>JAOQGH010000019.1:68894295-68920938 GCA_025769975.1 Gallinago jamesoni | reverse complement strand
TGTGAGTGTATCGTAATAAAGTTGAAGCTTGCTGATTTGCTCATATTGAGTGTCCCTGTCTTCCCTCCGTCGCGACAGGAACGGTGCGGGGGAAGGAGCTGGAGGCAGGGGTTGCAGGATGTGCGTGTGGATGCTTTTACCCATCACCTGGCTGCATCCAGGGTGAGTGCCAGACCACGGTGCCTGCCTGCCCAGAAGTGCACTGTGATCTTACAGAAAGCTACACGCATTTTTGATTAATTTCTATGTCAAAGTCTGAGACATGGGACAATTCAGCTTTTAAAGTGGAATATGCAACTTTTTTTTTTTCCCTTTCAGCCTTAGGTCCTGTATAGGCAAAACAAATCAATGGAGAGGGACAGTGCAAGTGAGAGTTCAGGCACAAAAGAGGTATCCATGCCAAGGGAGCAAAATGGGAGCAGCAACAAACTCTCCACTACATAAACCTCAATTATGTGTCTTAAAGGCAAGAAGGCATTCCCTCTCTTCTGTCTATCTATCAGAGACCAGATGAAGTATTTCTCTTCCTTAGGTCAGGAGGTTGTGAAGTACAGAAGAATCCATACAGAAATTTGTTGTTAATTTGCCCAGCCCTAGCCAATTTTAGGATCAATCCTGATTTCTTTCACGTTGATGCAGAGATTATTTTCTATATGAGCAAAAATAACTAATAAGCCTATTTGCTGTAAAAAATCCTTACAGTCACAGGCGCTTCCCTGGAACAAATGTGTATGAAACTAACATCAAAGGAAAGAATTCCACTCATCTATGTATGCAGTAAATAGAATCATAAAACCATAGAATTGTTTAGGCTGGAAAGGACCTTTGAGATCATCAAGTCCAACTGTTAACCTAGAACTGCTAAGTCCACCACTAAATCATATCCCTAAGCATCAGGGCTACATATCTTTACCTCCAGGGACAGGGACTCATCTGATTCCCCAGGCAGCCTGCTCCAAGGCTTGACAACCCTTTCTGTGAAGAGTTTTTTACTGATAACCAATCTAAACCTCCCCTAGCACAACTTGAGGATGTTTCCTCTTGTCCTATTGCTTGAGACCGACCCCCACCTAAATACAACCCCCTCTCAGGTAGATGCAGAGCGCAGAAAGGACTCCCCTCAGCCTCCTACCCTCCAGGCTAAACAGACGCAGTTCCCTCAGCTGCTCCTCATAAAACACATGGATTTAGTTTTCATCAGCTTCACAGGATTAGTCTTGCAGTATATATTGCAGTATAGTTGTACTTAAGGCTTTTACACTACCACTACAGAGTGGTGTGCCACCACAGTTCCTGCATAGCTCTTGCTTGATTCCAGCAAGCAGTCTGGAAGCATTGGCTAGACAAAATGCAGCCATCTAATGACTTGTGTTTTTATTATTCTGAGCAGCAACTTACAGTTTCTTTTTGCTGTGTGAATTATTTAATACAATTTCAAAGAAACAAAGGTCCTTGATTTTTGACAGTGTTAATTTTAACTGAAGAAAATATCAAGGGCACTCACTCAAATGAGCACCAGAAAAAAAATAATATAAAAAACCAGCTACTGTGGCTTCCTGAAAACAAAGAAGAAATGTCCTTATTTTCAAAGTTGCCTTCAGTGTCATATCATGTGGTTTTACTAACAATACGAACCACAAACATTGATTTATGAGAGAAAATATATTATGACTTATAATTTCCTACCACTTTGGAGTCAATCTTGAAAATATCTGCCCAAAATAGAATTCTTGCAAATGTTCTTTGTCTTGCACACAACTTTTAATATTGCCGTGTTGATCTCAGGGTCAAGTTTTTAAAAAAAGCAGGTGTCTGAAGTCTGATTTCTAAATCTAAATTTATGTCCCTGAATTGACAGCTTGATTTTAAAGAAAGCCTTGAGCATCAAGCAGTTCCCATTGATTTCATAATGGATTTGGAAGGTACAAAATCAATACTCTTAGATGCCTAAACACATTCCAGCATCAGGGCTCTCTGGTGGCTCTAGTAACACTGTATCTTGGTGACCAGTTATCTTGACTTGTCACTACACTGTGTACATGAGATTTTATTGTTATTGTACATCAATACACAGCCTAGTCCTGTGTTTTCAGCTAGAGCCAACAATACTGCAGGACCAATCCCTATTTCCACAATAATTAATCTGAAGTAAATTAGTCAGAGATCAGATCACATAGGTGATTCTTTTGTAATGGTTGCAAAAATTCTTCAGCAGAAAAGGTCACTGACCACTGAACCACACACCCGTTGAAAGGCAGAAATTATAATCTCAGAAACAAAATCAGAATTTCATCCAAGTATATGCTTCTTTGCTGACCGGGGCTATACATGAAAAACCAACACAGGTATGAAGCTCAGGCTTAGGGAAGAACTGAGTAAAAGAGAATAAAATAACTGTATAGAGGAAAATATTAAAGTTTATATATATACACATATATAAACGTGGATATACAATACACTTATTTATATAAAAATATACACATATATACACACATATGCATAAATAAATACTATGTATGCCAGTAGCTATCCTTCAGATATAAAAAAGATGTATAGACACAGAAGTCAAGACACTGAAAAGAAAGCTGCTATTTAAAGCATACAGTCCTCTGTTGAAACAAAACCCAGACTCAATCTAAAGATTAGGTCCAAAGTGGTTTAGATCATGCTTTAAAGGAGAAGGAGAGAGGTTATGAGCAGAGGAAGTGAACAGCCAAGACTGTACAAGACTGAGAGCCTCCCCCATTCCCTGCTGGGATCATCCCTTGCAGCTAGGGTAAAGCTTGACCGTTAACACACTCACAGACATCTTATATTGCTGCTTGCAGAGAAGAGCAGCACATCCTTCTATCAAGTAAACTTTATTACACTTCTTTTGTGTCCTTCTTCCTGTCCACTTAGAAATTTGTCACATAATTCTTAAAAAAATATAGCAATCTATAGCTGTCATAGAATCATAGAATCATTTCGGCTGGAAAAGACCCTTGGGATCATCAAGTCCAACAATCTACCCTACTCTACAAAGTTCTCCGCTACACCCTATCCCCCAACACCACATCTAAATGACTCTTAAACACGTCCAGGGATGGTGACTCAACCACCTCCCTGGGCAGCCTATTCCAATGCCCAACCACTCTTTGTGAAAAATTCTTTCCTAATGTTCAGTCTAAACTTACCCTGTTGGAGCTTGAAGACAGTATCGAATGGTTTTTGAAAGTCCAGATATACAATATCCACAGCCTTTTCCTTATCCAATAATCGGGTCATTGCTGTACGCGCATAACAACATGACTAAATCAGAGCAATTTTTTTCTGCTCTGTGTTGAACTCTTTCCATTTAAGAGCTGTACCAAACATCTTTTACTGATTCTTTGATATTGAAAATATTTTTGTACTCAAACTGCTAACACAACTGCCACTAACACCAGAAAATGTTAGGGGACCTCTTTATTCAAGTGTCAAAAATAAGTCAAAATAATTTCAAAAATCATTAAATCCTAGAGTCAGGGAATATTTTTGGCTGGAAGGGATATTTAAAGATCATCCATCCAAACGCCCTGCCATGGGCAGGGACACCTTTCCCTAGATCAAAGCTCTGTCTAACCTGACTTTGAACACTTCCAGTGACAGAGCATCCACAACTTCTCTGGGAAAGTCAGCTTGTTCCTTTGTCTCACTGCTCTCACCATAAAAATCATTTTTCTTATATGCAATCTAAATCTATCTTGTTTTGATTTAAAACATTCCTCCTTGTCCTGTCCCTGATAAAAAGTCTCCCTCCATCTTGAGAACTCTTTCTTTGTCACAAGGCTTTGTTATCTTGTGAAGTAATTTTGCAGAGAGAAAAGCAGGGCTTTTATGAATATAGTGCATTAATTCTGAACAATTGGTTTAGGAACCAGTTTTGTATCTCAGCAGAAGAAACTGTCAAAGATTTTTCTTTCTGTACTTTGATTATCTTACATATACAGTTTCATCCAAACTCTCTGTTTCACATCATAGCAGAGACTTCAGACCATCTTTTGTGAAGTGAAAAAGTATGCAATATCTCCATTTGGAATATTGTGATGAAAATATGAAGACATAAATTGGTTTGGATTTTACGGTTTCTTAGGAGGTTGTAAAATGCATAAGCCCCCTGGAGGCCCAGTGTTTAAAAACTTTGAAAACATTGAAAATATCACCCTCAGAATGATCCTTTAGCGCTTAGTCCTAGTCCAAATTGGTTTTAATTTCTAAATATTTGTATAGGTATTTTTCTGGGTTTGCACTTAAATTACTGTACATGAAATGCCTTTTTCAATACCAACTCAAATTTGGGAGTTTGCAAAACTTAATTGATGGATTTTGTGTGCATAAGAACAATATTCTTTAGGAACCTACACGAACAAGTATTTACAAAACTTCCACAACTATGGCACAGGTCTGTATTTCCCATCATATAGTGACCTTTTTTTTTCAGGGGACACAACAATCTTTGAGACTTTGATCTTGGTCCTTCCTTTGAGGACAGAAAGACAAGGAAACTTCTTAAATAATGCAACTTATGCAATCTCCCAGGCAAATGGCAAATTAATCAGCCTCTGAATCCTTGTTTTTTTGAAGACTTGTGCATTTTTAAAGGAGATGGAGTAATTGTTTAGTGACTTCGTGCCATTGATTTTCATTATGGATGGTGTTGACTGGGTCTGTGTCAGGTCACCTGGGAGAGATAGCCTTTGCATAGCTAAATAAAATGGGGAAAGTACCACTTCTTATTCCATATTCACGAGGAAAGCTCTAGTCCTTGAAGTAAGTTTTGAATGACCTTCTTGTTAAAGCAACTTTTTCTTCTTAGTCATTTGAATAAATGAACAAAATGTAATTCTGCACAGGCCTGAAACAGAGGTCTGAATTTTACAGGGCGATAGTTTCCTAGTTGAGAAAAGTTGATCAGAAGAAAAACTTTAAGACAATACAGAGAAACTCTCATTTGTTAAATGTGTGCAGTACTGCTTGATTTCTCCATTAAAAACAACTAGAATAGAAAAGAAAAGATCCAATGAAAAGAAATGCACTTATTTTAAGGTGTGTGGAGGTTTGCAAGTTCTTATAAATTTTTGATAGTTATGTTGGGTAGAGGATAGAAATGCCATAAAGTACTCATCGTATTAACCTGCCAACCTCTAGGTCTTTTCCTCCTACGATAGTGCTTTCTATTTTGAAGTTGTTATAATTTTTATATTTTCAGAAAAGACACAGAATAGTTTCTAAATTATACTAAAATATATGCTTCCTTCCACTTCAGAGTATTGGAAATATATCAGTTCAGTCTCACTTCATATCTTACCTTCAGGTTGGGTATTTTTTTGGCTTTGTGTGTTTGGGTGTTTTTTTTAACTTTCTTCCTCTCCTCTACTATCTCCTGTCCAGTTCTTGTCCATCTTTTCCATCTAAACTTTTTCTGTTCTCAAAGAGTTCAGTGCCACTCAATCTCATTGAAATGAAGCCTATAATTTTAATGATTTATGATAGCTACTAGGTTTTAAAAAGAAATCACATACTTGTCATATTATGATGACTCAGTGGATTTCTCTAGAGGAAAATGTGACTTTTTCTTGGCTGGCAGTGCTTTTTAGATATCTGCCACAACAAATTCTCTCTCATAATGATAACTACATGATGAGAGTCTATGAGCTGTTACATAGTTCTGCAGACAGAAAGAAATAGAGTTTTTCTAGAATGAGGTGTCTCGGAAAATAAGACACTTCAATCTCTGTGATAATTTACTTGTAAATGTAGTCATCAGAAGCCAACCTGCTTCCATTCATATGTGAATTAAAATATTATCAAAAGCATTCCTAGATAAAGGCAAAGGAATATTGTTAAAACACTGTTAGAGCATTTTTGGATAGCTGACAGGTAATTTGAGATTACAACGGTTTTTGATTCATTGTCCAAGCACTTCTCCCATAGAGGCTAATATGAAACTCTTTAGAAAGCTATTAAACATCTCTTATACTTCCTGTGTTTGCTCTAGTAATAGCTTTGGGATGCATAATAACCACTTTTCATTCCTATCAGGTCAGAGGGGAGGAAATGGGAGGAAGCTAATGAACATGAAGTCCATGAAGAAAAGATTGGAGCTATTTCCAGGGACAAGTTAAATGTTTGGGGTTTTTAACAAGAAAAGAATACTTGTTTTTCAATACCATCCTGTTTTGGCAGAGCAGTCACCTACCATGAAAGGAGGGAAAGGGGCTGTGTCTGAGCTCTTACTCACACTTACCTATTTCCCCATCTGTAAAGTCCAGTGCATGTGGTTGGTACTTGCTATAGTGAAGTGTAAATAAATGTTGAAGTTCCTTCAGCTATATCTTCAGGTGATATACAGCACACAGTTTATCCCAACATTTTTCCTAGAGCAAAAAGGCTGATCTGGAGAGGTACCTGAAAATTAGCACTGTGTCTTCTACTGTTACACAGCAAAGAAGCTTAGTTTTTCCACTAGAAATAATCGATCAGTACTCTGGTGACATTTGTTAACTGTCAGTGATGTTATAACCACTCCTGTTAATTATGTCTTTATCCAGAAGAATGGATGCTGGTGAGTCTGGGGGTGAGGAAGGGGAAGAGGCAGAACTATATGTGAATTGCATATAGCTGGAGAGCAGACCTGTGGAAAGGGATCTGGGGTTTTGAGTTGATGGCAAGTTGAATATGAATTGATAGTGTGCCATGGCAGCCAAAAGGGCCACCTGTGTCCTGGGGTACACCAGACACAGCAGAGCTATCTGAGTGAGGGGAATGATTGTCCTACTCAACACCGCATTGGAGTGGCCCCATCTCGAGTCCTGTGTGCAGTTCTGGACACCTCAATATAAGAAGGACATCAAACTATTAGGGTGTGTCCAGAGGAGGATGACCAAGATCATGAAAGGCCTTCAGGGTAAGACTTCTGACAAGCAGATGAGGTCACTTGTTTTATTTAGCTTGGGGAAGAGGAGGCTGAAGGGTGACCCCATCTCAGTCTACAACTTCCTTTAGGGGAGCAGTGGAGGGGGAGGTGCTGATCTCCTCTCTCTGGTGACCTGCTGATCTCCTCTCTCTGGTGAACAGTGATAGGTGACAAGAAAATGGAATGGAGCTGCATCAGGGGAAGTTCAGGTTGGACATTAGGAATCCTAAAGGTTCTTCACTGAAAGGTTGGTCATTCACTGGACCAGGCTCCCCAGGGAAAAGTCATGGCACCAAGCTTCTCAGAGTTCAAGGATTGTCTGGATGACTTTTTTAGCTGTATGGTTTAGTTTTAGGTAGTCCTGCAAGGAGCAGGGAGTTGGTCTTGATCCTTATGTATCGCTGATGATCCTTATGAGTTCCTTCCAACTTAAGATCTTCTATGATTCTATGATTCTAAATTGTTTTACAGAAACATAAGAAGCCTATAGAAAATGTTATCTTTCTTAGCAGGTTCTTTGAGCGACCTTACACAATGTAGTCAGAAGATGGGATATAAAACTTTCCTGTTTCCAATTGTTCGAGTTTTGTTTCAGCAGAGCTGAAAATCTGGACTGTAGTCCATAGTAACCAGATGCAATTACCACTGCTGCCACTTGTTTGTGCATATGAACACAACCTTCCCCACAAAACTGGCATCCCTTCTGCATTGCTTGCACTAGATTGGTTGATTACCATGCCTGTGACTGACTTAGGAGAAATGCTTAAAGTTACCCCATTTAAAGGAAAAAAATTACCCCATTTAAACACAAGCACTAAAAGAGAGCAGCATTTTGGGGATGTAATCTCTGATAGCAATATTTATAACTCCTGGAAACCAGTAAACAAGTTTAGCCTTTTTTTGTATATCTGAAATTTGGTTGAATAAAGATAGAATTAAGAATTCTTACATGGTTTTAATCCTAACAATATCTAAAGCCTGTTCAGTTTAAAATTGACAGAAAGAAATATGAAATTCTCTGGTCCTTTTATGAAAGGAAAAACTTAGTTTTTTCTTTACGTATATAAAAAGACAAGCACACGCCGCCCCGTCCCCCCCCAATAATTCTCTCTAAAGAAAAGGAAACTGATAGTCCAATAACAGTTGAATATGACCCCAATTCCAGAAACAATGCTTCTTGTTGTAAAACCTTTTTCTATACTGATTTATTTATTTATTTATTTATTTAAATGAACATTGCTTGGTCATGCCTGAAAATTTCCTAGAATTATAATGTTCTGAATTGGAAATGTTTGATGTAACAACTGAAGTGTTATTTTATATATATATATATATATATATATTATTTCTTATGTATCGATATGTGACATCATTTTAATTACATTTAATTGAGAGGCAGTTCCTTGGCTTTGGGAAGGAATATTCCTTATGCGAACTATTTCTTTAGCCAGTGTCTAGCAGTATCTAGACAGTAAAGCAAACCTGACTTCTCTAAACTAAGTCTTTTCCACTGAAAGACTACTTCTGTCTCTTTTTGCCAATAAGACTTTTTTAAAAACAATTTTGGTAGTGAATCACAGCAGAGCAATAATTTCTAGGTGTGACATACATGAGTGGACACACACTGGTACATGAGTCACAGAGTAAATTCATGGAATAATGATGTTTTCAGATGTGAAATGGGATCATATGATACCTGTAGTTTGAGACACATGAGACAGATGATAGGAGCGTGAAGGGCAAAAAATTAAACACCAAAGAAAAAAAATTGGCATAAATGGAGCACTCATTAAAGAACTGGTACTACTACACAAATTATTTTCCCATTACTGGGTGAGATAAAAAAACTTCAACAAAACCCATGATAAACTGAGAAAGGATCAATTAATAAAATACGAAGCTTATTGTGATATAAATGTTCAAGAAAATGAATACTTTTCTAAAAAATAATAAAAATGGAAGTACGATGTAATTATCTGTTCCTAGCCACCACTCTAAAGGCAGTAAAGCACGTGATGACTGAAAAGGCGAGCAAAAGATTTTTGTGACTACTTTAGGCAAAGAAAGTAAAACAATATTTTAAATTAAGCTGACCATGTGAAAAGATGTCTTGTGAAACAGTGTCTCTATACCATATTTTTGAGCTAAGTTTAAACAGTATTTCATATAGTCAGCCTCTTCTAAGTGTAGCCAGAGTGTGTCACACTCAGGCAAGGATTAAATATGTTGCAATATAAAAAATGTTTTAGTTTATCATAAAGCAAGACTCATAGCATTTGGTCACAGCAAACTCTTTTTTCATAAACTGCTGGCAGGTTAACTATTTATATGAATTAATTTAGACATGTCGAAATGGCTTTGAGGAATAATCCTGACATTATTTAAAAATAAACCTCAAATGTTATGCTGAATTGTTATGTATATTATTCTCTCATATCAGCAGACGTATTGAAGAGTATCACTGAAAAAAACCCCATTATTTCCAAGGAATATTTTTAGTTTACATTGCTGTCTTTAGAAGAGGAATCTTAGAGAATATATTTGAAATTGCCAATTATCAATGAACACGGTAATAATCTCTAAAAACAATAATAAGGCATACTCTAGTTTCATATGGATTCACTGGCAATATACATGCAGAACATAAGAAAGAGACAAGGTAAGTTATTTTACGTTTCTTTGGTTTTTTCGTTTTGTTTTTTTTAAGGTTATGATGCATGGTAGAAAATCATAGCCTTACAGTTCTGAAAGATAAAGCATTTTGTGCTCTTTCTATCCCTTTAAGGAAGTGTTAATCAGAAGATAAAATACCACCTGGTTCCAGCCATGTGGCAATGCCTACTTAAATCCATTCAATGCTCTATCACAAAAACATCTTGGGAATTTTCCCATATATCTGGATTTTTTCCAGAAAAATAGAATCATGTCTTGGACAAAATTCTGCAAATACAATGCAATTTAATGAAGACTTGAATGGTTATGGATGCAGTTCTGATGAAGGGGGAAAGCATTACCAACAAATTCACTTAAGAATTCTGTTTCTGTTGTGTTTAGTCAGTGCCAAAACTTTTTCAAGGTGTGATGATTGAAGTGAAAAGATCAAGTAACCATGAACTACTCATGAATCGACAGCTAAGGAGACAAAAGCAACATAGCTTGAATGTGAGTATTTGTGTTTGCAGGCATAGATCTCCATGAATATAACAAATATATTCAATCTATAAACTAGTGTCTCCATGTAAAAAAATATATTCTCTAACTGCATTGTTACATCTGCTGAAGGAAAACAACATGTCAATTAACAAAGAAAAATATCATGCAAAGAGAAATATTATGCTCTCTCAAATTCTGTATCTTTCCTCATGCGATATTCCATTAGTTGCAAGACCAATTTTTACTTTGAAAAATGAAGTAGATCGAAGTAAGACTCAAAATGTTAATGTAAGTAGAATTTCTATGAGATTGTACTACTTGTCATCTCTTTTGACAAACTTTTCCACAATTCCGCTCAACAACTATCAGAAACATAATTAAATCATAGCAAAAGGAGATAATGTTGCAAACCTTTAGATCAGATAATTCCCAGAAATATAATACTTGAAATTACCATCTTTTTCTGTTTTCATAATGTCTGTTGAGACTGAAATTTCTCAAATAAGTTTTCATTGTATGAATTATATATAACTTCTTAATGGCCGTTCTGTTCTTTCTACATTTCAACAATGTTGATTGGTGAGTACAATGTATTTTCATATATACCCATATATGGGTACTATCTTCTTTTTCTTTTTCTTTTTTTTTTTTTTTCATATTAAAGGTTGGAAAAAGAATTCAGGAAATTGGACCCCTCACTACAAGAAAGACATTGAGGTGCTGAAGTGTGTTTAGGGAAGAGCAATGAATCTGGTGAAGGGTATAGAGCACAAGTCATGTGAGGAGTGGCTGAGAGAGCTGTAATGGTTTAGTCCAGAGAAAAGGAGGCTGAGGGCAGACATTATTCCTCTCTGTAACTACCTGAAAGGAAGTAGTAGTGAGCTGTGTGGTGGTCTATTCTGTCAAGTAACAAGCGATAAGACAAGAGGAAACAGCCTCAAGTTGCACCAGGGGAAGTTTAGGATGGATATTAGGAAAAATTTGTTCACTGGAATTGTTATCAAGCATTGGGACAGGCTGCCTGGGAAATCACATGAGTCGCTGTTCCTGGAGGTATTTAAAGACAGGTAGGCATGGTGTTTAGGGACCTGATTTAGTAGTGGACTTAGCAGTTCTAGGTTAACAGTTGGACTTGATGATCTTAAAGGTCCTTTTCAACCTAGATGATTCAATGATTCTGTAAAATGTAATCTGAATGTCTGAGGGGAAAAAAAAAAGAGATAACTGTAGGGAAATTCACATAGGAAACAGATAAGCAGAATTAAAGAATATTAGAGCATTTTCGATAGTTATCTTTCAAGCCTGCATAGACCCTTCCTGAGGCTGGATTATTATATATATTAGGCTATGTAGGCAATTAATTCGCCTTTTCACTTTTACAATAATTACACACAAGTGCAACCTTGTTAAGCTACAAAGATATGTAATCCTATTCTGGGTGAAAATTTTCCTGGTTAATACAGTAGTCCAAGATATCAACAAATATATTGAGGGCATCAGGCTCACTTTTTGATTGTTCTTTAATCTTTCATGATCAGTTGTGCAAAGGAAATATAATCTCTCAATGCCTGAAAAATGCAGAAATAGTGCAGCTATGTCTGTAAGAAACTGAATCTCTTCTTTGCAAGCTTTGGGAAATATATTTTGATATACTTGTTTGTGTATATCTGCCTTTTACTGTTTTTTTGAAGTACTACATTATCGTGGAACCCCGGAGTCTTTCTACTGAATCAACAACCATATATCAACTGTAGATTAAGAGGCTTAATAATGTCTCTGGATGTGAATTACAGTTATCCAATAGTGAAATAATTCTATTACTTTGAAATAGATGTAGACTATTCCCCTGGGGGAATGAAATTGCATAGTACCAGCTTGTTGATGGCATTCTTTTTCTGGAATTAAAAAGAAAAAAAGACGGATGAGGCCATTCTTAAAGATATAATATTTTTAATTTATTCTAAAGAAATATAATTGTCCTTGAGTAACTACAGTTCTTACTAATGGCAGAACAAGGAAGTCCAAATTGCAATCCAAATTGCAATGGATCAGGATATCTATACATTTGTAAAAACATTCTGATTTACGTTAGCTAACACTCATTCTTCTAGATACAGTAATACATTATCAAGCTACCAAACAAAGACTTTTGTACTAGGGCATATCAGCCATTTTGCAGCCACATTTGCTGTTTGGTGGTGTAAATTGTGTTTGTAGTGTGTTCCACACCAGTTAGTATCTTCTAAATGAAATTTGGCTTAACTTCACTGTGATAGCTGTCAACAGATCCACTGTCAACAGACTGCTAAACTATTAAAAAACAATGATATGTTACTAGTTTCAGAAGTCAATTTCACTTCCTCCAGTTTGTTGTGATATTTTTTCTGCACATTCTCCAAAAGAGGACTGAAAAAGCAGTCTTGATGGAACCATGAGCTCTCTGATGATCATCTTTTGAATGATCAGATTTTTCCAATTTTCCAGACGTTGCGTAAGAAGGATGCAAGAGTTATGCAAGAGAGGGTCTGTATGTATGTTGTTGCTTCTCTTGTACTTTTTACAACCTTTTTTAGGTAGACTACAGAGCCTTTACTTGACTGCTGATGCATGCTTGTTGATCTGATGGAAGACACTGACAGACAGTGAGAGACTGAAAAAACCTATCAGAACCTAAGACATGTTTAAATTAACTCTGACAGAAAATATAACCAAATATATTTAAAACTAGTTTCCCCACTTTAAAAATAACTAATCTTAATCTGTTTCCTTTATACAATTCACAGAAGTTAGAGCTGACTAAACTTCACAGTAGGAAACTATCTTGTCATTAAATGAGTTTTGCTTCCATGCTGACTCTTGAGACATAATTCCACGCTACCACTAACTAATAAAACTTCTCAGTAGACAGTAGTTCATGTTCTGCTCATGAAACAATATACAAATTTAATAGATAGTTTGGTACGTGCAGTGGGTTATCTGTAGGAGCAGATTTCAGCATACAAAATTCTGGGCACATTGACTGAGTTGTTGCCTGTTTTTTTTAAAATCTATAAATAGGATATGACTAGAGGAGCTTCCTTTGTATTTCTGCCCCTTCCTTCTTCTTGTTCATTTATCATATTCCTTGTGATTGGGGCAAAGGTAGAATTTCTGAGTGTCTATGCATCTTATGAATATCTCTTTTTTTTTTTTTTCCCCCCATCAGAAGTACAAAATAAAAGCGTATGAATTCCCTGGAAATGTCTTTTTCATCTCCTAGGATGCCTTTCCTTGCTAACATTGTGAAGCCTGAATTGACCTGAGTCTTCTGCATTAATACTGTATGTTAGCTTCTAACAAGAGGATATAAATACCCAGAACTAGGCTAATTCCATGTATTTTTTATGCACATGGGAAATTGGAAACATAGTCTCATTATTTTATAGCATTCCTCTCACTTTAATTTCAACACAGTGCTTTTATTTTCAGTAGTACCAAAACCAGAATCTGCTGCTCTAGTTGTTCAATCCAGCCTCAAATGTGAGGTAAAGCAAGGATACTAAATGACAAGAGTTAATTTTCTTTTACTGTCATGCCCACCTGGGGGACATTATGTGACTAACATGCTCTGGAATGGAGCATGAAGATGGGTGACTGAATCTGATGTTATCTTTTCTTTTTTGCCTTTCTTTTTAAAAAATTCATTTAAAAAAATCTTACTGTCACGCAAGCTACCCAAGAACCTCAAGTATCCTTTTCTCATCACGTTACTTAGTTCAAGAAGGCCTGATTGCAGCTTGTGGGTGGATTTTCACTGATTGGAGCACATCTGTTTTGAACATTTGAATGGTTTTCTTTACGCTTATACTTTTCTGGAGAATGTGACAATCGGGAAGTTTTAAAAGTGATGAGGTTCTAAATCTGGAACTAAGCAACAATGGTGTGGAAAACAAATGGAGACAGGCAGACAGGCACTGCAAGAACTGCAATAAGTGGTTTCATATATCATTTTGCATTGGAAGGGATTATAAACAGCAGTTTATAATCTGCAGGTATAGACAAAAATAGACTGTATTTTTACCTAGTTGGGAAAGGGATCAATAAAATTTACAATTATAACCTTGAGTAATTTTATGACACAGTGATTTTTGGAAGAAAATAACTGCTGTGAGGAACTAAAAAAACCCAAGAAATTAAAAAAATCAGTAGTGAGTGTCAGAAATCAAAAGAGTAAATCCCTGCAGTCAGAGATCCTGACAGTATTAAGATAGAAACTGTCAAGGTAGATTGGGTGCAATTAGTCAAATGTTCATCCTCTGACATTATTCCTCATTTCAGCCAAAGATGTGGGAAGCTTGACATGATCAGGTCTCAGAGGTCAAGCACCTATTTCAGCCTTCCTGAAGGCCGGCTCCAGTCCTGAAGTCTCAGGGCTGTTATCTTCTGCTCCTTATCACCACCTTGGCTGGCTCTCGTGATTGCTGTCTTTACACATATGCCTTGCTCTTCTATGATAAAATCTTGCTCTCCTTTGAATCCTAACACCCCTACTATTGTAAATGTATCTTAGTGTGATGCATGTTCTCTTCTGGGTCTTGGCCATCACCATAAACAAATAAGTTATAAGGATTCATTTTGGGCGTCCTTTTCCTAGGAATGCTACAGGATGTGAATAATTGACATATCAAGCCATGAAATTCCAGCTTTGATGTAAGCTCAGATCTAATTTTTCTGGGGTGGAGGTTGTGGGGGAAAGAAAAAAAGAAATTCAAGAAACAGTCTTAGTAGGCTTTAGCTCAAGGTATAGTTTCTCACAACATCTTTTTATACAGGTTACATGTATTGGGGCTGAAGGTGTTGAAACCCATTTGCTGTATCTTAACAAAGATTCTAACCTGAGGCCTTAAAGCTGCCAGTCTTGGTATGTCTTGAAAAAGAACTATGGGATGATTTGAAAAAAGTATTTGAGAGTTTAAAACATTTTTCTGAACAGCTAAAACTTTTCCAACTTAGGTCTTCATTGTCTTCCTGGGAAACCAAAGTTGTGTCATCCTTCAAGTTACTATTTCCCAAGACCTGGATAAATAAAATGAAATATTGTAAGCATTTGGCAAATAAAACCAGGCTATTCCTGAAATCTGGTTTTCAAATAATAGGACAAGTGGGCCATTAAAGATTGTACAACAATATGTAAGAACTTACCACTGAAAAGAAAAAGTTTACTCATAAACCCCATTAACAAAAACCAAAAACTCACAAACAAACAAAAAAAGAAATAAACCAAAGAAGTGAGAGTTCATTTTAATTTTTACTGCAGATTCCTTGGTGTGTTAATTTAAGTATGAAATTTATGCAAACTTTCTCAGAATCTACAGTATACATTGTTCTGGAAATGAAGGCATCTTTGGCCTAAAGAATGGAAATCCCTACTGTATTTCACATACCTATTATCAGGCTGAGTATGATTCCTGCATACTTTAAAAAAGTTGCCCCCCGTGTCTGATGTTTTAACTTTATAATCTTCCAGCTCTCTCCAACAATTGACTTTTTCAGAAAAAAAAACACAAACCCATACCAAGAATTCTAAATCTGCATCTGAGTATATTGGATATTCTATCAGCTTTTCTTTTTTTTTTTTTTTTTTTTTTTTCTTGTTCCCCTATTTTTGTGCCACTGAAAGAAACCAATCATTTAATCTGCTTTCCCACTCGTAGGTACCTTTCAAGCCTAGTTCAAATGCTTTAGTTGGTACTCTTGCAAATCTGCTGGTCTGAATCAAGCAAAGCTGGCCATATTTAGCCATACACAAACTACTGCAGCCTTCCTCCCTCCACAGATCAGAGCATGAAATCTTCCAAGAAGGATCTCCCCTCAGCACAGGTCTCTGACCTCAGATAATTTCTCTGTCCCTGTTCAACATAAATATCTAGTTCTGAAGAATGAGATTGGCTTCTTTCTCCACAGTAGTCAGCTCTGCTTTCAAGAGAGATTTTACCTAAGCTGGTTTCTGTTGACTGCAAAATCTATTGCACATCCTTTGAGGAGTGGCTGAGGACCCTGGGCCTGTCTGGTTTAGAGATAAGGAGGCTGAGGGGTAACACCATTGCTCTCTACATCTCCCTGAAGAGAGGAAGTGGAGAGGAAGCTGCTGAGCTCTTCTCCCTGGGATCACGTGCAGAAATTGTTCAAAGCTGCATCAGGGGAGGCTTAGACTTGATGTTAGTAAGTATTTCTTTACAGAGAAAGTGGTCAAACACTGGACGAGGCTTCCTAGAGAGGTGGTTAATACTCTAAGCCTGTCAGTGTTTAAGAGGAATTCGGACAACGCCCTTAACAACATTCTTTAACTTTTGGCCAGCCTTGAAGTGGTCAGGCAGGTGGACTAGTTGATCCTTCTAGGTTCCTTGCAACTGAAATATTCCCTTCCCTTCCTTTCCATTCCAATTCATTAGGGTGGCATTTGGCCTTTCTGTATAGAGGGAATATGATGAATTACTGTTCCTTTTCATTGAAAAAAATCCTTTATGGTCTCTGTGGGCTTTGGATTATTCCTTAGTTCAAGTCTATGCTGTGTTGTGAGTGCTTGTGCAATTCACCCGCACACCATCCCAAGCACCTGTGCTTTGTGTAATGAATTGATATCCTTGGCCTTCCCTCCCCAACCTCAGCAGATATAAGTAAAAATTACAGCCTTCCAATAACTTCCATACATCTTTGGGTCCAGGTTATGTTCTTACCATATCATCTGTCCCCAAAACCTGGACTTTCCCAGACACCTACGTCTTGCATGAGCCTACTCTGTGCATGCAGCTGTTCTTTCTGGCTGAAAAAGATACGTATTCCCCAGAAAACATTTTACCAAGTGCATTTATGACATTGAAACACAAGTTAAGAACATTAGAGTGAATCAATGTGTATTCAAATTATATAAAATGATAATTTGCAAGAAAGAAAGTAAATTGTCAGCAATCAAGATGACATTGGCACAAATGGCTCCTTATAAGCAAATTGGATACTGCAGTGTACTGATAAGTAGAAACCCTTAATTTAGAGATCATACTTTATTTTAAAAAAACATATTTCACAATTGCAATGCTAATTGTATAAATTAAAATATTATTTTGGCAAATATATTTCTGTTGCATTCATTTATTTGTAAAGCAAAGAATTGAGTTAAGCTAAATTTCATTCTTTCCAATTTTACTGGATATTCCCAAGTAGTTACCATTTCAAAATTTAAGTCTCTTTTCTGGAGTATGAGGTGTTTTGTTACTGCAACAAACAGTGTCAAATGGCTCTCTTCCTAAAATTCAGATAACAGTAATATTATAAGGATAAGGCAGAAAAAAGCTCCATAAAGAACTCTCCCAGATTCACTGCGCTTGTCACTGTGCTCCTGAAGTATAGGAACAAGGTCTGGGAAAATCTATAAATGCCATGAATTCCTGTGTGAATATGTTAAAAATCATTGAGTTCCAATCCCCTTGTCAGGGACAGGGACACTTTCTACCAGATCAGGTTGATCAAAACCCTATCCAGCCTGGCCTTGAACACTTCCAGGGATAAGACATCCACTATTTCTCTGGGCGACTTGTTCCAGTGCCTCACCACCCTCACAGTAAAGAATTTCTGCCTAATATCTAATCTGAATTTCCCCGATGTCAGTTTCAAAACATCACCCCTCATCCTGTCACTACACATCCTCATAAAGTGTCCCTCCCTATCTCTTCTGTACGTCCCCTTCTGGTACTAGAAGGCCACTATAAGGTCTCCCCAGAGCCTTCTCTTTTCTAGACTGGACAACCCCAATTGTAGTTGTTGTAGTTATAACAACATTGTAGTCATAATGAAGTATTTTTCCCAAAAGAAGTAGTCATCCTTTCTAAAATATACAGTTCACAGCATAGTCAAGGAACATGAGACAACAAACTTTCAGAGAAAATATAACTCTGTGGATGATTTTAAATTGCCATTAATTTGAGCAAGACTAGGATTTCACTCCATTTTACATGCCATGTTAGCCCTTGATTACAGCAATGTCACATTTTTCAAGTTTAAAGGATATGGAGATTCTACGTAAAAAATACTGCTTTCCTTCACTGTTTTTTACACTGTGCTTCTTGTTTCCCACGGAGACTTCACCTACTCTATAACAGAACTAATATATTATAGTAAGAAAGAAAAGGTATTTCACTCACAGAAGTAAGTCCCAATAGAACTTTTAATAATGTCCAGCCACTGGTTTGCCCCATGCTAGACTTTTTAGAATACCCTCCCTAAGAAGAAATGCTTTTTACACTCGTTGATTCTTCACCCAGAGTTGGTGATACAATAGCCTATTTACTGTATAAACTATTTATATAAATATCATGGAAATAAATAGTTGGTTACTGTAATAGCTGCTGCAAATGAGCTCTGTCATTTTGATAACCACTGCTATTTCTTCATGGGTTTACTGTAGATTATTTTTAAAATCAGCTAGGTCTGCTATTAAATTTCTTGCTTGCTGTGGTATGAGGGTAACCTGACTGTCCTGCAAGAGAAGTATTTAGGCCTGAGCCTTTGTCCTGAGCATGAGCTGCATATTTGTAAGGTAGCTTCACCATGAATTTGAGGATCCTTTCATGTGGAACAAAGTATTTTGTTGTCTGAGATGTTGAGATGTTACTCTTTCTTAGATGCCAAAGGCGGCAAGTGAGGACTTCATATCCTAGTGCTTGTGTGTTACAGCATGGCCTTTTGACAGACTCAGCCTGGGATCATTAATTGTCATGAAGGGAAAAAAAGTGGAGATTTGCAGAAATACAAAAGTGGATCCATACTTCATGCTACTGATGGAGGAGAACTTGTTTTGCACTGGAGATCCCAAAATGTGCTGCCAGCACTACTACTCCTAAGACAAATTGTAAATCACTTTTGACCCAAATTCTACAGGGAGATTTTCTTTTCTATGGAGGGCTTTCTTCACAATGTTAAGAAGGGCCTAGCTGACAAAGTACAGCTGGAAAATCCACATTTTTCCAAGGCAGCCCCGAGGGCTGGACTGCAACATTTAGTCACAGGTGTGAATCAGACGTACTGAACTCCTCAGAGGGGCAGTTGAAAAGCATTGGGATTCCTTGGCAACAAAAGGTTATCCAGTATTCTGAAAGACAGTAAAAAAATGCAATTATTCATTTCTTTGGATTAACAGCTAGCACAATTTGCTGTCATCTTTACATCTGAACCTTTTGCTGTTATAGACATAGATTTTATGTAACGTCCTTTGTCTTTGTGCTGCTGTGTTTACTCCCTTTATCTTCAGGAATGTGTAGACTCAGAAAAAAAACTAGTCACAAGTCTAGAAGTAGAAAAGTATGGACAATGTAAAGAAAGATATTTTTTAACAATTCAGGAAATGAAGCAGGTACGTACAAGCAGCTTGAACCTTGAAAATTTATATAATCAGAGTCTCTGACCATTCCTATAGTAAACTGTGAAAATAAAAAATATTAATGTGTCAAAGCACCCTTAAAGTCATCATTTTCTGTGACATTAAGAAGTGTTTTCTATTGATGCTTAAACTAGAAATCAAGCCAGTAGACAAGAAAGCACCATTATAATCATACGATTGACTGTACAAGCATGATTTTTTAATATTGCCTCTGTTTAATGGAGAAAAAAATATTGTAGACAATGCAACAACAAAGAGTCATTGTAATATATTGCTAATTTCAGACCCTCAATCAAATATGTAGTGCTGACAAGAAATCTGCTGAGGAAATTGTAATCACTACTCTCAGGTGAGTCAAGAACTAAATGGGATGAAAAAATAAAGGGCAGTCTCTGAGCTAATATAAGTCAAAGCTGGTCAATCTAAGTTGGTGATCACTAGGTGATCTGTACCATAAATACTTTGGATCAAATACAGCCTTCAATTTTGAGTTGATGTGTATTCAATCACAATTGAGTTGATGAAGTTATATGGATTGCCAACCAAAGGAGAACTGACTCCTAGAAAAAGACTACTGAAAAATGAATACCAAGCAGTGAACATGTACTAAGTAACAACAATTGTACTTCAGTTTAATTTTCAAAGATCTAATATTTGCTCCTCAAGAGTTTTTCCTAACTATTTGATTCTGTATATTGCAGTGGTTTCTGGGGACCTAACACAAAATTGTAATGAATAGGAAGCATATTTGTAACTCTAACACACTCTTACACTTTCTAAGCAAAGATGCAAGAGCAGCAAAGATGTGAAAGTAATAGAGCAGATCCTTATCCATTTATGATTGCTCAACAGTGATAGATATACCAGATCTTTGTTCTGACAGAATTTTTGCATGCGTCTGCTACATCAAGAGCTTGGATGTGAACACTTGTAAGGATGCATTTTGTTTAATCTGCTGCTCTCTTTTTTCAAGTATGTCTTGTGTCAATGCCTCCTGTTTGTTTTAACTTGTTGCATTTTGTATTTATTTATCTTCCAAAAAATCAGTTCTAAAGTTACTAAAACTTGCATACAATAGATCTTAACATTTTTCAGACTATTGCCATCTAGTCCCCCATCTACTATTTGATCCAAACCCTAGAACAGACATATTCTGATGAACTGTGTGATTCAGTATTCATATGAATGTATGTGTTATTTTTAATAGAAATTAACTGGATGTGGAGATCAAGCTCCTAAAAGGAAAATAATATATGGATAAAATTCACAAATGCATTTCTGTAATTGGGAATTTGTATTTTCCTTTTAAAAACAAGACAGCGGAGTAATTTATCACTTCATAGTACTTTAGATTATAAAACAGCAAGTAATCTTGTGCCACAGCCCAACAAGACCTTTTAGCACCTAAACACATCTATCTCTTCAGCAAAAGACTTCGTAATATTACAAAACTTAGGCACATGACAAGATGTTTTGCTGAGAAGAATTGTTCAATGCCAGAACAAGTAATAAATGGCTTTGAGGTTTTATTGGTTTACTTTGGGTTTCTATGAGGAAGGAAAAGTTGTTCACAACAGAAGATAAAATTTAAAGCCTATTTCTAGACCCTTACTTGGTGTTGTATGTTTGTTATTGCTTGTTTCGTTTTTGCATTTGAAACAAAAAAGGACAAACTGAAGCAGCAGTTAATCTAGCAGGATGCTGCTGTATGTCCTTTCAGGGTAATAATATACACAAATTTATAGAGAGTGAAAATCTCAGCAGTTTTTCAGCTTTGCAATGTCAGGATGAATCAAATGTATCAATAGAGTTTTGTCAGAAGCAGAAGCCAGGTTTTTATGGGAAGATTGATGCGGTCAGCATTATGCATTGTAATCAAGCCATGAGTCAATACAGATTAAATATTGACAGAGGTACTTTGACTAGTCTGCGGCTAAAACAAATTCCTGAAACCTTCAGGAAACATTGTTATTATACCAGTGTATGTATAATAATCCTGCCACTGCTTATGTTATTCATTGTACACTGCTGGACTCTGAAGATGCATTTTCATGTGGAAAAGAAGAAGAAAAAAAAAAGAAAGAAAATAAAAGAAAAAAGCCTCGAGGCTGAAGAAAAAAACTGATATTGGATTTAGCAGCAGCATTAGAGGGAGTTTTTTAATGAGCTGGTTCATACACCATTAACCCATCATAAGGCAAGATAGAAAGTGGTGGCTTGGAAATGCCTTAAGAAGTGAACATATCTTAGTTATACATTATGGAATCACATAGGTGACCAGTCAAACAGTGACAAGCCTGGTACTAGGGGAGATTTTATAGGGATGTCCTGGTTTCAGCTGGAATATAGTTAATTTTATTTCTAGTGATTGCTGTGTTTCAGATTTGATATGAAAGGAATGTCTATAATGCATATTTTTTTAATAGTTGCTGGGCAGTGTTTACACTATTCAAAGACTTCTTTCAGCTTCCCATACAAGCTGAGAAGGAGCATAAACAGAACAATGGAATGGCCAGTTATACAATGGAATATTCCACACCACAAACATAGTGCTCAGTATGGGAAGGGTGGCTGCGGAGTAGGAATTTGTGATCACTACTTGGGAAGGTGTTGATTTCACCAATTCATGGCTGGTGAGAGTGACTTGTGTCAATATTGATATTGTTATTGGGTTTTGTGTTTGTTTTTTTTCTCCTGTTATTGTTCTATTAAACTGTCTTAATCTCAACCAGTGAGGGTTTTTTTCCCTTTCTTCTCCGCTCTTCTCCTTGCCCTTCTTTTGGTCCATTAAGGAAACTACAAGAGAAATCAGAGTAGTGTAGTACTTGGATTATATTCAAAATATTAAAGGATAGAAAATGTAGTTGGTTTTGAGCTAGACTGTGATGAAGTATAACAATATGCATGACCCTTTCTTTGCAGAATGTATTTTACAGCACTGCATGACTACAGACTGCATGTTGAAGAAAGCAGGGATTATGAATATTGCAGTGAGTAGTTTGGCAAAACTTCCACCACAGTAGCCACATTTTTAAGAGAGGAATTTCCTATTTGCAAACTAGAATTTGCTTTCTCTGGCTGCATGAAATCTAACTACCATGTTTTAGGTTTGCCTTTACTTTATGTGACAACTACAGCCCTGCAAGATGGCTTTCATCTGCAAACCGTGAAAGGTTTAAGAACTTAGCATAACTTTCAAGCCTACAACTTGGTAACAATACATTAGATTATTAAATTACAATTAATTTAGAATGAGTTTATTACGCAAGTTAAAACTTTGACTTTATTTAAGGGTAGCTCTTAGGATGCATTTAGCAAACAGGTTAAGTGTTACATGCCTGCTGCTTTCAAGGACTACATTAATTAAAGTAAGGTTTACAGTGCATTTGTACGTTGAACTTTTTCTCTTGAAAGGCATACATAACAATTTACAAAATCTGCAAACAGAAAAGTTCAGGAGCTATCTGTATTCATGGTAAGCCATGCATGACCCACATTTAACTCTGTCTAATCCTCAAGGATTTATTCTCATTGGCATGGTAGCAGAGTCACTCTGGACTCTGTCAGGCCTAATAATTTGTGAATGACATAGTCACAAGGTTTGGTGTTCCACTAAGATGGAGTCAATGACAGCAGCTTTTCCAGCTGGAATAGTATTTTTTTTGTTGTTGTTCATATATAGCTTTCTGCAAAGCAAAGACTAACTTCAAGCTTTTCATCAGCTGTCAGATGCTTTTTGCACCTTTGTGCTGATTGATAAGCAAGACTTCATAACAAAGTTTTCTGAAGCAAAAAGGACATGCAGAGATTTAAATCTGTCTTCCTTTCCTATCCTTCTCCTTCTTGTCTAATATGTAGTTTCTGTCAGTTTATATAGTTTATGTAAACAAATTTCACTTTACATTAGCTTTGGCTGTATTAATAAGAACTGTTCAAGTAATGGAAAATTAGCTGAACACTTCCACTCCTCCCACCCAAGAAATTCTCCAAAATAAGTGAACTAGAGAAAAGTTTGGCAGAAAACTTCCACTCCTGAGGAAGTTTGACCATGAAGTTACCATTCCCTAAGGATTTTGGAGTGTCTGCAAAAAGTCTTGAGGAACACTGTAAGTGTTTCATCATAGGAGTTTAGCAGTAAAATTAATATGCTCTGTTTCACAGTGAGTTCCTTTCAAGTCTCATCACGATCAAGGAGAAGTTGCTAAGAAATGCTGTTGTTCAGTAACCTTTTTATTTTTTTTTAACTGACACATTATCTACAAATCCGAGTCCAAATGCCACTTTCAATAGTGAAAGCTGAAGGATAGCAAGAGCAGAAACAGCATGAAGGACATTACATGTCAGATAACCATGAAGGTAAATGTCACTGTTTATCTCAATGAACCCTATCTTGTTTTCCTCATCGCTCTTAGTCAATGTTCGGAGGTAGAACCACTTTGAATCACAGCATTTAGACATTCATTTAAAAGAACCTTTTCCTCCCAGAAGCAAGCATTTTGTGTAGTATAAAAATCACAATTATTACAAGTCATATGCAAAGAAGCTGTACTAGAAAGAAGAAGAGGAGCTGTGATTGCAGAATGTAAAATAACTCTCACATCAATAAGGAGTCCAGGAGAAACCAGAAAAATGCTTATGTCTATCAGTAATTTTCCATACAATCCACAGCAAATGTGTCCCATCCCCCAAAATACACTGAAACACATGAGAAAACTCTATTTCTAATATTTCCATTGGAGAAAAATCCTGCTCTTCCATGAATGCACTTTTGTGCTTCCTTTGTGTTTTCTAACTGATGCACCCACAAGAGAATAAGACCTATAATCAACACTTCCTTTCAGTGTGATAATAAGGAAGCAGCCTGTATTTATACCTTGCCCAGCACCCTTGAAACAATCTCTACCCTGGTGCTCTGCAGGTTCTGTGCACCATACATCGACATGGTGGTAACACCGAGAACTGTTGCTCAGCTGCTCACACAACCACCAGCGCCTTGTTCTACTTCATGCTGACCCTTGTAAGGACACCTTTCAGATTATTTGGTGCTGGCAACCCAGGAGTTTTTGTTCAAGAAGACTTGAATATATCCAAGCACCCACGCTATGCATAGGAACTTTTTGACCTCAGAGGCAGAGCCTTAATATTGTTATTACTAGACCCTGCGTGCAACCCTGGCTACCTGCACAGGTTTAAAATAAGTACTTTTTAGAAAATGTTAACATGTCTCTTTAAACTTGCATCCCTTTTAAGTTTCCAGAGATCGAAAGTGTTTGCAATTTTGCTGTTTTCAAGAAGTTGCAGTTATCTACTGCATGTCCATGCGGTCAACACTGTGCACTGACATCGAGAAAGGAGATTGCTTATGCAGGCACTTAGAGATTCCCACAAAGGGGGTCATTGGCAAAAGCAAATCTTTTTCATACCATAGCGTTGAAGACATAACTGAATTCTGTATCATATGGTAGCATCATGTATATGACTTTATTGATGCCTAATAAAAGTCTCTACTGCTTGTCAGTAAAAACTCTTAGAGTCTTTAACCTAAATTAACACCAAATTTCTCCTTTTTTTATATACATAAGCAAAGAACAGATTGAATATATCTATGTATTAAAAAAAATCTTCCAGCATAGCATTTTAACATACTGTATTATTACTGCTGCTAAGATAGCACAAAGAAAGGATTGAGGTTTGGATTCTTTGGGTTGGGCTTTATTTTTTGTCATTCACATAGAGTACTCTGAGGAAACTCTTTGCATGGTAATGAAATGCAAATTCTATCACTTATTAAGGGAGAAATACTCTGAGCCATCAGGAGGATCACTCTTCTAAATGAAACATGGGTAATTGCATTAGAGTAGGTTATGTTCAGCTGAGCTCCGCAGAAGATTTTATTGAGTTAGCTGCGTATTTTTTCAGCTCAAGAGAATGGATACAATTCACTGGAGAAAAATCTCATGATGGGGTTATTTCAGACACAAGCATTTGTTTTGAATAAATAACTGCATCTCCCTGTCCTAAAGATGTGTTACCAATGCACTAATAGCATTGGGCTTATCTTGTTATCACCAGGGTTTATGGATTTTTCTAAGGTTTGCGGGTTTATGTATGCATCTGTTCCTACAGGGTTACCATATATAGCAAAAGTAAGAGCTGAGGTAGTAAAATATGCAACAAAATTCAGACTCATAAACCCCCAGCAACAATTCCAAATATGTAATAAATTTGCTCATTAGGTAAAGCTGGTTTGGGAAAGATTCTGTGCAAGACATAAAAGTGAATTTTTAACCAATCATATTAGATTACTTTACTGTCATGCAAAATATAAATTAGATTCCCAACACTGATGACCAGTAGACGGTGAAGAAAATGTATTTAGAACATAGCCAGTCACTGGTCCATCTGGGAAAAAAAAAAACTATTGAGCTTATTACCAATAACACATAATTGCTTTTTAGATAGGAAGAGCAAGGTTTTTTTCACAAGGCTAAATTTGTGAGTCTGAAAGCGATTCACAGAGCAGTCTTGGGTATCAGAGCATCATTTCCTTTCCCTCTTGCCCTCTCATGTGGGAGTCTGAGGCTGTCTCTAATGAAAACTGAGCTTACTTCGTTTTCACTAATGTACAATATAATGTAATTGTCTTTGAGAGATACACAAATCCGCTTATCTCTGAGAACAGCTACACATATCATTACACTAAGACAATTGCACTTACATTGGACTGAATAATAGGCCAAGATGTCCAGCAATGAATAATTGATGATAGTTCATTATATTCCAAAAAAATATCAAGCAGATTTGTTAGTCTGTAGCAAGATTTACGAGCTTGTTGACTGTATGTGTATTACTCATCAGACAAGCCAAGTTTGTGATACTTGATGCCTACAATACCTTGGAATAGTTTACTCCCTAAAAGCTTGTTGCATATACACTTTTAGCACATAAGTAGCAGTCTGCAAATAAAATACATTTGACATCATTATTTGATTGTGAGACTCTACTGATGACCCCTTAAGACACCAAATATTTGAATCTGTCACAGGAGGACTTTTCTTGAGCTTTTTACAGAAATCACAGAAATCACAGAATTGTGGTGGTTGGAAGGGACCTCAGAGATCATCGAGTCCAACCACAAAAA
>JAOQGH010000019.1:68876843-68892861 GCA_025769975.1 Gallinago jamesoni | reverse complement strand
CCACTCGTGACCGGTCGCCAACTGGACTTCACTCCATTTACCACCACTCTCTGGGCCCGGCCCTCCAGCCAGTTTTTAACCCAGCGGAGAGTATACCCATCTAAGAAAGGGACTGAAGAAAGGTAATGTATTATGAATATATCTAATGTGCAACAGGAATGTGTTTTTTTCTATGCCATGTGTTTGAACATATGCAGAAATAAGTAGGAGCAGGAAAATGCTATACCATTACTCTATTTCTCAGCCTAGCTGTGGAGGGTGTAGGGTTCCAACCCTGCTATGACAACGTGGGTTAAGCATTTTGTTTTCTCTTACAGGAATTCAAACATCAGAGAGAACTAGGCTTAGCTCAAAAAAGCAGGCAATACCCAATAAACAGTACCACCAAGGCCAGGATTAAAGAAGAAACACTGACATTTGCATCTGTTCTGTGATTTTTATTTATCTGCTTCTACTTGGTCCTCAAAACCCCCTTTTTAACCTCTCTTAAACCCAGTTTTCATGTTAAACTTCAGAACAAATTATAAACAGATAAGGAAAGGAAGTCTAAAATTAGGGTGTTAATCTACAGGGAGAACTAAAGTGTCACCGGTGCTCATTTGGTTTAAACTCAGGCAAGAAGTAAAACACTAGGTTGAAAAGGAAAAATTAAATTTACAGCCAGGCAAGCAGAAAATCATTCATACCCGCTAGCACTGCAAAGTTTGAGTTAACAAGGTATCTGGAAGCAGTTTAATTTAGCTGTCATTTTCACTGTGAACACAAAAAACTTTTTAGTTTAATAGATATATCTAGACACAAAGTCACCGGAAACATCTTATTTTGAGGTGAAGGTTGTGTGGTCAATAACATTTAACAAAGATGTGCAAGTACTCTTTCAATTTCTGTACATGTAAGCTACTAGTGGACCAACTTTAACTGACACATAGGAAAAAAAATGTCAGAACAGTGACCCACTCCATACAATCACATTTTCAAAATCTTCTGTGAGTATATTCAAGTATTTTAAGAGCAAAACCCAGCCCAAATTCTGAGAGGAATAACACTTATGGAGTCAGAGAGAGCAGTTTAAAATTACATGTATTAACTGTGGAGAGTACTAAGATAAGTTTCCCCCAAAAGAACTTTTCCATTAAAACTAATTCCCACTAATTCCAAGTCTGAGAAACAAGGTGTGCATATCTCTACTCCCTGTGAGAAGGGTAGGTTTTTTCCTAGGGGAGATTTACAAAACTATGTGTGGGAGACAGATGCACAAGTCTTATTAATAAGAATTCTATTCAGGCTTACCTAACTTTCAGCCATTTGAAAAGACACCTTCTCAATGACTGGTGAACAATATGTGCAGGATTCATCTAGTATACTAACTGTCTAAATGAAACTAGCCTCAGTTATATATAAAGTTAAGATGATTTACAAGAATTCCTAACCTACAATGATTTGGTGTTAGGGATAACTGAAAATCCAATGGAAAGGAGTCCTATATTAACCTGTCTTAAAAACAGTAAAGGATCAGCACTGAAACCTGCATGGAGAAGAACAATGAAGAGTTTCTGAACTGGAGAGGCTCTTTAGGCTTTCGAAAGGGCAGTAGTTGGGATATGTTTTCCTTTAGCTTGGATATGTAGCTATTCTCTCTGTTGGACAGTTGTTCTGAGATCATATTTTGCTATTGAACCCTCAAAGAAGGTCACAGTCACAACTTGCTAAGAGGTAATAAACAGAGTAAACTGTAAACCAGTGAGTAAAGCCGGGGTGGGGAAAAGAGTAGTTAAATGCACAAAACACACAAGTGACACCTCGCTTACGCAGTGCCTCAGATTTGATTGTTTTGGTTGGGTATGCAATAGTGACTCTTGATTATAACCTTCCCCCGTCAAAATCTGAAGCTGTCCCAAATCTACTTTTTCAGTCTGAGCAACTCATCCTGAGGGGCAGTGTATGACAAGGAAAGAGCAATTATCTCCTGAGTCTTCAACACTGTTGTCAAGGTACCCTAATGGGTTGGTAAAATCACCTAAATATAAATAGATTTTTCCTCAAACTTCCTTTTTCCCTCTCTTTTCTCTAGAGTAGTTTTGTCTGATTTAAGCCAGTATCTGCCCTTGTGGGTGTGGAAAGCATTATCATGATTAGATATCATAATTTATTTTCTTCTGTTTCCAAGTGAAGCTCAGGTCAATGAGCATTTATACCATTGCTCTTAATTAAAGCCTTCTTCTTGTCTAATATTGCCTTGAAGACACAACTTTATGAGAATTTCACCTTGTAGACCATTCAATTCCAATATAACTGCATTGTATATGCATATATTTTTAATTCCCTATATTTATAAAACAATTGCTTAGTTTGAATACTCTTCCAAGAATTTTGTAGAGGTGTCACCTATTAGGCTGTATCTCCTTGTGTATTTTAATGCAATAGCCTACAGGGACCAAAGCATTGTACACAGGAGATAACTGTCATTTTGTCATATAGCTAGTGTCTTTTTCTTCTCAGAGTCCTTTTAAATTATATTCAAGGGACTGTTTTTCCCTCTTTTTTTTTTTATTATTATTTTTAATTTCACCAAGTATTTTTTGCAATGTTTTGCTTGAGGACTTTTAATTTTGCTTGGAGTGGTTAAGTGGTTTTGTTTATTTGTTTGGTTTGAGATTTTTCAATAGTTTGTACACCATAATCATTAATATTGTTCATCTTAATAAAAAGTACAAATTTTGCAATTTTGATCTTGAGGGAAGGAAAGATATTTTTAGCTCAGTGCCTGGATCCATTTCTTCAATTTTGTGGGTTTTTTAACCAATCACTGTGGTCTCAGGTTTTTCAGGTTTTCAGCCATTAGCAGCCCCAAATGATCAGATGGAATGCTAGGTTCAGGATAAACTCTTTCAAGATCCTAGCTAATCAGCTGTTGTAGATTTGTAGAATCTATTGTATTTCCATATATTGCTACAAAGATTGCTTCTGACAGCAAGGCAAGGTACAGTCCTTCTAAGGTCACCTCTTATAATAAATGCTGGCAATAACTGTACAATGGCAGCATACTCAGAGCGCAATTCATATCTGTCTTTTCTACTGTTCAGCTTCAAAGCTTCTAGTTCCTCTCAGATATCATCAAAGAACCTCTCTGAAGTTAATGGCAATGCCCAAGTTATATTGTTTCTCTTTGAATAGGCCAGAGCTTTTCCGAAGAAATCCAGCAGCTGTTCTTTCATTGTTGTTGCATTACTTTGTAGAAAGTCCTTAATATCATTTTTGAGGCTTTGGTTTGAATATATCCATTGCTGCTATCGTTTCAAAGATTTAATCTAAATATGGTAACTTCTTTCATGTAATATATGTAAAAACTTATGCCTGGGAAAAGTGCTGAGTGATTTTTTTTTTCTCAGATCTTTTTCTGATATACATTTATTTTAATGGTTTTCACTTTTTATATAACAATATGAAATACCAATCACCCAACCAGAATATTAGACAAGCTCTGGGATAGCTGCTTCCATCTTCAAAAGAGAGTTTAAATACATCAGTCTTACTTTTATTACCTTGGAAAATAAATGATTGTATTTATTCACAAGACATGAAGTTAAATGTCCATTCAGAATTGGAATAACAAAGCAGTAATTGAGTTTATTGACTCAATTTGCCATCATGTACTCACCTTCACTCTTTCCCTGTTGCTTATTTTAACCTACATACCCTTCAGTCTTAATCTGTGTGTCCTTCCTAGAAGTTTTGCCTTTGCAATGTAGTGCTGCCATTAAGATAGCTTCAGAAAATGTTCAAACAAAAATTGAATGATGCAAAACTTTACCAAAGTTTTATCTCTAAAAAAGTTCTTGAGGAAAAATGAGCCCTGTACCTGAATCTGAAATGTGCTTTTTTATTATTACATGGTTTAAACATTCAGATGAGGGAAAATAATTTGTCATTTGAATTGTTCATTTAAGGCCTATGCTCAGAATTAAGACAATGATAAAACCCTTGTAAATAGATATCAAACACATTATGTAAAGCCTTGTTAAATACTTTTAGTACATCTCTGTTTATGGTAATAGTCTTCTTTTGACATCTCTGTTTATGGTCACAGTTTTATTTAGTTGATAGTCTTTTCATCCTTCTCTTATTCTTTCTTGCAGCACTGTTTTGGAAGAGATTGGAGCAGGGTCAAGACACATGTTTAAGCTGATGTGTATATTCTTTGTGGAGCTGTCACTGCCATGATATGCCCCAGACAGAAGGAACAGGTTCTGAGCATGTCTTTGCTTAGGCAGCTCTCAGTATTTGCTAATGGTTCTATCTAAATAAGGTATAGGTACTGTTAATGTATTGAATTAGATCCACAATACTGCTCTACTCTAGACATTTTTAGAGCTCTTAGTAGCTATTTGTAATGCTTTGACGTAAAACAGAACCAACTTTCTCTTCTGTAATTTTACATCTTAGCTAGGCTTCTTCTAACTCTTTGAAATTAACAGCATATTGTGGAGAAAACTGCTCGTTCTCAGAATAATAATACCAATGTTTGTGCTACATGCCAAGGGATGGGATGCAGAGAGGCCTTTGCTTATACTTATTGCTATAACAACCAAAGTCAGCCAATATTGTTATTTGCCCCATTAGAGGGTTGGAAATGGAAAAACATAGAGGGGTCATATCTGTGGGGAGAAGTGGAAAAGACAGGTGACCAAACCTGACCAACTGGGGTATTGCATACCATCTGCCCCATGCTCAGTGTAAAAGCTGAGGGATCAAAGGGTCAACTCGCCTTTTTCCATGGCCAACATCCAAAGAAGACTCTCATTGTTCACTTGCCTTTGATCCTGATCCATGTATTCCTGACTCCAGAGCTGGAACTCAGTTCCCAACTGTTGCTGAGTCCAGCCTGGGACTTCCCCAGTGCCTGCTGGTGACAGGACTGTTATCCTGGGAGCTTGATACAGTTTTGTATATATTGTATGTTTCATTATTTTCTTCTTTTTTATTTTAATATTAATTCTTCATTAAAGTAGTTTAGTTCATTCTAAACTTGTAAATCTACTTATCTCTTCTTCTCCTCTCTTTTTTTGGGGGTGTTGGGGGGAAGGGTCATCTATCAGTCTGGTTTTGGTAAATTTGGCTGAAACCACAACACTATTATATACTATTTTTTTGGAAACTCAAATGCCTCATAAATATCATACTCTTATCCTTATTGATACTCAGATCCTTCAAGGAAAATGGGAACAACTGACTTGTATGAGGCTGAACTGATTTGAGAATGAAGTCATTTCTATACAATAAGACAGACAATTATAGTTGTCTACATCATCTTACACTAAAAAACCTCGTTGATTTATGATGAACTCTGAATACACAGATACGTACCTACAAATATATTTAAAGTGAAGAAATTCTCTACCCAAATGTTTTTCCACATTTTTATTAGTTTGTTTCTCTATTTGTTTCATGGTCTCAACATTGTGGAGTCAGAGATTTGATGGATGGATCACTCAGTATATCAGGAACTGTCTGGCTGGTCACACTCAAAGGGTTGCAGTCAACAGCTTAACCTGCAAGTGGAAGCTGGTGATGGGTGGCGTTCCTCAGGGGAATATACCGAGACCAGTGCTGTTTAACATCTTTGTTGGTGACATGGACAGTGGTATAGAGTGCACCCTCAGCTAGGGTAACTTGTGACAACACCAAGCTATGTAGTGAGGTCGACAAACTGGAGGGAAGGGATGCCATTCAGAGGGACTTGGACAGGCTTGAGAAGTGGGCCCTCTCAAGTTCAACCTGAAGTTCAACCAGCCCAAGTGAAAGGTCCTGTACATGGTTCATGGCAAACCCAGGTCCAAATTCAGGCTGGGCAGAGAATGGCTGGAGAACAGCTCTGAAGAGAAGGACTTGGTGCTGGTGGATGAGGTCAACATGGGCTGGCAGTGAGCACTGGCAGCCCAGAAGACCAACTGCATCCTGGGCTGCATCAAGCAGGTCAAGGGCCAGCAGGTCGAGGGAGGTAATTCTCTCTCTCTACTCTGCTTTCATGAGACCCCAAATGGAATACCGTCTCCAGCTCTGGAGCCCTCAGCACAGGAAGGACATAGACCTGTTGGAATGGGTCCAGTAGAGGGTCATGAAAATGATCAAAAGGCTGGAGCCCTCTCTTATGAAGACAGGCTGAGAGAGTTGGGGCTGTTCAGCCTAGAGAAGAGAAGGCTCTGAGAAGACCTTATAACGGCCTTCCAGTAGCTGAAAGGGGCTACAGGAGAGACGGGGAGGAACTCTATCAGGGAGTGTAGTGACAGGATGAGAGGTTATAACTTTAAACTGAAATGGAAGAGATTTAAATTAGGTATCAGGAAGAAATTCTTTAGTGTGAGGGTGGTGAGGCAGTGGAACTGGTTGCCCAGAGAAGTTGTGGATGACCTGTCCCTCAAGGTGTTCAAGGTCAGGCTGGGTGGGGCTTTGAACAACCTGCTCTAGTGGGAGGTGTCCCTGTCCCTGGCAGGGGTGTTGGAACTCGATGATCTTTAAGGTCGCTTCCAACCCAAACCACTCTATGATTCTATGATTCTAAATTTCTTTCATCATAAGACTGTAGTATGCGCTACTGGCATAGACTGTTATGAACGCTGTACAAAAGCTAATAGAAGTCACATTTTTTTTAATCTTGTTTATTTCAGAAGGAATGCAGGCAAATATAAAGCATGTGAATTCTTCAGTCAGTTGACAAGATTGCAGTGTTGAAACATTTATGGAAATCACCTCCACTTTTGTATGCTTATGAATTATTTCTTCCTCACTGTTTCCACATCCCTTGAAAATAATATATTTGCTCTGAATGACTTTCAACATAGCAACACCTGACAGCATCATTGTCTAAATCCACTTTGGCATCAGTGTGAGGCAGTCAAAACTGTATGCACCTCTGCTGAGGAGAAAGCACCCAAGCAAAAGAATAAGGTGGTCTGGGGTGAGGGAGAAGGAGCTTCTGCATATCTCAAGGAGTTAGAAGAGCCCAACAAACCCCAGACACTTAGTCGGATATTTCCTGATAATCAGTTGCACTGAGGATTTATTTTTTTGCACTACAGATTTTTTTCACGTTATGAACGGTTTGTCAAATGTGCCACTGAGAGCTCTGAGACCATTGTGGGGTAACTACAAACATCAAGCACTGCTTCCAGTCTTACAGAGGAACAAGGCTCATATGCAAACAGCAGACTGGGATTTTGTGACAGTACTTTTAAGGTCATTTTTGAGCTGCTTATTCCCCCTAGGAGTTGTGTACTTCATACAACAGCTAGGATATTCTGTACTGGATAATACCAAAAGGTCAGAAAAGCCTCTTCTCCACCTAAGGTGGCATTACTTATAATTTCATGGCTATATGGGTTTATCCTGAATAGGTTGGGTGGTCTTTAATCTGATGTGGTACACTTCTTGATTGCCTCTAAGTCAAGGAAGTGCATCATCTAAACCTGAATCTACATCTAATGTACCCCTCCTTGCAAATAGCAACATGAATTAAAATTGAACTTGCAAGGCACAGATTACTTGCTGCACTCAGTAGCACATTGACTCACCTAAACTAAATAAAGGTGTGGAAATCAGAAAGACTGTTTAGGGTGACTTCCACTTACACACTGCTTTTCTAGTTTCACTCAGTAAAGACCCACTTGGACAGTCATATTTTCAGCTGGAATCTTGGAATTCCTGAATATATTCTGTACTATAAAGAGAATGAGATCATCTTTGAGGGAAACATTATTTCAAGAAAAAAACCACTCAATTTTGAGGTACATACATCAGAAATTTGTAGAGGTATGGAAGCAGAGGAATATATGCACTTTAGAAAACTTGATAACCATCACAGGTGCTGCAAACTGCATTCAGTGAAAAATACATATGTTACAAGATCAAGACTTTATAATGAAAATTATAATGCAACTGAAAAAAAGGAACTGCATAAATATCCTCCTCTCCAAGTCTCACGCTTTCCAAGGTGTTCTGGTCCCTGTATAGTAGTCCTATTTCCCTTGAAATTCTAAAAAGAACTTGGGTTATGGAATGCCTTGGAGGATCTGGGCACAAACCAAGAGTAACCATGGTAGATTTTTAAATTCTCTATAGACAATCCTTAAATGGTGAAAAGAATGTGTAAAGAAAATTAAAGATCTAGTTTTCTTTGCCTTTGGGATCTTTGGTGGTTGATTTTCCATTTCTCAGGCAGGACTTTTGAAGACACCAGTAGGGTGGTTTATAATTTTCCTGAGGCATTCTAGCACTATGTTCTCCACTGTGTAGGCTAGCCACAAACCATGTTAAAACAAGTTAATACATAACTGTTTCAAGTATCTATACTATAGTCAAATTATCTTTAGGAGCTGAACATTAGCCAGTACAACTCATCTATAATCAAGGCAGATTTCCAACAGGTAAGAATTTTGCCTGCTTTGTATGGTTTCTCTTTGATATTCTCCCTGTAGCTTTGATCTGATATTTATTCTGTGTTTATTTTCTGTTTACCTTCCTGCAGAATTGAGTATGCTGTGTCTAATCATTTTATTGTTGCATTTGTTAATTTCTGATTTCCTCCAAAAAGGCATCCTTCAGTTATGTGAGGAAAGGAACATATACCCTTTTTTCTCTCATGACCTTGGTTTCCTTCAGTTTTAGGATTAGAATTGCCTTGTCCATTACACATCATTTCTCATAGAGTGGTAATTACTTATTATCAATCAGTGAAAAAAAAAAATAAATGAAAAAAGTTCCTGCACAAAAATTGTGGTGACTCCCTTTATGAAATCCTTCTTTTTTCTCTATTCTCATGTCTTTAAATTCTGTCTGTGCTCTGTATTTTTTATGCTATGTAGAAATAAAGTAAGAACTTATGTCTTCATCTTTGTCTGTCAGTGGACTCTCCTTAAACTGGAGAACCCTCCTGCTCTCACTCATGGTATGACAGGAAATATTTGTTGATAAAAGCTGTAATAGCATTGCTTGGGGTGTGTTCCCTTCTACATGTCTGCTATGTGTGGTTGTGACATCTCTTCTTGTACAGCAGGAATACCTGACAAGATTTTTTTAAAAAATCAGACTTTGTGTAAGCGCATGTACTAAGGGAACTTGTCCAAATCACTGAGTCATCACCTGCTGCCTGGGTCAGTGCTGCCAGCAGTCTGGTGGGGTCTGCTCGTGCTGTCACCTACGATTCAGCAGCTTGGCTGCTTTACAAATGCCTAGCGCCAAATCAAGCTTCACTCCACCAACATTCCTTATTGTGACTGCAGATCCAATACAGGTTCTTCCCATTTCTTTTTACACCAGCAGGGTGGCAACATGGAGAGTACAGCAAGAATACAATGTTTCCTGTTTGGCCTTTATGTTATTTCAATAGGAAGGTTTAAATCATTCTCCAAGTTAAGTCACAACAGATCAAGTTATGGACCTTTCCCACATGAAGAAAAAAAAAAGATTTACATAGTCTGAGAAGATCTAATTTTAGGTCCTTTAGTATCCACACAAATAAAAAAGCATTGCTCTTTTGGAGATTACGAAGACCTGGCCATGAAAAACTTCACAGCTTGATCTGTATTCTGACCATGTATAAGGATGTACATACCCACTGAATGGACTGCTTAGTCAAAAAGATACAGCTGTTTTAGACTTAATATTCCTAATTTCAGCCATCTTTCTATAGGCTCAACTCAACAGTGAGTGACAACTCACTGTTTTGGTGGGCTTCCTTTTTCATAACACCTTTGGTGGGCCCAGGGTATCAGCAGTCAGAGACACTGTGTTCTATTTTGTAAGGTACTGGTCTGGGCTTGCCTCAGCTTTATTTGCTACTTCACTCAGCAACAAGATGGCGAAAGATAAGACATGCAACATAGAAGTCCAGACAAAAAATTGACGCTGCAGAGTAACAACACTGGCAAGATTCCAGTCATGCCAACACAAAACTGCATATGAGGCTCCAAGAAAGCCAACAGAGTCAAAAGAGCAATATAGGAAGTTCAGAGATCAGACCTTCCAAGGACTACCTGCAACTGATCTGATGGAGGCCAGCGCTGTCTTACCTGACTGATGGCTGCCTGGCCATTAGAACCATCTTAGGTTCATTCAGCAGGAATATCGAACATACTCGTGTTTAGCAAGCTAGCACACTCCTACTACCCTCCTCTTATGTCCATTAACCATGAAGTCATTGGTAACATAATTTGTGTGACCCTGCCTGCAGAGTCTCTCTGCAGAACAAAAGATGACCAGTTACAAATTACCTGATAGAGGAAGGGATGAAATGTGCATGGCTACTCCATTTGTTGAGAAGGGAAATCAAATATCTGATTCCAAGAATTTATCCTAGCCCACCCCAGATTCTACACTGAAAAATTTCTTCTTATCCTGTGCTTTATGACAGCATGATGGAATTCACTTAAGTGTTTAATAAAGCAAAGAAATTAACACAACAGTTTTAAGGTCTTAATAAAATCAGAATAGGTCTATATTTTTCAAGACTTCATTGATTTCTTTTTCATATTTTATGGTCTATGAGAGATTTTATTCACTTTTTCTTTTCCAGGTGTTTACAATGGTGAAACTTAAACAGGTTTGTATTAACACAATGAACTCTATGAAGTCCTGAATTCCCAATCTCATAGTGCTCTTTAGGTGAATCATATGTTGAAATAGTTCCAATATCACCAAAATTTAAGTCAAAGAAACATTTAAATAATGGTTTATCAATTTAAAAAGTGACTAAAAGAAAATAAAACTAATTAAAAAACTGAGATCTGTTCAAAAACTTACTGGGAATAGTGGCTCATGGGGTTCAGTGTTCTGGGTTTCTGATGAAAACAGTGTTGATAACGTGCACCCATATTCTAGCTATTGCCAAAGATTGTTTGCAAAACATTAAGGTCTTCTCTGTTTCTCATGCTGCCCCTCCACTGGAGGTGCAAAAGGCATGGGGAGGGCACACAGCTGAGACAGCTGACCCACACTAACTAAAGGGATATCCCATACCATATGACATCATGCCCAGCAATAAGATCTGGGGAAAGAAGGAGGAAGAGGGACATTCAAAATTATGGCATTTGTCTTCCTAAGTAACCATTATGTCTGATGAAGCCCTGTTTTCCTGGAAATGGACAAACACCTGCTAGCTGACTGCTTTACCTGTTAAACTGCCTATACCTCAACTAAAGAGATTTTTGCACATTTACCCACCTGATTCTTTCCTCCACCCCACCAGGGAGGATTGAACTACAGCACAGGGCTCAGCTGCCAGTTGGGGTTAAACCACAACATGCACTGGAGACAAACAACACCATTGAGTACACTGTTGGACAGATTTCACAAAGCAGTTAGGCTCCCAGCTCTTGTTAAAGTATTGGGTTACCAGAAAATTGATGACTGAACAAAGTGGATTAGACATATAGGCACAGACTCAAAATATCTAGACCCCCTGCCTTGTTGACTTCAGCAGAGTCATAAACCTGCTATCTCATGTAGTGCTAAAAAACAAAATTTGTTGGTTGTAGAAAAAACAAATGTTTCATGACTTTTGTGTCAAAGAAATCTGTCATTTATTAAGATAGTTTGCTGTATCAATAAGGAGTAACTTGAGTTAGCTGATTGAAGGCCACATAGGAAGTATAAAAACAGTTATATTCTGTACAACTATTTTATTGGGAAGACATGTAAGATATATATATATTGTTTAAAAGCAAATTCTGTCTCAGAACGTCTGGATATGTTGCAAGAAAAAAATGGGCTAGAGACTAATTTGAAATATTTTTTCAGTTGTATTCTTAAATGCTGACCAAAATCAGAATCAAAACTCATGATGCGAAGTTATCTAGCAAAGGGGGAAACAAAATCCAGATAGAAATTTTGTAACTTCAATCACCTCTACTTGCAGCATGATATAGAAAGAAATAGTAACTAACTCAGTCTCTTAGCCCTCTAATTGAGGAGCAGTGTAAAATGCAAAGGACCAAAAGCTATTGGCAATGTAACTCTATATCCTATACTGCCAACTAAAATATCCTGAAATCAGTTGGTACTACACATCAGTAAGGAAAGAAAACGGTGACTATTAAAGACAAAATTTCCAATGAACAGAACATTAAAAAGGCAGAAATTTTGCCAATCCCTTCTCTGAACATCTGACTTGAATAGTTAATTTAAAAAAAACAAAAAGGCTTAAATGATGGACTTTGTGGAGTGCTTCTCAAATATTTTTTTTTTTTCATTTTCTAGTATGGAGAGGTTTTTGTCCTTCAAAACCAAAGTATTCTTAGAAAAAATCAGGAGAATTGACTAAAATGAAGGAATACAAATGAAGCACTCAGAAAATGTTTTTACTTGCTCTGATATTGCCTCACACATCTGCCTTATGCTACATTATCTCAGTCCCCTGCTGATCATAACAGTATTTTGAAACATTTAAAAATATTTTATTAACTGTATTTGTAAGAAATAAGTGCTCATGCGTGAGTAGGAAAGCTTTTTTCTTGGGATAACCTTGTCTGATGTGCTGTATATACCGCTCAGAAAGAAGGTGATAAGACTTAGCTAATCTTTTGTGAATTGAATTTCAGAAAGAAGTCTCAAAAACTATGTTAATAAACTTTAATCCTACAAATACAACCAAAAAGCCTACTAATGAGCCACATTAGCTATACAGATGACATACTAATAATCTTTATCGGCAATTAATTATGCAATTTTAAACTATATCTAGACACAACAGTCTCCTCTGATGTTATACTCTACAGAAGAAAATAACTGCGGAAGAAACAAGCCTTATTTAACATTTCCAATGTCCTGTCTGTGCCTTTTCCATTTCTTTTATAAAGTATGTTATAAATTTTTCATGTCTATTTACATGGCAAGATCACCAAACAAAATATTTTGTCTTCCTCTTTGCATATAGACCACCAAATACAGCTAGTTCATTTAATATATATAGGCAGCAAAACAACTCAAACCCTTTAAAGTATTATTCAAAAATTTCAAGGCAGCAAACATAGGCTTTTGATGGCACCAGTGTTGTACAGAGACACAGTGAAACATTAAAACGAAGCTTGGCTTTGGAAATAGCAAACAATGTAAATCTTATTCCAGATGGTAGCAGTTATTCAGAAGTTGAATAGAAGTTATTTAAAAAGAGGGAAGAAACCAAACTACATAAAGCAGACAGCCCAGAGACAGCATTAGCAAAACTAAATCATAAAGTAAACCCAGGCTAGCAAATGAGACCATCATATGACTTTGCTTCATCTCACTAATGGCTTTGTCATTCTTGTAGCATTATATCAGGCCACTAAGTGGAAAAATGAAACGATGCTTTATAGGCAAAGTGACTGATAACCTATGCAGCTGGATCTCCTTTGAGGCTGACAAATTTGGAAACCAATGCCCACTGAGTTCAGCTGGCATATGTCACTACACAAAAAGACCTCCCAGCCTCGTTGTTGTTTCTGAAAGGAGTTGCCTTATGGGATCCTGAGGCAGAAGAAAGCTGTTTCTGGGATGATATCAGAGGTACCACCTGCCACTAACCACTTGCAATGTGGGGAAGGACGGAAAACACTTCTCTGCAGTGAGCAGGATAGGAAAGATTCATGCCTCACTAGGCTGAACTATTGTCACCACCCCACAGTCAGAAAATGCCATTTTTGCACTGACATCCTGTGTGCCTGGTGAAAATGGAACCACAGACAGCCTCAGTGGGGTGAGTTCTTGCAGAAACTGCTTGCAAGCAGAGCCCTGAGGTATATGGGCCTGCACCTCCAGCAGTCACCCCCCAAAGGCTGTATAAAGGAATAAATACAGATTTTATCACAGCAGCCCAGAAGGTCATGTCTAAGAAGGGCTTGTTAGAACACAGCCACACAACAGGCAGCATCTCTGCTCCTCCCTGCACCCCTGCAGGCATCTCCTCCCACCTGGGCAGCTCTGCCACTTGAATAAGCTACTCCTGGACTGTTGCGTATTCTGCTTATGGTCTACTCTTTGTAAATATCCAGGAAAAAATAGTCTTATATAATAAAAGAAGGCAGTAAAACCCTCTGAAAAAAACATTTATCAACACTAACTGCCTCCATCACATCAAAGAAATGTGACAGTCACTCAGATTATGACAAACGAAAGTGCTGCATTTAATATTATTTTGCTACCTTAGGAGAATACTGCAAAGACAAAGTGGGCATCTATTATAGTAGCTGTATCACTGTAATAACAACTACTCTTGAGGGCAAAAATAACTACTGGAACTTTGGGAGGCATTTCTGCTAGGAATCAACCTGAATGTTTGCCCGATTTCTGTTTCCCAACTGTCTCACCGTGTAGTGGATGTTCAAAAATGTATACATAGTGTCTCGAGTAGAAATCACTGTATTAACTGGCTTTACTGCTATAACGACTGGCTAAAACATCTGCAGAGACCTGCATACAATTAATGTGATGTAAGGAAGAGTAATTAAGTGAGAAGTGGTTTCCAAGATCATACATGACTTACCTTGTATTTCTCCTTTTCTAGACCAGCACTGTACCATTACTCAAGAGCACCAGATGGACAATAACAGTAACTCTGCGGTGATAAATCACTGACATTTCTATCATGACATTTTGTAATTCTATTGCATTGTTACTGTTATAAATCGTATTTTGCAAATGAAATAAGTATCTTTCAATAAAATTACCTTTTTCTATGGGTGTGATATTAAAATATGTGGTAAGTATTGCATGGTGTATTTCTTATCTCAAACAGGAACAGTTTGAAAACATCAATTCATTTTAGTGTTTTTTTTATTTTTAAAATATTGAAGTATTTCCAAAGTTAAAAATTATTTAGAAACTGGTAACTATGCAAAACAATTTCTACTGTAACTTGTTATTTCCAAGTAACTCAAAACTTTGACCTTTTTAATGACATTTTCTATATTCCACCTGTCTCCAAAGATGAACAATTTAGAAAGAGCTGAAAAAAAAATAGTCCATTTTCTAAAAGAAAACATCTGGTCCTTTTTTTTGTTTGGATTCTTTATTCTTATCTCCTGGACTACCTGCTTTATTCTACCATATTATACAATGCTTCTTCTGCTTTTCAAGAACACCACAAAATGAGTAGCTCTATGCTTCTTCTTTCTAAAATAAAAATGAAAAAGTAATGCAATTTTATCTGGGGGAATTTAATAAAAAAATCATCATAATAAGCAATTATTCATAATAATATTTGTCCTTAAAAGAGATTGTGCATGTTCATTTCAAATTTGGTCTGCCAACTTAGAAACTGCATTGTTCTTGTCTGAATGTTGACTGGTTAAGGGATCAAGAGCACCAGTGTTTTTTCTCTCTATGCTTCCAGTTGCAGGGAAAGAAGACCGTGCTGATCAAGACCTGGCTGCAAAACTGGTGTCGCTGGCAGAATTTTGAGTTATTTGATCATGGGTTGGTCTACATGACACCAGGCCTGTTGGTAACAGATGAAATGCACCTTTCTCAAAGGAGAAAAAGGATCTTTGTGAAAGAGTTAGCAGGGTTCATTGAAACAGCTTTAAACTAGAAAAGAAGGGGGAAAGGGATAAACTCAAATTTGGTCTTGTCTAGGAGTCCAGTAAAGCTGGACATTCTTCAAGAAGGAAATGTCAAAGATGTAGGAGCTGGCTGTCCCCATCTGCTGAAAGAAAAGACCAGCCAGGCTCAGCAGAGAGCTTTGGCTGGAACTCAAGACAAAAAAGAGAGTTTATGAAAGAACGTTTATGACCTTTGGAAGAAACAACAGGCAACTTAGGAGAACTACAAGGATGTCATGACATTATGCAGAGAGAAAGTTTGCAGGGCCAAAGCCCAACCAGAATTTAATTTGGCCGCTGCAACAAAAAATAGTAAAAAATGTTTCTATAAATATATTAGCAGCAAAAGAAGACCTGACCAAAATCTTCATGAGTTATGAGGGGGGAAGGGGAGATAACTGGGCCTGTCAAGATTGAACCTGAGGAAAGCATGCCACGGTTTGAAGGAG
>JAOQGH010000019.1:68843241-68876743 GCA_025769975.1 Gallinago jamesoni | reverse complement strand
AATGTGGTTGGACTCGATGATCTCAAAGGTCCCTTCCAACCACTAAGATTCTGTGATTCTGTGATTCTGTGATTCATCCTCCATTGGATGTGGGGGAAAACACAGTGAAAAGGGATGAACAAAAGGCTGAGAAACTTAACGTCTTCTTTGCCTCAGCCTTTAATAGTAACACCGATTGTTTTTAGGATACCCAGCCCCTTGAGCTGGAAGACAGGGGTGGGGAGCAGAATGAAGCCCCCATAGAATCCAAGGGGAAATGGTTAGTGACCTGTTACACTGCTTAGACATACAGAAATTTATGGGGCTGGATGACGTCCACCCAAGAGTATTGCGGGAGCTCACAGATATACTTAACTTTCCATCACTTATCAGTAATCCTGGCTGACTATGGAGGTCCTAGTTGAGTGGAGGTTAGCAACTGTGGTGCGCATCTGCAAGGATCTGGGGAACCACAGACCTGTCATCCTGACTACAGTACTGTGGAAGGTTATGGAGCAAATAATCTTGAGGACCATCACACAGCCGTGTTGTCAGCATGGTCCTGCTTGACTAATCTGATCCCCTATGACAAGGTGACCCTCTTAGTGGGTGAGGGGAAGACTGTGGATATTGTTTACCTAGACTTTAGTAAAGCTTTTGGCACCATTTACTCCCACACTCTCCTGGAGAAACTGGCTACTGTCCCTGCCATGGGCAGGGGCATCTCCCACTACACCAGGTTGCTCAAAGCCCCATCCAGCCTGGCCTTGAACACCTCCAGGGATGGGGCATCCACGACTTCCCTGGGCAACCTGTTCCAATGCCTTACCACCCTCACTGTAAAGAATTTCTTCCTAATATCTAATCTAAATCTCCCCTCTCCCAATTTAAAATCATTGCCCCTTGTCCTGTCACTACACTTCCTCGTAAACAGTCCCTCTCCAGCTCATCTGTAGGCTCCCTTCAGATATTGATAGGCTGCTATGACGTCTCCCTCAGAGCCTTCTCTTCTCCAGGCTGAACAGCCCCAGCTCTCTCAGCCTGTACTCATAAGAGAGGTGGTCCAGCCCTCTGATCATCTTCGTGGCCCTCCGCTGGACCTGTTCCAACATGTCCATGTCCTTCTTGTGCTGAGGACTCCAAAACTGGACACAGTACTCCAGGTGGTGTCTCACGAGTGCAAAGTAGAGGGGTAGAATCACCTCCCGAGACCTGCTGGCCACATTTCTCTTGATGCAGCCCAGGATGCGGTTGGCTCTCTGGGCTGCCAGCATGCACTGCCGGCTCATGTTGAGCTTCTCATCCACAAGCACTCCCAAGTCCTTCTCTTCAGAGCTGCTTTCCAGCTATTCTCTGCCCAACCTGTATTTGTTCCCTGGAGCTCAGTGCTGGGGCTGGTTCTGTTTAACATCTTTATTAACCACCCGGACAATAAGATCAAGTGCGCTCTTGGTAAGTTTGCAGATGACACCAAGTTGGGTAGCAGTGTTTTTACAGAGGGATCTGGATAGGTTGAATTGATGGGCCAGGTTCAATAATATGAGGTTCGACAAGGCCAAGTGCCTGGTCTGTAGCTGGGTCACACCGACTCCATGCAGTGCTACAGGTGTGAGGCAGAGTGGCTGGAAAGCTGCCTGGAAGAAAAGGACCTGGAAGTGCTGGCTGACAGCCAGCTGGATATGAGCTAACAGTGTGCATCTGGCCAAGAAGGCCAATAGCAACCTGGCTTGTATCATAAATATTGTCCAGCAGGACTAGGAAAGTGATGGCCCTGTACCGGGCACTGGTGGGGCTACATCTCAAACACTGTGTTCAGTGTTGGGCCCCTCACTACAGCAAGGGCATTGAGGTTCTGAAACATCTCCAGAGAAAAGCAACAAAGCTGTTGAGGAGTCTACAGCACAAGTCCCATGAGGAGAAACTGAGGGAACTGCGATGGTTAAGCTGGAGAAAAGCAGGCTGAGGGGAGACCTTATTAGACTGTAAAATTAGAGGTTTTAGTGAGATAGGGGTCAGTCTCTTCTCCCAAGTAACAAGCATTAGGGCAAGAGGAAATGGTCTCAAGTTGTGCCATGAGAGATTTAGATTGGATATTAGGAAAAATATGTGCAATGAAAGGGTTGTCAAATATTGGAACAGGCTGCCCAGAGGAGCAGTTGAGACATCATCCCAGGAGGTATCCAAAGACAGGGAGATGGGGTGCTTAGTGACATGGTTTCAAATTCTCTTATGCAAATCTATATGGGGTTATATACATTTATATATAATCCAAATGTATATAGGGTTATATACAAGATACTGATGCAAATTCTCAGCTGCTGTTGCCTGATAATCAGCATGTCTTGCTTTCTCCCTCTCGTTAGTCCACAGGGCTGCCAGCATGTCAGAGGCCACAGTTTGAACAGCTGGCTCCTGGGCTTCACTTTGAGCAACTTACGTTCAGACCTGGCAGTATCTGGCTCCTCCAGCAGCTGCCGTGTAGACATACTTACTCCTACACTAGCAACTTGATGCCCACCTTTATGCTGGACCAGATTCCTCAGAAAACCACCTGTCTCTTTTCCTCTGCAATAAAAAATTCACTGGCAATAAGAGCCCTCTTCCTCTGTTCACCCGAGTTTTACTGCTTTTAACTGCAAGCAACCTTTGGCTTTGACAGGTCTTAAAGTCTCCTAGGCTCTCAAAGCACTTTGTAAGCACTGAGAGGAGACTGTTTTCATGTGATCTGTCATTTTTATGTTTGTACAGCATATGACACTAGTGGACTTATCTGACAGTTGAGTTTAGGTGCTCCCAGAATATAAGTGTCAAAAAATAATATGTTGTAACTAAATTCACCATTGATAAATGGACACAGAGGTAAAGACTAGCTATGAATCACAGAGTTATCAATTGGGCTTTGGGAAAAGAATTCAGGGATTTCAAACTTTAGTAAATTCTGATTACCAGAGAGCAGATTATTCTTTCACTTGTTATTATTCAGTTTGGCAGTTTGACAGGTCTTTGACTGTAACTGTTTATTGTTCATATTTTCTGGTCATTTGGCTGTATTATTTTTTTTACCTAAGCCCACTTTCTTTTATTTCAGAAGGACTTTTTTTTTTTTTTACATGTAGTTTTAAATGGCATTGTTCATTTAACTATGGTCATACAAAAAGGACAGAAAACTTCATTTCGATTCATAGAGCTTCTCTGGTTTTAGTGGGTTTTTGGAGAGGGGAAACAAATCTCTGAAGCACTGTCATTTAAAGATTTTTTATTCCCATATATCATAATTTTAGTATAGTGCTGCTAGGACAAAATAGAAAATTATTCAACTTACTGCAACTGCTGAATTCTTTATAAAAAGTAGATTTTTTTTCCCACTTTGTTTTTAGTAGAAGAGTTAGTTTTGTACCTTAAATCTAGGACTGCATGCTATAGTTATGTTTATCTTCAAACTCTATTGCAGGACCTCTGTCACCATAGAGGAAGTTGGATATGTCATTTAAGAGCTGTACTCCACAGTTTCCTATTCTGTAACATGAAGCTAAAATTTCAGTGAAGCAACTTGGGAGTATAAAAGCTGTCATTATTGACATACATCAGCAAAAAGAACTTTTAGATCTTGGGATTTTACCATGGACTCCAGAAAACTAGAAAATATAGTAGTATTTTCTAGAAAGTATAGCAGTATTTTCTAGTAGTATACTAGAAAACTAGTAAAATATAGATTTTCATTTGCATACACTTAGTAAGCAGTCTTCTTTATTTTCTGTATCTAGTAGTAGTTTCCTCCTGTCTTTTTTTCCATCTTTATTTGTTTTGGGTTTTCCTTTACTGCTACTATGTTCTTTAAAAAAAGCAGAAACCATGATTCTACATGATCAGATGCTTAAGAGCTAAGCGGCTTTTTTCCCATAGCTGTGTAGTTCTTGGCACTTTGGAATAAAACACTTAGCTCTGATCAATTGAAAGTTGCTCAGTTAGATCCCAAAACACATCTGTCTGAGGAAAATGTGATTTAAGAAAAAGAAGAAAAAAAAGAAAAAGGTGGATGTTGAAAAACTGTTTAGCTAAGCCTGACATTTTGCTTTTTAAATATTAATTATACTTTGAGCTTCTTCCTATTTAGATGCTTAAGTGCTTGCTTGGGACATAATGGTACTATATTGTCTTGAGGAAACCACAGAGCAGTTTTGTTAGATAAAACTGCTTGCAGCTGGTAATTTTTGGCAATTAATATTATGAATCCTTGTCACAAGGGGCCCAGAGAAGGCACTTCCAGGTTGCTACTTATCTCTATAAAATGAAGGAAAATGTCAGAAGTGGTGGGCCCACTGAGAGGATCATTTCTGGGAGGAAAAGAGGTAGCAAATGTTAAGATTACCATATTTATGGATAGTGTGGAAAATGAAGGTCTGAGTGAGCTGCTCTTTTAGAGTTAGTGCTAAAGATTTTTAAAACTTTCTGGACAGCCTAATGTAACATAGAAACTGTAACTACTTCTCTCAGAAATGCTGCATTAGTAAAAATCTTGAAGTTTGATATGGTTTTGCTTACAACTACTACTGTCTATGAGTAGTAATCATAGAGGGAGGAAAGAGTCTCTTTCCAGGAAAAAGCAATTCTCTGTCATTTGTAAATTCCTGTTCTTGGCTTTTGGTCTGGGCTGTGGTAGGGATATGGAGCTGACATTCTCTCCAGATCTCCTCTAAGGTTAAAACAAAGCACAAAAATTTGTTTAACTTTCCTAGTCCAGAACAGGGTGGAAGACAATACTTGTGTGAGCCATTCACACTCAATTTTTCACACTGCAGGTACAATTCCAACCAGATCACTGTTTAGTGTGTCTTTGACCCTGCCACGAGCTGGTGGTATATAATAGTCTTGTGCATTTTTCAGGTGAAGTAGCAACTATAACACAATACTGCTATGGCCATATGGTTTCAGGGCCAGAGCTACAATATGATTGTCCTCCACCTGGTCACATAGATATACACACCAGCTTCTGTAAGAGGTCAGACTGGGACAGAAGTGTTTCTGTATTTCTGGTTTTACCTTTGTTATTAGCAACTAGGCTTAATAGTCCTACAGCATACCATTTTATTTATTGAAGTCTCAAGCTCTGCTTTTGTCTTTGCTGGCAGACAAAAATGAGGACAGCTGTTGCTAAATGAAAAAAAACAAGCAGTAACCTGATGCAAATGGATGGACACATGGTAGTAAAATGAATTGGATTCATTGGCATTTTGCTTTTGCAAATAACATAATCAAACTTATGTCAAAATTACCTCTATATATTGGCAAAATGCACCATTCTACTTTCTCTCATTTGATTCCTTTGGCAATTTTTGAAAAGAGATGCTGGAGGACATGCTAATAACTCAGCAAGCTCAGGCTTTGCTCCATCAGTCAGAGTATCATCAAAACCTACAATGAAACTAGACCTGGGTTGCCAGCAGGGAATGGACCATAGAAAAAGCTTGAGAGGCAACAGTGTGATCATTGCCATCTTGGCTGACCCAGTGGGAAATGACCCAAAGACTTACTGTGCGAAAAATCTGTGCAGGAGAGCCATGACCCTGTACCTCAGGCTCCGTCTGCCATCTTTCCACTGAAGCTCAGACCTTGGTGGTGATCTGGAACGTGCATCCAAGGCTAGTGTATTGTATGAATAGGGCTATATGTTGGAGTAGCATTACAGGGTGCCTAGAAGATATCACTTAGATGGTAGCAGGAGCTCTCTTGGTTACTTCAGTGTTGCATATTTTTTTTTAACCTCTGTACATTAGATGTACATGATTAAAGGTTTTCTGATCTAGTCAGAAACTCAATCTTAAAGCTTTGAAAAAAATAACTGAAAAAAATCTTGACAGAGTTTGTTCTGTATCTGCCATCACTGCATCAAAGCACTACATGGTAGAGAATTTTAATTGGTTGTAAAACAGCTGAAGTGTGCTTTTTTTCTTTTCATCTTCACTGATTGAGGTTTGGGCTGCTTCACAAAGAGAGCTAAAAAGTTACATTTCCACATGTGTTACCTTGCCTGCTTAATTTGGTGTTAGCTGTCCATATAACTTTGTTTTGTGAGATTTCCAAACCACGCTTAGCAAAACAAGTGTTCCTTATTGCCAGAGAGCTTTTCTGCTTGTGCAGTTTAGCTGCTTGCATGTTAATAATGCTACAATATCCAGCCTTTTTCAAATAATCCTGCACTATAGATAGCATACACAATTGTCACTGATTGTTTCCTAGGTCTAAATATTTGGTAGAAGCCTAACAGCAATTACTGTTACTGTATAAAAGCTGCTGTGCTGTTCTGTTCTTCTTCCCATGCTAAATTTGATTGTGCTATCTGCCACGAGGCATCAAACACATGCGTACCTCCATTTGGTCCAGCTGAAGGTTCCTCCTCTTGTTACCATCCATTTTCTTATGGCAAAAGGTCTTTAGAAAAATTAAAAAAAAACCCCAAACCCTAACTTGTTACTACTTCTTCTTAAATAATATTATCTTGCCTCAACAAAGCAATGTGTCAGGTATGTAACACCATTTATTTTTTTTCCCACAGGAGAACACTTCAACTTCCATTTAAAGCCTTTGAATTCCCTCTGGTCTCATGACGTTTCTATCATCTGGAACACTGGAACATTTTCTGAAATGGGATGCCCTTCAAGGTCTTCAACCACAGGGAAATAAATGTTAAACTTTACATATGCATCTGACTGAACTACCATGTTTCAATACTGAACCTCTGAGGCCTTACACTGGAGAACCCAATATTCCAAATCTGACCGTTCTGTAGTTTGTGCTGTTTCCTTGACTGTCAGCCAGGTGTAATAAGCCTCTCACAGTCTATAGATGTGGGGTTGTTTGGTTTTTTTTTAACTTAATATTTCAAATATTTTTTTCATCAAAATTGTAGGATTAACAAGTCACCAATAATTCTTTAGTAAAATGTCTGCGCAAATTTTGTTAGGCAAACATCAGAGGACAGGGAAGAAGATGAATATAATTAAAAACTTGATCAGCAGGTGATACACAACTTTAGAAATGGCAGAGACACAAATGCTACAATAAAAAATGGCTATTGGATCACTGCTTTGACAGATGATTTATAAACAATCCTAGCACAGAGTGGACAAGGGCCAATACCTATGGAAGTGAAAAAGATGTATTGCATTTTGATGCCCTATCTGACAGGCAGAAAATAGCTGTTGCCAGCTAATTTGAACTCAGTTGTGTAAGATATACATATAGTTTTTAACATACAAAGTATTACTCCTCTTTCCACGCTGTATACAAAGCACCAGATTAAAGTTTTAGAGGGCAGTCTTGTATGAAAAAGTTCTTGTCCGACCATTCTGTCTGGAACCTTGACAGCAAATATCAAGTGTTTTCCATGGCCACAAGTTAATATCAATGCATGAGCCTCCTCCCATCTCCCCTAATAACCTTTATTAGAGGGGTCTGAGACATAATTGTAGATTACACGTCACGTGCATGAAAGATGAAGAGGTTAATATTGTACAAATGCACCCTTTTCATAATTAAATTTCCAATGGCACTCTGATGCGGAAAGTAAATCTTCAAACCTTGCAGTACTCTGCACTGTGCTCACTCCTGTCTGTGTAACTTGGCTAGATATAATTAACAGGTATATAATACAAAAGCACCAGTTAAACTACCCCAGTAGATTTCTTCACACACTCTGTCTGATCCAGATAGTGAGTTACTGATGAAATAATAAGCCCTGGAGGCACAAATATATTTACACTTGCAATAACATGAAAACAACGCAAATCCTTTTCCTTTCATCAGACATTGGTTTAATAGAATATAATTTAGGGATGTGATAGCAAGCTAAGTCAAGTCAGAGAAGACAAGGGGAAATATGACATTGAGCATCAAACAGCAAAACCCTGCATCCCTCTAATTCTGACATACATATGCTTGTGAATGAAAACCAGTGATGTGAATGACACCTGTTTGTAACTGCTTTTCCTGCTGGTGGCAACATGTTAAAAGTAACATTTTAATGGATGGGTGCCATACATAAATGATAAATCTGGGAGTTGAGGACAACACACCAAACGTGATAGAGATGTACTGTGCACAGCTGTGCAAAAAACCCACTTTTCTCAGCCATGGCAAATTTATGTCAGAAATCTACATATGCATGAAGATAACTGCGGTATGCATTGTAGTGAAGTATCAAGGTTTCTCTGGGTATGTAAAGTGATGGGTTTTTCCCCTCCTCCTTTTTTTTTCTGCAGTTAAGCAGAAGAAAAATCACCTCCTCTTAATGGAGCAACAGTTCATTTTCCTGCTCAGGATCAAAGTTTCATTCCAAAGAGGTTTTCCTTTACTCTTTTCTCCTTCTTGCTTTTTTTTTTCCCTGAGGTTTTCATTAAATTATTTAAAGTTCTATGTTCTTTATTCATGAATGAATCAGGTATGTTTTGTAACTGAAATTACCATAATAGAATAGACTCAGAAAGATCTTTGGATTTAGGGAGTAAACTAGTGGTTACCCAGACTTTTTAGAAATGTAGTTAACAAATTTCTCCCCATTTCAGTTCAAGATTGCTTAAGTGTTTCTTTTCCAAATTAGTGATCATTCAAGAAAAGCCAATTATAATAACAATTTTCAATGACTCTTGAAGGAAGAGGGGAAGGGCTACTCGATGTACAAATGAGAGACCTTTTAGGGAAATGAAAAATACTGAAGCATGATGCCTCTGACTCTTCCTCATCCTTCAAAAGACTGTTTAGTTATGAAAGTACAACTTAGAAGAAATATACCTCAGCAAGAAGTTTTTGTCCTGCCTTGTGCAATCGATAACAAGATAACGCTGTATGTATTTTTGTTGTTTGATTATTAGACAAATACAGATCTCTATATCCAGTACTAAAAGAATCTGTCTCCTAATCATACTTCAATCATACAGTAAGACCAATCATATTTATTTTTGTAAATCTGTAGTGTGGCAACAGACCTTGTAATGGATGTTACTAGAGTTAATTTTTCCTCTTAGTGCTTTCTTTTGTTCTGGGGCAGCAAACTAATCCAAGAAGGGATAAAATCTGAAAAGATACTGAATTCATTTCAGAACATTTCAGATGTAGTTATCTAGTAATTATATGTGTGTAGGAAATGTTCAGAAATTTTGGGTCATAATTTTTGAGGGCTAGTATTCAGCAGTGTTCAACACAGGGTAGAAGTGAGAACACACGAATCACTGTTATGTTTAGAGAAAAAGACTGAGGTCTCCTAGCTTTGGGGAGTGAGTATTGTTCAGAACAATGTTAAGTGGTATATGAATTCCCTGTCTATATGGCTATGCACTCAGCATCCATCAAACAGCAATACTAAGTGAGACGTGGTGGAGGGTGTCAATATGCAGGTTAATGTCTTCTCCCTTCCTCCAATCTAAGTGCTATTCAGATGCTGCCTTATGTTAAAACTGACAATGGGAACTGGCCATTTTTTATTATGGAGCTTTCATTTAAGACTAGACAGTATACAGGAGTATACTGAGGTTGGGAGTGGGGCAGTGCTGTGTTTGTCTACCTTCAGTCAGGAGGTGAGGAGTCACCACAAAACGAGCTTTAATCCAGCTCCTGTAGTCAATGGAGTTAGGCACCCATCCAAGTAAGTGTACAGTGTACGCAACGTGAAGATACTTGTGTAGTATAAGCCTTGCAGAAGAGAATATTTAACGCTGCATCTTAATGTACTCTGGGAACTTGACTCTGAGACTGGGCTTATTTTCTTTTGAGTGTTATAAGCTTTCACAGCACTGTTGATCTTGAATGACCAAACTTCACAGAAGAACACTGCATTTGTCCTTCACAACTCTGCTCTAGCCTGCCCCATGTACATAACTGTGTTTCAGGAATATAAAAGCTACTTTCGTTTTTTTGTACTTAACAGGCTAAAGTGTGAGTAGTTATCACTTCCAATATACCAGTTTGAAAACAAATTTATCTTGACACCTGCCCAGATTTTTCAGTGATTTTTCCTGAGTATTTTATTTGGCTAGATTTCTTTTTGATTGCTTTCTTTTTTCAATTTTTTCAATTTTTTACAACAGGAAATAAAAGCTTATGTCAGATTGTTCCCTCAACAGACATTGAGGCTGAATAAGCAACTCACTATTAAACATTTAAGTGAATGAACCAGGTAAGACTCAGGATTAGCTAAACAGTGACCTTGTCTCCTAGAAGTCTAAGAACTAGTGCACAAATCAGATACGTGGGAAATTTAATAACAGTCGATTGCAGTTAATGTAGCATTTTATGGATCTTTAAAAACTGGTGATGAATTACTGAGTTCCAAGTGGATATCTGTGCTAGATCCTTGGCCAAAGTACATTCTCTAGCACTTATTTTTCTAAGGAAAATTTCAGCAGTGCTTCTCAAACAAACTTGGGTACCCAGGTTTTATCAGCACTGATGGAAATGACTCATTAGTTTTCCCTTACTGAACCAAAGACATTCAATTTTCCTAGAATAATTAAGCTCTGAATAGCAACAGCTACCCAGGAGCAGTGAATTGTCACAAGTAGTAGAAATTCCAGTCATAATGAAAGCACAGACAACCTGAAGTTGGTTAAAACTTTTCATTAGAAGGTTTTTTACAAGGAAACTTCACTCATTGAAAATGGGTGGTATCCTTCTTTTGCTGTAACTCACATGAGACTAAATAAAGAAATGGATCAAGCTCCCAACTATGTGGCAAAAAATCATGTGAAATCATGTGATTTTGTCTGCTTTGAAACATTTCCTCTTTCTACAGTGCATCAGATGAATCTGCAAGTAAAAGGCAAGTAGAGCATCCACTCTTTCTGAAATTTCTTTCTCTTTTATGACAATTCCTTGTCATTTTCCATAAAGTTTGACAACAGAACAGAATGGGTGAAATGATGCATGAAAATGCTTTCTGGTCCCCCTGCCCTGCCCTAGTTAAACACAGTTAATGAACTGGAAAACTGATATTGATAAAGCTGGCTCTGGTTACCTATAGGGCACATCAGATTGAACTGGTCAGTGATTCATGTTTAACCTGATTAAAGTTAAATTGGCCATGGTTTTTCTTTCCTTGCCTTACCCCAAATACTCAAAGGATGGCCTATCACTGTCAGCTGACCATAAAAGTATTGTACAGGAAATCTATTAGAATGCATTATATGGAAAATGCAGAATAAAGTGAAAAAAGAAGGTTAAAAATCTTGAGTAAGTAGTCATGTAACATCAATCATTCACACTTAAATCTATGCCATGCAATGATACATCATTCTTGGCTTTTAAAAACTTATTGGTTTAAAATAATTTGTTTTGAAATGCAGATCAGGGCAATACAATTACACTTGCTTACTGCAAATATTCGTGGAGAAATACTCTGGTGTTGAATCATATTTTTTAGTTTAGAATTTTACTTTCATTCTAAGAATGGTGAATATATTACATAGCTTAGTATTTGTCTTCTTTTTGTTAGATGATTTATTATAACAAAATAATTCAGGAAAATTTACTAAAATAGAAATATGCAATAGAATCTGATATTCACACTTTTTTAGATATTAGTAATGAAGTGCCATGATGAACAGTGAATTGTGTTTTCATTTGCAGTCTCTATTCTGGAGACTAAAAATATTTTCTGAAGAATCCCACACAATGTACATGAACTCACTGAAGTTCACAATATATTCTTGGAAATTAATTGCAGAATAAAAATATTTATGACCAGTTCTATTTATTATAAATAAGATAAATGCTTAATGGTATGAAATTACTATAGCACACATTTTTATATGTGTCTGAAGGTGCACTGCATTTGTATTTAAATTAATTTTTAGCAATGCCTCAATTACTGAAGATGAATTGAGAAATGTGTGAAATTCTGAAAAAACTCTGAAATGCTGAATATGAGCTGGCAGTGTGCCCAGATAGCCAAAAAGATCAATAGCATCCTGGCTTGTATCAGAAATACTGTGGCCAGCAGGACAGGGGAAAGGATTGTCCCCCTGTACCAGGCGCTGCTGAGGCCACACCTCAAGTGCTGTGTTCATTTTTGGGCCCCTCACTACAAGAAAGACATTGAGGTTCTGGACTGTGTCCAGAGAAGGGCAGCAGAGCTGGTGAAGGGTCTAGAGAACAAGTCCTGTGGGGAGTGGCTGAAGGAACTGGTGTAATTTAGCCTGAAGAAAGCAGGCTGAGGGGAGACCTTATCACTCTCTCCAGGTACCTGAAAGGAGGTGGTAACGAGATGGGGGTCGGTCTCTTTTCCCAAGTAACAAGCGATAGGACAAGAGGAAATAGCCTCAAGTTGTACCAGAGGAGGTTTAGTTTGGATATTAGGAAAAACTTGTTCACTGGAAGTGTTGTCAAGCATTGGAACAGGTTGCCCAGGGAAGTGATTGAGCCCCCATCCCTGAAGGTATTTAAAGGCTGTGTAGATGTGGTGCTTAGGGACATGGTGTAGTGATGGACTTCGCAGTGTTAGGTTAATGATTGGACTTGATGATATTAAGGGTCTTCTACAATGTAAATGATTCTATGATTTTACAATTAAAAAGCATATTACTTTTATAGTTCTGGAACACAAATGCTAAGTAAGATAATAGAACCTCAAAAAAAAGCTATTCAGTAAATAAAATAATTTAAAAACAAGATCAAAAAGGAGTTTTCTCTAGAACTGTATTTGAAAATAAGTAGTTAATTGATAGCATTGTTTCTCAACATTTACTATTTGCCACTAAACACAGGCTAAAGTGTTAAGACAATTTTAGAAAGAATAAATGAAAGGAGCGCTCAGGGCAGAACTACTCTTTCACTCACTATGATCTAATAAAGGGGTAATCTTTCTGCTGAGAGAGGTGAGTTTAACCTCCAAAGCAAAGTCTCTGAATTCATCCCACCATTGCTTTTTTTTTTTATTATTTATTGCTAGAATGAGCTGTCTTTCCATTCATACTTTGACCCCTTTTAGAGTGATAGTCAATCTCACAGGTAATGCAAAGAAATGCAGTATTCATGACTTGACGGCCAAACTGTTTACATTTAATATGTTTCTCCTACTGCAGCCTGTTGAACCATTTAAAACTGTATCCATTTCTTTAGGGAAAAATGTGGAATCATCATCCCTCATAGGTTACTATTTTTGTCTCCATTGTTGCTAAACCTGCATCCATTTCTCTTGACTATTTGTCTTCATGTATTAATCATTGTTTCATTTTGAGGCAGCAAATGTATTTGCTCCATATTCTTCAATATATGGGAAAGGGCACTGAAGAACAGTAAATCATTTCAAGAATGATTTAACCCAGTTGCCCTTAGCTTTCAATGGAGAATTTATTGAACAACTCAGAAAAAATGCCTAAGAGTTACCTTGTAATGGAGGCTGGGAACTGGAAAGCAACATCAGTTAAGCAGCAGCACTTATATTTAGAGATGTGCCAAATGGATCTAAAACAAGCTATATTAAAAAAGAGAGAGAAAAGAGAGCTAGATGGTTTAAAAGTTATCAGACTTCTGCAGTCAAAGTATCCTTCAGGGAGATAGCTCATAACAACAACAAATATAAATAAAAATGGAATACTGCTTACAATAGTGAGAAGGAAGCAGAGAAAGACAACAGACAACTATGACAAGCAAAACCAAACATAAAATTTCTCTCTGGTAGTCTCCTCTTAATTATCTTTTGCAGCAATTCTCTCTAATGCAGCAAGTGACACGCAGCCATTCTCATATAGCAGTGTAAAAGATGAACAAGGAAAAGGTGCTTTAACTTACTTCAAGAAAAATTTACCTTGTCTTCAGGAAGAATTCTGCCAGAATAGCTTGAAGGTTTGAATGTATGTGTTTAAAGCATGCAAAATAGGAGGAGAGAAAAAACACAATCCATGCACAAACATTCCTTGTCACACTGATTTATGTGTTGTCTTTATGTTTCTATGTGAAACAAAAAAGAGTCTCTTACAACAGCCTGACCTTCAGAAGAAAAGTTAAACCAGTGTGGCTATGCTTTCCTTACCTGATTTTTCTTGCTGTGCATAGGATATGAAATTGGAAGTTTTTAAAATTTTAGGGGCTGCTTGGCAGATATTTTAATGGCAAAGGAAGGATCAAACAGCACAAATATCCCAACCAAAATCAAGTCAAAGTTCCAAGAAAATATGAGCTTTTCATTTCAGGTCTCATCTGTACAAACCATGAGAAATGTACCAGAAATGGACTGAGTGTTTTCTTTCCAGGAAAAAGTTAGACTGGAAGGAAAACATAATCAGATGTTACAGATAATTACATTGAAATTGGTAAATATCTGAATTCTGAATGGCTTTTTAAACTAACAGTCCAGCAAGCTCTCTCTCTTTCTACAGTAATGTCTTTAACAGGGTTGCAGTCACTTTGACATTAAAGAAAAAAAACAACTTGTGAATATTGGTGCCTGTGATCTGCCAGCTTTCCACTTACCGCAGCAGATTAGTCCTGATTTGTGCCAAAGCATGGGAGAAGCATTGCTCTAATTTATTTTCCTAATGCTCCCCATTAAGGCTATTCATCACATATTATACAGGCCATGTTCACATATGTAGACCCTGGCAATTCATAAATTGTGCAGGCTGTGTCTCAACCCTACTCTTTTCACATGAAACACATTTTTCATTTCACTTGAGGGTAGTGGTTTCTAAATTTCTATTCAAAATCCAAAACCTCTTACTTCTTTCATAATTTACAACTGGGAAAGAGGTCTGAGATCTACAAGTAACCTTTACAATTATCTACAAAACATATTCTAGGGGAAAAGAAGAATATTGTTAAAATATATATATATAAAGGAGAAATAGGAGGCAAACACAGTGAGTAAAAGATGTTTTCCTAACTGCTAAAAGAGAAGGTGATACAGTTAACAATAGAGAATCCCAAGAGGCCTCTGACAGAGACTTCAGCTGGCTGATTGACAAATCGAGGAGAGCAGCCCAAGAAAAACACACAGGCAGACAGTCCTTACAAGCAAAGTCCTCCAGTAAGAGAGATCAGGAAGTATCCAGAAGTCACTCTCCTGTGCTACACTCCATGTTAGAAAACCAAAAAAAGCCCAAACCAAATAGACTACATTCTGAGATATTTTACCCAATGTAGGTCCATTAATTTCAATACAATTGAACCAATTTGTACTACTTAAAAACTGGTGTTATGTAAATGCAAAAACCTAAGTTAGAACACAAACAGTGGTAAATACTGCTTAGGATATCTGATGCTGTTATTTTCTCTTGTATGACTTTCTAATTAAACATGGGATTTTTTTCCTCCCACAAATAAATAAATAAAATAAACCCATTTAGTCAGCATTGTAGGAATAGGAAATAATATACCTAGGAAAGTTTAATATTTTATTTTAATGAAGGTATGAAGGTGCAAAAAAGAGTACTATCAAAATTTGCTGCAATATTTCTTCTAGCTTTCAGTAGTAATGTTTAGTATATTTGAAGTATGAATAAATTGGAGCTATTTTTAGGCTAATCTCTTTTTTTTTTTCTTTAGTGTTATTATGGTGTGTACTAATTTCTAACTTTTCATTAAAACCTATTTGTCAAAAGGCAACAATTTAATCTAAGATACACAGGGTATTTTGAAAAACTAGAGAAGATTATGGACACTACTATTACCTTATAAAGTGTTTGGCATGCAAGCAAATATTTTTTACTGAAATAACGACTAAAATCATACTTTATAATTTTCGATGTGAGCTTCGTTCTCTTAAATGATTTCAGGACAGGAGATGTTTAAGAAAAACTATCAGGTACTTTAATGATTCTCAGCACAAGGTGAAATACTACTACAGTACACAAGCATGATTTATTACATGGTGCTTGATATCAGGATATAAAGTTATAACAAACAAATGGCATATGAAACATTAAGCTGAAACATAAATAGGTTCAAAGAAGCCATTGAACTTCTTGACCTCTAAAGGTTCATGGATTGCATCAGAATAGCATCGATCTAATTTCAACAAAGGTCAAAAGAATTTAGATGCCCCGCCAAGGTTTGTATATGACAGATTGGTGTCCTCTTGCACAGGGAGAAACTGATTTACTAGAATGCTAGAACTTGAACTGGCTCTTACAGCCATAACAGAAAATGTGTTATGTCAACTTGCTTTTTCCCAGAGAGTGCAGTAACAGCCTTCAGATATTCAACTAGAACACCCAGATTAGCTGAAAATTTTCTGAAATCAGTCTAAAATTACTGAGAACACTCCTTCATGGCTTCACATCAGACACATGAAGACTCAGTATCAGTACTTTTCAAGATTTGTGTCATATATTTCCTAAATTCAGAAGCGTCTCTTTGGTACAGTTTTTATTTTTCTCTCTTCTGATAACATTTCCCAAAGCAGGGAACTTCAACAGACAGGTTTTACATTCATATTACTGTGCTTATTAAATACTTGTACAACCTGTAAGGTCGAAAGGAGGAGGAAGGAATACCCAGTTTCTAATCTTGGTCTGTCAGAAACACACGAAGAAGGGGCCTTTTTGCATTGGGCTAGAGAATTCAGCCTAAGGAAGCCAGGCAGAGAGTCAGTTTGGGTTGCAGGGACAAATCTTGACTAGAAAGCTCAAGAATGTTCTCTTAGAAATATGGTTCCTCCTGTTCCAGTGCCTCCACAAGCCTCTGTTGGATTTTTCTGATGAAGAATAAGCAAGAGGCACTGTCAAGCCTACAAGTCTCTATGAACTGAAGAAGAATCAAGTGTTATATATGATCTTACACTAATAGCTAATTCCATCCTTTTCCCATTTTGTAGGCTGTGGTTTTGTAATAACTGTTATGACAGCCAGCTTGACAAACTTGACCTAAAACCTACATCTACTTCTGAGTTAAAGATCCTTCTTATATCCAAGGGTTGTGAGAGTTTTCTGCTTTCGGGATCGGACAGACATGGTGATTTCACATGATTTCCCACCCATTCTTCTTTAAAATTCCTCCCCTCAGAAAGAGCAGTAATTCACTAAGCACTGAGATGGCAGTAATCTATAGAAAAGCAAGCCAACTATCAAGGGATGAAAATGTTTTTGTTATTCCCTACACATATCCCAGCTGCTCTAAGCTAAACTTTCTGTTTGGGAAAAAATTCAGGAGGATTAAAGAAAATGTATTGATAGGTTTTCTCCCTTTCCCAAGTACCCACATATGCTCAAATTGTTTAGGCAGAGCAGTACCTCTTGAGAAGAAAAAAAAATGTAATTGATTTTAACCCAGAAAATAAAAGAAAAAGAGATTCAGATGGTAGAGCGTAATACCTCAGAGGCAAGCTGCAGACTACTGAAAGGAGAAATTTAGACTGAAACCAGTTCCGGATGTGTTGTAACTCAAAACTACATCAAGAATATGGCTTTTTTATTTTGACTATTGAAGTTATTAATAAAATGACCTTTGCTTTCATTCTCTCTTTGAGAACTTGTAATGTTAGTTTCTGATGAAGACATCTGGGGACCTTCTAATTTAATAAAAACATGTAACAGAAAGCCAGTAAATACATCCTTTTGTCTCTGATACATGTTATGAAATTGAAGTAAATAGATTTAAAACTCCAGCATTGCAGATGATGAGATTAGAAAGCCATTAGTAGCCATATAGAGTATTAGAACACTGGGCACCAAAAAGCTGTTATGGAGAAATTTTTTGAACAGATAAAAACATATTGATATCATCCTTCTTCTATTATCCAATAAAGCATTTTGTTTTGAGCCCTGCTGTGATTTGTGCTTTCTCTTTGTGCAGTAGAACCAACAATAGAAAACTTTCTAGATTTCTTATATATTTAAGGAATGAGAGGAAAAGAGACTTCTCTACTTCAGTGGTATGTACTGCCATAATAAAGTCCAGTAAAGTGGCACTAAAAAGGAATGCAGCTAATTTCCCAGCCAGCCAAGAAAAAGGCAAGAAGGAGACATCTGAGTTTATCTACATTTCTTTTCTAATAAAGAGAAATATTAGGAAGGTACTGAAGTACAGGAATACTTCTCTCTTCTGCCTCTATAATGGCTATAAACATGGAAGTAATTCAGGAACTCTCTGTAGACTACAGAGTGGTGCTATGCAGAATACTACTGGCTTGTCAACTGTACTTGTTTTATCTCTGCACTAGTATAATTCTGACAGTCTGTGTAACATCCCCGCAATTGGAGGAATGCTTAATTAAAAAAAACAAACACAACACCATAAACCAGCTCACACTAATTTCCACTGGTTCCATGTAATACTCCAATACTGGACAGTAGTAGTCCAATACTGGACTGATGTAGCAGAAGCTACATAATAAACTTTAAGATTCCAGATTTAAAAACAGATGTACGGTATTTCTTTGCAAAAAAAGTAAAATAAAAAAAAGAAAAGGCGTAAAATGTGAAAGACTACATGGACACCTTAAAAACATGCGTATTTGAATAACAGAATCTACCACATTAGTGGGTCTTCATTTAAGAGGATTAAATACATTTGGAAGGCTCCCCATAAATGCCTGTTGGGGCTCTATTATATGAAATTGCCCATATTCATAGATAGCTGCTATCTCCCAACAATATCTGTTCCATAATAAATATTCTGAAGTTGTGAGGAGTATCTGAATTGTATTTACAATAATTAAAACAAATGGTGTTCTTACAAGACACATTTATGATTACAGTAAAATATATAGGGTTTTGTGTATATAAATGATACAAAACAAAGATATTTGTTGTCTTAAAGGGCATTTATATTTGCGTACAAGAGAAAGGACTTTGCCTAAAGCCAAGTAATAAATGGTTATATCATTTTAAAAGAAATAAGTTTATGCCTGTAGTAATGATAAGCTGGTTTTATAAGAACTTCTCTTTCTTTGCCTTATCAAGACAAGTTCAGATCTTGCTAAAACTTTTGTAGAGTCACTTTCCCCATCTAAATGGTTTAAGTGGACACTGCATGAATGTTTGCAGTACTGATACCTGAGTTGTTCATGTTCAAATACACATACTTGCCTTTAATATTCCATGCATTTTCCTAAAACATAATGTAAACTCTTCACTTTATGTCAAGCCAAGAGGATGGCTTCCTCTTTGGTTTCATGAAATCATAGGAGTCTCCATGGTCTTGCAAGTTCTGCTGCCCGAGTAGCAGTGAATTGTACTTGGCTAGTCTTGGTTGCAAGGTGAATACATCCACAGCTGGTCGTAAACAACTGTGGTATCTAATTGGCATTTTTGCAGCATCCTTGTACTATGCCATACTTTCTCTTCTTGATGTTTTCATCCCTAAAGAGAAAAGTCATGGAACTCTAAGCTGGATAAGAAGAAATAAACCTGCTCCAGAAAAAATAAGAAATACATTAATTTACTACTAGCCTCTGATTTAGTTTTATGGTGATGGTTGGTTTTGGTTTTTTATTTCGTTAATTGGTTTCAGAAGGATCAGAAATTCTTAAGCATTTAACTTCTGTTGCTCTTTTCCTTGTTTTTCTGAACTTCTGGATTTAAGCAAGGCTTGAAAAAATTCAGATACTTAGCTGTCCAACTTTGACATCATTACTGGTCTGGGAGGGGAAGAAAATTATAGAAGAGTCAAGACAGAGAGGAAAATGAGAGGAGAAAGTATGCTCTGTGGAGTCCTGTTTAAAGCATGCAGACATATAAATAAAGCCTGACCAGTGGGTTGTTATAATTCAGGTGGTATAATGATGGTTTAGAGTTCATCTTACTGCTATCAAAGAGAGCAATGAGTGTGAAGTTATTTCTATCAAAAGGGCAAGAGCAGATGCAGATATTACCAATGCTTCCGTAAATCTGTGTTTACATAAACAGCTGTGAGGATCTTATTTTCTTAAGTGGGATAATCCTTGGCACATCCTCATTCAGGCTAAGAAAAAGGCAGGGTGAGCAAGGTAATTGACTTGCATACGTTCTGCAAGATCAACATGCATTTCATATTTTGTAACCCATTTCTTCCTGCAGTCCAAATGAGTCATTACGAAACAACTCTAGATTGTTATATAAGCAGTATAGTACCTTTTACTGAGCTTAATATTTTATTTCGCCCAGGTTGTGATTCGGAGTCCACAAATATAAAGTGATATTTCTCTATTGATCTTAGTGGGTAGCTGATGAACTTGAGTAAGTCTGAAAGAAGAAAAAATACATTAACTCCTCTACTAGTCATAAAATGTTTAGGCTCTCTTAGTAGGCATATTTATGCTCAAATTTTGCCCTAGTTGGTCCATTATGGAGAAACAAGTTTGAAAAGACCTACAGAATAAATACTACTTTATTACCATCTTCTCAACAGCAGCTTCATTTTCCCCATTTCTAAATTTTGGCCTCTGCTCCTTATTGCTCTGATAGAAATGAAAGATTTTTTTATTAATTTTACTTAATAGTTTTGTCACATCTTTGTCTAGACCTCCGTTTGCCTGATAACCATCTAGTTTATATATTTTTTCCATTTTCTACTTTACATAGACCTATTCAGCACAACTTTTAAAATGCTTTTGCTTTCATGTAGCTTAAAAATGTCTGATTGTAACTGCTATTCTCAGTTTCTTCCTTTGTCTTCTCACATGATTATGTCCTTGACAACTGTGAATTGTCACTGTACTACACTTTTACTTTAATGCCTTATTTCCAACAATTTTCCCTTTTTTATGGAGTAAAGGCAAAACTGCAGAACTCTTATCTCAGTCTAAATTGCAAATCTGATATACAACTGTAAATAAGAACCCTTATAAAATCTAAGTCTGTAATTCTCAGATCCTGGACTTTCTTATTTACCCAGCATTGAAAAAAGAAAAGAAAAAAAAATCCATGTAGGACCGAAGTACTCATCTGATAACAGTGATGTTCCTGTTGTCTTGGTTGCTTAAGATTAGTGGAAAACTAACCACTTCACTGTCTGAAAACTGTCTTACACGTAGTGCTGATTCCAAGAGAATCTTTACTTCTTCAGTAGTGCAGCAGATAATCCTTAATATCTGTAGTGTTAACAAGATACTTCTGCAGTGACAAAGCAGAGAAAACCTACAGCCCTGCTACTGAGCATGGTGATTTGTACTTACCCATTGTTTATTAAATCAGTGTATTCACTGGAGTAATGTGTTTCCTTAAAAATAAAAACTGTATTACATACTCATAACATTAACACCTATTGGGCTGGTAAGCATCTGGGAGTGAAACAGAATTGTTATAACAAACTCGGTGATATGTTTTCCTCAAATGTCAGAACATATACAGTATCATGAATAAGGCTAGCTTCTTTTAAGGGAAAAGCAATATGCCTGACATTGTATTTCAACTGATAAATTCTAGATCTGCACATCTAGATCTAGATATGCACAAAGGATCTTTTTTCCTTTAAAAAGATTAAAAAAATACATGCATTTGAAAGCAGGGCCATATCACTGGCAATGTAATTGACACATAAGACAATTAAATAATGTTGAAAGTCTTCCCGATTCTGGACTTTCCAAGTCGAGCACTGCAGAGCAGTATGTGTCATATGTAGGCACATGGATTTCAGTCTCTTGAATATATGGCATGGAGAATTTAGGAAGAAGCAATGTCAGCTGAGTTAAAGGACTTCTTGCAAAATAGCCTACCAGTTGTTTCATTATTTCAATATTCAATATTTCCCCTATGACTAGGAAAAAAATCCAAGTACTCAAACACAAGTAGCCATGTCCTTAAGAATCCATGGACAACATCAGGCAGAGAGAAAACAAAACACAGGTTTATGTACTTCAGGAAACCATAGTTTTACTATGAAAGTTTTATTACTCTGAACTGATTAATTATTTTATGCATTTTGCCTTTAGTTTACTTGTCTTCTCAAAATTCTCTTTTTTAAAACTTACTTAATCAATGAACAAATGATAATTTCCTGCTAGCAATCACCTGGAACTCAGAGATAAAAAAAGTCTAAATGTGGGATTTTGCAGTTGTGGAACTACTTGACCTGAAAATAAAGCTACTATATGCAGATTTCCTGGAGGAGATAGCAATTTGAATAAAACATGAAAATTTCAATACTTGTTTTTTAAACAAATATTTAGTTTGAAATTTTGTCCCGAAGCACTGCAATGATTATCCCACAACTTCAATACTATTCAAAATATGTCCCTAAGAATGATTTGCTATAGTATGCTTTAGTTTCACTTTTTTATATTTTTTATACTAGACAATTAGAAATATATATATAAGCGCCAATATCTTAGCACTACCTAGTTACATAAAGGTCTATTGCAGATGTCTTCATATAACAGAGCACAGAAACTTAAAGTTCTCTAATCTTAGCTTGCTTAAAGTTGCAATACCTTCAATAATCACATGTCCTGCAGGATTTATGGCAAGCAATTAACATAAAAATGTGTTCAATTAAGTGTATGTCTCTGGGCATGTGTGTGTACGAATTTATTTTCACTGTCCATTGGTGTAATTATATTAACGTAAAGATCTCAATGGCTGTGAGAGGTCTTCAAAGGGTTTCTAACAGCGAGTGCAAAATATTTCTTAGGCTCAGAAAGTCAGCAATTGAACATGTTTTAATTCCAATACTGTATATCATGATTTCAATTCCAATACTGTATATCATGCTTTAATTACAATACTGTATATCATGACCAAGAGTTCTGTGATTTTCTCACTTATTCTTTATTAACAAAAAAACCATATGGAGACACCTGGTTGAGGTCAACATATTCAATGCATGGCATTGAATCAGGGAACACGTCAATGGAAATTACTTGCATATTTTCATCTAAGTACTAAAATTAGAAGAATCATGGACAAACCTATGTAGAACCCTATCCTTTAATGTTCATGTAAAATGAACTTGTGGTGTATTATTTCTAGAATTGAGATTAACATTTAGAGAAATATAATCCATTAAAGAATAGAATAAACTATATAAGTCAACAAACAGTGACAAGTATTATTAATCTGGAATATAAAAAAACCAACAACCAGATTAAGCAAAATTATTCAGATTGAAAATGAACAAAATATAAGAAGAAAATTACAAATCCATGTAACAGTATAGAACACTGCAACTATAAAAGAAGTCTACAGATGCTAGTCTGGAAGGTTAAAAACAATTAAATGTTTTTAATTGAAATCACATCATATCTCAAATATGATATATCACATCATAGCACAAATATGAAATCACCTTCATCAATCAATGTAAAATCAGGATACAATTGGAAGACAGAAGGAGAGATTTCACCAACTGTAATTTATAAAAGATGCACTTAGATTAGAAACACTATGAAAAATTATGCTGCTTGTGACATTGATTTATGTTAATTAAATACTCCATACATGCTGTTCAAATATTTTCCCTTTAACACACCTTCAGAAGAGCTACCTGAACATACAGCTGTTACAGAAAACACAGCTAGTTAAAACAAGAAGTATGTTGGCGTAGGTTTTTTTTTGGTAATAAGAGAAACCCAATGACTTTTTATTTATTACAAATTCTGTGCAGTTTTATTACAAGTAAACCAAGCAAAAATAGTTGGCTTAGTTTAGTTGAAACTTATGTTCCTCAGAGATTTTAAATACCAAGCCCTGTAAATAGCCAAAGGGCTAAAGCCAGAACTTCTGTGATTCTTCTGTGACTTGAACTTCCAAAAAGTTAAAGCTTTGATAAAGCAGAAAGAAGAGGCAAGAAAAGCCTTTATCAGTATTCTTTTTTATTATTATTAGTCACTGTCTAAAGACAAAAAGAAAAAATTACACCAAAACTAATTTTAGATTCCTTTTCTTTGTTTTCCCCCTTCTAAACCGACAAACAATTAGTTTTGAAGAGCTACACTAATTTCTATGAGCTAAGTACCCCACACAACTGCAACTGCCTGACTTCTGTGTGAATCAGTGTTGTTCCCAGATCCAGAAAGGTGACAGGCATTTTTATTTCCTACTGAAATCAAGTATATAAGAACACCTCTGTCCCCCTCTCTCGCACATATTCTCACATTACTTTAATAAGGAAAGAGAACAATGTCTGGGTGTTGAAGATCCTGACACTGGTGGTAATCACTTCTTCTGTGTTGAAATTAGCACTGCTGTGACAATTTATACCTGGTGAAAATGTCTCCTCATCAATGTGTTGTGCTTTTTGATTGTCTGTAGTTTTATTGATCTTAATTTTCAATATCCTGGCTCTTATTGATACACCAGTAGATACAGGATCTTCACCAATGGTAACATGTATGCCGTTTGCCAGCAATAATAGCTCTGTAAAAGTACATTCCTCTGAAACACCTCCAGCTGAGCACTTCACCACAGGATACATTTATGAAGTAAGGACAAGTTAATTGAAAACTATGTATAAGTTTATTATATAGCTAATTTTAACCATCCCCATTTGTGGAGACCCCTTGCTTTAATTCAGTAAACTATAAACAGGAGGCCCAAACAGGGTAATAAATTTCCATAATCACAAATACATAAAATGGATAAAATTCTGCTTCTGCCACTGTGTCACTGAAGAGGAACATGAAGTGAAAATAGAAACAGCAGGTCACATGACAGAAGAGTGTCTTTGCTGCCACTGAAGTCAATCAATGTCTAAAAGTCATTCTGATTCACTGACTTCTCTAAAAGGAACATATCTACACCCTTCTCAATCTGTTTTATTTTTGTAGTGCCAGAGAAAAATGCCAATGATGCTAAAGGTGTTCCATCTTCACAAGATGCTACCAGTTCAGTTTCTACAGGGTAGAAAGCAAACAAGGAGCTGAGGTGCACTGCAAGATGTGTTCCTCCCTTTGTACTGCTGCAATATGCAGCAACACAGTCCATCTGTACCCAGAGCCCCTTGGGAGCCTGAACAAAAGATGCTTTTCCTTCTGTAGGTGCAAGAAACAGGAACATCATTAAAAACAGCCAAATGATGAACAGACAAAGGAAAAGAGACAGGGGTGAAAGAAAATTCAGAGCTTTCAAACAGACCTGTTCCCAAAAGCCCAGGGAGTGGTTCAGACTAATAACATATTGGTTGGGAAACCAAAGCACTAGCTGACATGAGGAACACCTTGTGCAACCCAGTTCACCAGCAAGAAACTGTGTCACTTAGTAAGTAAGCTAGGACAGCTCTTTTTTATAATGAAAAGGAAGGGGCTGCAGCAAATAAGAGGTAACCCTGAACACAAGTGTCACAAAAATTATTGCAAACTACAGGACTCCACCTTCAATGTGAATAAACCACGAGAAGTCTTATAGAATGATGCACCTTCTTGTTATGGACTATGGCATAGATGAGGTGAAAAGAGGCTCAAAACCAAACAGAAGCTCAGCTATATGCACAGGCAAAAACCACCAGAGAATAGCTTAGAAGCAACTCCTCACTAATAGTAGGAGAATATAGAAGAGGAAACAGATTGTTCAGAGGACAAACACGCACACAGGACCTACTGGAAAGAGTTCAGCAAAGGGCTACAAAGATGATCAAGGGAAGGGAGCACCTCTGTGGTGAGGAGAGGCTGACAGACCTGCATCTGTTTAGGCTGAAGAAGAGATGACTGAGGGGATCTCATAAATGCTTATCAATATCTCAAGGCCAGGTGTCAAGAGGATGGGGTCTGGCTCTTTTCAGTGGTGCTCAGGGACAGGACAAGGGGAAATGCGCAGAAACGGAAACACAGGAAATTACATCCCAACATGAGGAAAAACTTCTTTCCTTTGAGGGTGATATAGCACTGGAACAGGCTGCCCAGAGCAGTGGTGGAGTCTCCTTCTCTAGAGATACTCAAAACCCACCTGGAAGTTTTCCTGTCCAACCTCCTGTAGATGAACCTGCTTTGGCAGGGAGGTATGGACTGGATGATCTCTGAAGGTCCCTTCCAACCCCTACCATTATGTGATTCTGTGACCTGAATGGCCATGTTGTCTTACCTGCAGCAGGGTGCTCGTTCCAAAGGTTGTGCTGCTTGGGATGGGGAGAAGGAAAATAGATTTTCTGAGATGCCAGTAGGGAGCAATTTAGAAACTGCAGTGGGAGCTTCTTTGTATGTACATCACCCTCTGCAGCTGCAGTATTTACTCAACAAAGAACCAGTTTGCTTACTGACCAAAATCTACTATAGGCTCACAGCAGGAGACCTTGCACATTCCTGTCAACTTGATATCAGGATTCCCTTCAAAACCTTGCAACAGATCACACTATCTTTTTATAAGTGGTGTCCCCAGAGAAATTCCACTTGTAAGATACAGGGAAAACAGTGTCTTTCACTAAATGTGCTTTATCGATTTTGGGTTTTTAAAGGACTTTTAACTGCATCCGTATCCCTAGACCAAACTCCTCTCCAATGTTTTAAATATATTTCTTACCTACCAGAATTCTGACTTGAATTCCAAAGTGCTGTCTTGAAAAAAAAGAGAAAACAAAAGCCTGGTCCACCGAACTCTTACACACCTAATCAACAGCAATGTAATTACTATAGCACAGGTGACAGGAAATCATACAAGGATGAATTTATCATTAATTCTCACTCAGTGAAAGAAAATTAATCTAGCCAGAAATCAAAGGAGATGTGATCTGTTGGGGGAAAAAAATACAATATATATAAAAGCTATATTGAGGAGGGACATGGCATGGATTAAAATGCACCCAAGTGCCTTTTCTGTCAGCTTACTCTTTTTAATACAAATACTTCTCCTTGTGCTAAATTATTAAGAAACTCAACTTTCCAAACAAGATGGCAAATTTTCATCCAGCTGACAAACATACTTTCAGCTCTTTGAGAGAGTATAGTATATGTGCCCTATACACTGACCTCCATAGTAGTTAAGACATCACCATATACTTTTTCTCAACTGTCTAACCCTTTTACCCATCTGTTTCTCTTCCCTGTCCCACTGTGGGGAGAGTGAGCGAGCAGCCGTGTGGTCCTAGTGTCTGGGTGGGGTTAAACCATGACATGGGTATACAAGGAAAACCTGGCCCATTGGCTAAAATGTCAACAGAAAGGGTTTGACCACAGAATCTTACCACAGCGTAGAGGAACTAATATTCCTCTCCAAAAAATGGAAAAACAATGCAAACACATTCATTCTCTCAGTAATACAGGAAATTATTTCTCTGAAAAGGGGTTTACAGTTACAGATCTGACTTCTCAGCATCCTCACTGACCTGAATTTTCCTCAAACTCCACACGTGGTCCTCCTGCAAATAGTCATAAATTACTTTTGCACAGAAGCTGTAGAAAACAGAAATCAAGACACTGGTGCTGAAATTGTTCATGTACATCACTGAAGTATAACTGATTGCTGCTAATTCACACAGTGAAAGTACAAAAAAAAAATTACTCTAAGAATTATCCAAGGTCTATGTCTTTGACAGCTTGTTATTCTGCATACTATACTTTAATGAAAGAAAAAATTATGTAAGGAGATAATAGACATGAAGGTAAGTCAGTATTTTTGAAGCTATCTCTTTTGCAAGTAAGATGACTTAGAATGAATAAGAAGCCATAACCTGAGCAGTCCCAAAACATCTAAAAACCAGAAACAAGGGTTAATGTACATACTTCCTAAATAAAGGTCCTGACAATGTTTGGCCTTAGGAAAGAAAAGAAGAGTCCTGGACTTAATTATATTTTCAGTTAGGAGTGAGCCTTGCCCTTGCCCATGAGGAAGGAGTTGCTTTGTCAGGAGACTAGAAGTACCTTGTGGGGTGAGGTACAGTATCGCTCAGAAATGAGCACTAATTTTCTGAATGATAAGTGCAATATTTGATAAAAGACAAAGCATTTGGTCATGCTGACTGAATTATCTTCTCTTGTTCTGAATGAATTAAATTACAAATGTTAAAGCTAGCTAATGGCAATCTTTAGTCACCCAAAGCAGCTACAATTTTTTGATTATCAGGAATATGAATATTCTAAGTTCGCATTGTTTCTCTGAGTCCCAGACTATTACCAGCCCTAATTAATGAGCCTTTCTCCATATATATCCTGGAAATAGGGAAAAACTACACTGCACCTGGTTCAAATTCCTTTGACTAAAACTAGGAGTTGCCCATAAATTAATGTGTGCTACACCACAGCAAGAACATGATACACAGGATCAGCGTTGCATTTCCATTTATGTAGCTAATAAGCTGGTAAGTTTATTGACCCATAAGAAACCTCATCCTCCTGAGCTCTGTGTAAAGGGTAGAGAGTAAGTCTGTAGCTGTGTAATTAACTTACAATTATGTAAGCAATAAAGGCATAATTTAAGGTTATTAATATGTTAAAATTTGTAAGGAATTTTCTGGCATTTAATTAACATTTGCCAAGACAGTCTACAGAAAATTAAATATCAATTAATAAAAAATACTGACATTTAGTTAGATACTCTATTAGTTGTCACAATTATTAACTTGATATTGCTGGCTTTTTAAAATCCAATTAAGAGCCTAAATATTCGTTACAATTTTTATGTGCAGAAAATCTAATTATATTTGTGCCCTATAGTTTTAACTAGATTACACATCATCTTTTCTGTTAAAGATTACACATCATCTTTTCTATCAAGTCTCAACAAATGTTCTTTTAACTATCAATTGATGCTTAATTGACATCACTGTCATAAAACCACAGACATTTCTTTCCCTTCGTGAGTATGTCAACAAATGGGTGTATTGTTTTCTCCATTCACTGCAGATGAACATTGCAGCTTGCTGACTGTGCTTTATTTGAGGCCTCTTCTTTGTTAGCATCTTTTTGTGGACCTAATTCATAAATGATTTGAGGGACAAAGTCGGCCTTTCAGACAAAAATAACTGAATGCAGGTGAAGACCAATGACCTGAAGAGCAACCATGAGCTAGAACTGGTGCGATCTCTCTAAACTGAAAAGGAATTTCTGCATTTCATAAATACTTTCAGGAGGTATGGCTCAGGGTTTCCTTTCACAGAAGACTGAAAGAGAACCCTCTTAGAAAATTATGCAAAATTTGCTAATCACCTCCTTGATTATACATTTGTCTCACCCAGTTGCCCCTGCACCTTTTTTTCCCATTTGCTGTTATATCCCATTTTTCACTCCTCTCTCTTGCTCTTTGCCCTCAGGTTACTGCTACTCAAGGTTTTTTTGTCATTAGCTTCAGCTGAACAAGTTCACAAGTTACTCTGTAAGAAGTCAACTTTTCCTGGAGACATTAAAGTCCTCTGGTCTCCCCAGGTCATAGTACAGGTAGACAGGTACAAGACCAGCACAGATCTGGCAAAATTAACTCCATTTTTGCCTCATTAGTCCCCTAATTGTATAGGCAAAAGAAGACCACTCAGTTTCCCCCTCCATTCCCAATATGCAAGGACCCTAGCTTTGGAACAAGTAATTCAGTTCCTATATTTAATGGCAGTGGTGTGAGCTGGTAGTAGTCATAGTTTTGATAGGGTTTAGCTATGTGTGTCTGCCATTCACAACGTGCAGACACAAAAAATTAATAAGATGGCTCTGTACGGCTGGGAAGAAATATGGTCCTTTAACACAGCAATCTCAGGAGGAGGTATGGCCAGGAAGCTACTATCCTCCATCAGTTCCTGGCTACAGGATCACTATGAAGCAATTGTGAAACCTGTTTAGAAAGAAACTTGATGGCATGGTGACATTTGCTTTTACTTGCCTTCAAAGATATGCTGTATTCCAACACAGGGTAAGAAATGGAAAAGTTAATGATTTTAAAGGAGCTTCTTTCTTTTCTCTTAAAATATAGTCAGACTTTTTATCTGGTGAAAAGACAATCAGTGAAAAATAGGTGATGTATTTCTTTTCAATTTCTACCCTACTATGCTTACCAATGGCACACCTGCTGAGTTCTATTGCAGGGGTGGCTGTACTTCATAGCGTGCATAAGGATTATTTACATATACTCCTTTATACCACAGATATTCTTCTACAATTCACTTTTAATGAGATGGGAAACCAAGAACACAATACCTGCATTTTTGAATGCAGGAGGTCTCTTGGGATGAAAGCCATTATCCTAACATGGTCTGCCACCTGTTTTTTTAGATTTAGCCACAGAAATAGCTGCTATCATGTTAATACACCCATAAATAAAAAAAGGCTGAAGCAAGCAATTCTAAAGTATTACACTGCTTCAACCTAAATCAGGTCCAAGATATTTTCTGATATAGTCACAAGGAACAGTTCTTTATGTTAGCTCAACTGTCCTTATCTCTGATCTTGATGTACACTCATTCTTGTTTTCATATATCTGTTGAGAATATTAACCCATGAAACTTAGAAATACTTGACATCTTTGTGATTATAAATTAAACTGTAGCTTAAAGCTCAACAAACTCCCAAACTTCCAATAGCTAGCTATATTGCATTAGTAGCTCAATATATCTTCCATAATAAGATTCTAGTAAGAATCAATCTAATCTTAGCATGAGGCCCAGCAATAAATATTCTGTATTTTCTTCCTTAGTACAACATACTGCCACTGTCCTAGCATTATCCTGTGTTCCAGTGTTACAGCCCATAAATTGTCTTCTTAAAGTTCACAGAATCATAGAACACCAAGTCAGAAAGGACCTCAAGAATCATCTGGTCTAACCTTGGCGAAAGCACAGTCTAGACAAAATGGCCCAGCATCCTGTCAGCTGAATCTTAAAAGTGGCCAATGATGGGGAATCCACCACTTCCCTGGGGAGATTATTGCAATAGCTGATTACTCTCATTTCAAAAATTTTCCTTTTGTGTCCAGTTGGGACTGCCCCAGGGGTAACTCGCCTTTTCCATGTGACTCCTTGTAAAGAGGGAGTCTCCTTTGTAGGCACCCTTTAAATACTGGAACATGGTGACAAGGTTTCACCTAAGCCTTCTTTTCTCACAGTTTAACAAACCCTTTCCTCATACAGCAAGCTTCCCAGTCCTTTGATCATCTTGGTGGTCTTTCTCTAGACCCTCTCTTGGCTGTCTACTTCTTTTTTGTATAGCTGGGACCAAAACCAAACACAGTATTCCAGGTGTGGCCTGACAAGTGATGAGAAGATTGGATTAATGACATATTTATTTCTTCTTGTTGATGCAAGACAGCATCCTGTTGGCTTTCTTTGCTGCAGCAGCACACTGTTTACTGTTCATATTGACCTTGTTGTCCACAGGGACCCCCAGATCCAGACCATCCAGAGATGGTCCCCAGTTGGGTAAATCTCAGAGTGTGCTGCACTGCTGGATTATGTTTTCCCAGGTAAAAGACCTTATATTTGCCCTCGTTGAACTTCCTAAGGTTCTTGTTAGCCGACTCTTCCAGCCTATCCGAGACTTCTTGCAGGGTGGCTCTCCCTTCTGAAGTTTGATATCATTGGCAAACTTATCAGGGTACACTTAATCTCATCATCCAGACCACTTATGAAGATATTAGACAGTGTTGGACCCAATGTCGATCACTGGGGGACTCCACTTGTGACAGGTTGCCACTTTGAAAAAGTGCTATTTAACACCACCCACTGGGGCTCAGCTAGTACTTTCCCATAACCTTCAGCATGCTCAGCAGGATCCCAGACTCCACAATATTGTGATCAGTGCAGCCAAGGCTATAACTGACTGAGATATTACAAACCAGGTTTCCTTGGTTTGTGAGTAGCAAGTACAGCAGTGCCTCATTCCTAGGTGGAACTTTCAACATTTGTGTGAAGAAGTAATCCTTTGTGCATGCCAAGAACTCAACACGTGAGCTGCTGTATTTTCTTCCAACAAATGTCTGGGTAGTTGAAGTCACTAACAAAAAACACTTTCTGTTAAACAGAAGCTTGCTTAAGTGACCTAAATATTGCTTTGTTGGCCTTTTCATCTTGGTTTGGGGGTCAGTAGCAGGTGCCTACTGCAAGATTCCCCTTGGAGGCAATGCCTCTGATCTTGTCCCAGAGGCATTCAATAGGGCTTCCACAATTGCTGTACTTGAATTCTATACATTCACGGTTCTCTTTAACATAGAGTGTGAGTACTCCTCTTTCCCTGACTGTCTCTAAGAAATGGGCTGTAGCGGTCCATCACAATCCTCCAAAGCTTTGGCTGGATTCTGTAACCTAGCATTTAACCTACAAGAAAGAGAAAAAAGCTTCATATACTTAACTAAAGGAAGAAGATAAAAGAATGTGTTAAACAATGCCCTTCAAGTAACTCCAGTGGAAATATCCCTGCTTTTTTAAAAAGAAAAAAATTTAGAAGCTGAATAAGAAAGTAATAAAAAAGTACTTAAATTAGACACATATCCCCCCTACACACACGCACACACACACCAGAGAAGCTGGTGGATATTATGGAATTTTCCTATATATATAACATTTTTTAAAAAAGAAGGAGTCATGCATAGGAAAGGAAACAAAAAAACAAGTTCTTCTCATGTAATAAAGTCTATAACCATCCCTAGGATAAATAAGCAAGAACAAAGAAGTTAGGTTTATTACACTTTGCTGCTGACTATGTATCAAACCAGGGAAAGTAAAGAACTCACTTTTATCAGTCATAGATTTCCTGGGAGCTTTACTGTCACATAAAGATAAAATCCGTAATTATTACCTTTAGCTTAGATCAATCAGTCACTCATCTGTTTCACACATCTGCTCCACACAGAAACCAAAAAATCACTTTTTACTCCCGAACATTTTGGGTTTTATTGTAGGAAGGAGGAAGAGGTAGAAGAGTGCTTTTTAAACAGATACTTATTTTATTCTTAACAATTTTATCAGTCTAAAGGGGCATCTGGCAATCGTCTTCACAGATCCCTGTGTACTGTGGGGAACACCCACAGTACTCAGCAGATTGTACATTTGCAAGCTACAACTGAGCAGCTGCCCTATTTCTTGATTTCAAAGCTGCATATTAGTAATATACTAATCAATATATATTTGCAAATTGTTGTGATCATTGTTCAGTGATCATGGCATCAGTTTCAGCTGCAGCACCTCTGAAAGCAGCCTTACATTAGCTTTGCAACACAGAAATTATAATCATCTGTCATCGATCACTGTATTTCCTTTAGCTGATTGTATTGCCAAATAAATCCTGTGCATACAGATATTACAAGAGTAAGCATTAGAAGTGTTAAAATCAGTTAGATTCTGTTTTCCAATCATCTTTTCCTTTTTTTTTTCAGAACTAAATCTAAACTGCTGAAGTTATTTGAAGGTCTTTCCCTTATTGTTTTCACTGGGCTTTTTTTTTCCTGCTTTTTTTCATTTGTCCTCTCAGTGCTCTATGAAGCATACATGAACAGTGTGCTTAGTACATATTCCTATAAATCCAGAAGCATACAACTGAGTCCTCTTACTGACACTTGATAGAAATTATCTTGCTAATGTATTCTTGCCTATCAGGGTGGGGTAATCAAAGATAACAAGATACAAATTCCTGTTGCATAAAATAACATTCTAGCAATATTTATCTGGTATAGCTGGCCTGAATTTAATGTTTAAAGTACAGCCAGAATCACAGAATCACAGAATCTTCTAGGTTGGAAGGGACCTTAAAGATCATCTTGTCCTACCGTCAACCTAACTGACA
>JAOQGH010000019.1:68825339-68843141 GCA_025769975.1 Gallinago jamesoni | reverse complement strand
CTGGACACAGTACTCGAGGTGAGGCCTCACCAGTGCCGAGTACAGGGGGACAATCACCTCTCGGGCCCTACTCACCATGCTGTTCCTGATACAGGCCAGGATGCCTGTACATCATATACACCTAGTACAAAAAAAGCCTGCAGTGGTGACTAGAGTCAATAACTATCAATAGGTTTCTAGAATGACTTGATTTCAACTTTCCAGACTTTTTGAGCAATCTGAATACTTATAAATGCTGCCAGGCAGCAATTTCTGATTCATTTGCTCAGTCAGCTGGGATAGATGAATAAATTGTGTGAGACAAGTCACCTTGTCCTATATCCTTGCTCAGAAAAAATCACCACATTTGAGCAGAATAGTAAATTCAAAACATTTTTCATTGTTTTTTTTGAAATGAAAGGATTAATTTTAATTAAGAAACAAACACACAAATTTGCAAAGATATGAAATGCCTGAAAGTGATAAAAGCAAGCAGGACAAGGAAAAATACAAAGGTCTGTAGGATCCTGCACATACTCTGTGAGTTGTAGTCTCACATATAAGTATACCCTGGTAATTCTTTGGGGCGTTACACTCACTCCATTTGGTTACCAGCTGACAAAGTGTCCCACAGTTTAAAGGAAACCATTTTATTGTCTGCATTTAAATTCTTTTGAGACCTTGGGCTGAGGTATATGACATCTGAAGTGTCTTAACAATAATGCTGTGGAAAGAATACCCTAGTTGTTGTGAAAAAAATGCATCTTAACCTAGGGAAGGCAATTAGGGGTCTGATTCTTCATTCAGATTTATTTCCTTATTTCTTACTCACATATTCAAATATTACTAACTACCATCCAAACCAGAAGCTTTTATCAATAAGATTTTAGTAACCAAAGGGCCTTCAGCAAAAGAGTGCAAAAGACAGCAGTGCACTGTTAAAGTAAGTTTGAGATTTTTGTAGTAGATGGTGCTGCCTGTCAAAATGTAAACATACAACAGTTTGACACAAAGTTGGCACAAGAAATTTAATGATTATTTTTATTTCTGTGATTATTTATTGCAAAATACAATCACTTCAATGTTTATACTGTAATATCATCCAAAGGTCACACTGTGCTATGCAAATCTATAATCATGAGCAGTACAGGCTCTGCTCCAAAATGTTTACAGTCTAATTTACATGTTCAGTTAAATATTTCTAATATATTCTATTTCAGTGGTATACTTTACTGTCTTCTTTACACTAAACAATTGTAAATAGGAGTATATGATTGTTTACTATGCATAATGAATTATAATAACTCAGTGAAATCAAAAGGTGCCTAAGGAATCTAAAACGCTTCTGCTTCTCCTTAGGCATAAAATATTGAAAAGAAATATGTATCATTCCTATTTTGTTTGAAAATACAAGATTCAAATGTTTCTAAGAGAGATAGATGCTGCATGAAATAATTAAAGTGAAAAATAGCATGAATCAAAGCCCAGAGAAATTAATGGGAATATTTTTAAATTCCTTCCATAGGCTTTGGATTTTTCTTCAAATAAACTCATTTCATTTGATGTTTTTTTTCTAGAAAATAGAGGTTTATTAGGTAGCATGAGGGCTGAGCAGAGACAGATCCCATAAATTTTGTTTTACAAATGGAAAGATTTGGAGGATCGAAGTGAGATTATTTTGTATGATGTTAAATCACAGACATGGTAGCAGAGAAAAATAGGAACAGTCTAAGGAATGGCTAAAGGACAAACTAAGCTTCATAGATGTTAACTGCCCTGCAGGCATGTGACAATTGCAACATCATAATTCTTGGAAGAAAATTGCTAGCCATTGGACTGCCTTCTTGGATCATATAGCATATGCAGCCTGATATAATGAATGTAATCAAAGCCCCATACCTGCTGATGTAAAAAAAGCCCAAACAAATAAAAAATACCATATATGTGTGTCTATATATATGTGTGTATAGACACTTCTGCAGGGTTAATTGACAACACTTTATGTAGATGCAAAGTTTCCAATCTAAATAATGTCTAAAGACATCACCTGTACCTTTTGGTGTTGTTAATAAAGCACTACATTTTTTTAATTCTCATAAAGAAATGTTTCTGTGGAAATGCTTTTCAGAGGAAATTTATGGCATTTGACTACAGCTGTAAATTTTTTCCTCCAATACTATAAATTTCCTCTAAATGTTTAATGCTTTATAACTGTAATTATTCTTGTGTGCCAACATTAAACTTTTAAAAGTTTAATTTGGAGACTATTCGGAGAAACTCATCTTTTTTACTGCCTCATAAATAGTTCTTTGATGAAATGAACAGAGGTTCAGTGTCTGGCCGAGGTGAATACAAATGACACTCTGTAGTATCTCGCTTGCAAAAAGGGAGCAAATGGTTTGATGTCTCAAGTCGTCAGCTAATACTAAGCGCAACACTGGTGAAAAGTGATACATCACTAGGTGGAAAAACATAGTGCACTCAAACTTCTAAAATCCTAAAATGAAGAGGGTTAACTCTTTGGAGCCACTAAATCTAACCATGCCACCTCCAGAGTAAGCACAGATAAACAGAAAATATTTACATACCTTGCGTTGGATGTCTACACTGAGAGAATAAACTCAAAAACATACAGTGCAATGTCATAAATGAGAATGAGGAAATTCCATGTGCAAAGCAGCTTAATACTAAGAAATAGACTGCAAAGAGGGAGCAGTCCATGCACAGGAATGTGTTTTTAGGCAGAAAAGCAGACATCTCAGGAGACCAGCTTGGCTAGGAAGAAACTCATGACAGACCTACAACACAAAAGGGCACCTTATGGCAACTGGAGGCAGGGAGAGGATATAAGGGAAGAATTTAGAAACATCGTCCAGGCATGCAGAGATAGTATGAGGAAAGCTAAAGCTCAAATGGAGCTGAGACTGGTGGAGGAGGTCAAAGGTAACAAGAAAAGCTTCTACTTTTACATTAGTAATAAAAGGCAGGACCACTGCTGAATATGGCAGGTGATACAGTGACAGTGGACACAGATTAAGCTGAGATGCCCCATGGTTTTTGTCCCTCAGCAAGGTCTCTGCCTACATCTCTGTGGTTAGGAACTTGGTTCAACAAAGAGAACAACTAGTAGTGGATATGGGTTGAGTCAGGCATGACTTGCATTTGAATCATATAGAATCATAGAATCATATGGGGCTGGAAAGGACCTCTAGAGTTCATCCAGTCCAGCTTCCCCGCCGGAGCGGGTCTACATAGAGTACATTGCACAGGAACTTGTCCAAGCGGGTTTTGAATGTCTCCATAGAAGGAGATACCACCTCTCTGGGCAGCCTGTTCCAGTGCTCTACCACTCTCACAGTAAAGAAGTCCCTCCTCGTGTTTAGGTGGAACTTCTTATACACAAGTTTGTGCCCATTTACTCTTGACCTGTCATGGGGCACCACTGAGAAAAGACCAGCCCTGTCCTTTTAGTGCTTGTATGCATTGATCAGATCCCCCGCTAAGTCTTCTCTTCTCAAGACTAAGACCCAAGTCTCTCAGCCTTTCCTCATAAGAGAGATGCTCCAGACCCCTAATCATCTTTGTGGCCCTTTGCTGTACTCTCCAGTAGTCCCCTGTCCTTCCTGAACTGGGGAGCCCAGAACTGGACACAGTACTCCAGATGGGGCCTCACCAGGGCAGAGTAGAGCGGCAGGATGACCTCCCTCGACCTGCTAGCCACGTTTTTCTATATAAGTCCATAGGAGCAGATGGACTGTATCCAAGGGTGCCAAGCAATCTGGAAGATACATTCACAAAGCCACTAACAGCTTGGAAAAGCAGTGAAAGCCTGTGGCAACAAAGGGAAATAAATTGTTGCACTTATAATCAAAAAGGATGATGCTGTTCAGCTTCACATCAAAGAATAACAAAATCATGGAGTGAATCCTCTTGGAGCACGTCTTGGCAACTGAGGAAGAAGAAGGTGATGGGGAACAGTATGCATTGATTTACCCAGGGTGAAAATTACGTCACTCATCTGGTTGTTTTCTGTGATAAAATGACTGGATTTTTAGACAAGTGAAGAACAGGAGATATAATTTACATTGACTGCATCTGGGCTAAAAGCCGTCTCCCACAATGTCCTTGTTGCCAAGCTGGATGTCAGGCCTTGGGTGCAGTCCAACAGGGGGTAAATATCTAGTTGGGTGATTGAGCTCAGAGGTGGTGGTCACTGGGTCTTACTGACTGGAGACTGGTGCCTCGTGGAGTCCCACAAGGTCTGCCTTAGGGCCTGTCCTGCTTAACATCTCTATTGATGACCTGTTTTGCAGGTGACACCAAACTGGAGGGACACCATTAGATATACAAGAGGGCAGGATTGCTCTACGGACCTACCTGGACTGGTGGGAGGAAAAGACAGGGCCCCTGTGCATTTGGGGAAGGAGCAAGTGCCAGATTGCAGAGCCACAGCAGTGACTTTGGTGAAGTGGGGTCAATTCTGGGCATGCCCTGGATCCTGGTGGACAGCAAGCTAAGCAGGACCAGAGGGGCTGGAGGTAAGGGAAAGATTCATCCCGTGAGGACAACTAGGTACTGGGGACAGGCACAGGGAGATGGTGCTGTCTCCTTCCTTGGAGGAGTTCCCGTCCCCAAGAGAGAATGCCCTGAGCTTACTCTGGGCACAGGGTCAGAGTGGAGACTTCCCTGCCGGCCTGAATTGTCTCGTGCTGTTGTAATCTTAATTTGAAAAAATGACAATATACATTAAAGTTATATTTTAAAACGTTATGTATACTAAAGCCAAAGCTTACTCTTTATTGACTAATCATTATGAATACATATTTAAATAAATGCATTCACTCTTTGCTAATCTTAAACACCAAACTCTTGGTGGAAAAAAGACCCAGATACATCCATTATGCAATCTTTCTATACCAATATACCCCTCAGATTTGTGTTTAAAATCCCACCAATCCTTTTTCCCAATCATAAACCTTTTCTCTCCTTCTCTCTTTCTGTTTTTCTGACTCCTTTCATCTACCTTCCTACATCATTTAACACAGAATTACCTCTCTCTCAAAAACTTGACCAGCAGAGGTCAAGGAAAGGTTTTTAGTGTGTCTGTCTATCTTATTATCCCTCATTTTATCTCTTCAAAATACCTCTATTTTCCCACTTTCTAACATGATCATTTATTTCTTACTCCTACAGCAAATATTTTTTCACATTTCACTTAACACATTTACTGAATTTGTGTAAAAATGTCTGTATGGAATAAAAGTAGGCTATCACTTATTCAATTTTCTAAAAAAATATCTTAAATAGATTCTAGATCATAAATACACTGCTTCCTCAGATATAAGTTATTTTTTGGTTAGTTAATACTCAGAAGGTGCTCTAGCAGGACACTATGAACATGCCTTACAATGTAAAAAAGAGTGCAAAAGAGGTATAGTTTCAGACCACAAACTTTACACATAGTGCATTGCTTAGGTAGTCCAAAATATTGTAGTCATTGCAACTTGGTTTTTAAAAGTGAACTTTTCCACCATTCTCCTTCCATTTTCCTACAATAAACTCACAAATAGAAAATAGAGGCAGAAGCATCTGCTGATAAACAGCACTGCCCACCTGCCTAAACAAACCTATGTTGTACACCTCATGGAAGTGAAGGTATGAGCAAATATACATTGTCATACTGCTTTGAAGCCACAAAGAACAACTCTTATAAATGCATTTACACTTTGGGGAAAAAAAGAAGCTTGATTGTCTTGGGAGAAGCAGGTGGACTTTCAAGTGTCCCATGTAAGCATGGAAATTTAACATGAGGCTTTAGCCCCTGTCTCTATCCCCTTCTTTCAGCTTTTAATGATGGGACCATAAATCAGCATGTCATTTCCACAGTGGATCACAGGCTTCCTAAAGCTAGTAGGCTGGATAACTAACCTGCCTAAGATCAGTCTCCCATCTAAAGCCTAGTATTTCCACGCTATTTGCTACACTGGGTTAATTTTTCTATTAGTACCATTTTCACTAAGGTAAGGGAATATTAGCAAATTAAAAGTGCTTGCAAATCTGGAATTAATCCTACCTTCCACTCCTCCGCTTGCTCTGCTGCTCTTACCCACAGTAGGAGATGTATAACAGTGTGTGATCTTACATACCATATGTTCTGGAACACCAAAGTAGTTTATATGTGGCAAGAAGTGCTCCTCACCATTTTTCAGAGTACTGTGCTGAGCAGAATAAAAGCCGGGTTTTTTCCATACTCCTGAAACTGAACTGCTCCCTTTTTACAGAAATGGAACCCCAGAAATTAGAGAATCAGCTTCAAGATTGTCTCTAGATTCAACCGTCCCTCCCACTTCACAAGTTCAATACGTATTAGCTAATTTTCTGGTACACGTGAATACCTATCCATGTTGGTAAGTGCAAATCCAAGCTTTGACTGCATAACATGCAATGTTGCTACTTTAAAATGTAACTTGAAAAACATTATCTACAATGTGGGCTAATTTAGACCATGAATATATGGGTGACAACATTGCTAAATTCCCACAAAGGAATTCTAATACTGGAGCATATTTCTTTCTTAACTGGTTGGAGGTGTTTTTGCATTTGTTCTTTTTCTGTCCCTCCCTTGCACATGAGGAAAGTGGTTGCTTTGATAGTATTCCGTGGCCTAAATTCTGCTGAAGATGTAATTAACTTGTAGAAGTTAAAGAAAGGTTGAGTGTGCTCTGGTGCACCACAGAAACTGGTGTAGAGTACCCATGCAGGCTTAAATCCACATAGTAATGATTTCATATACTCCAACACTTGGAAAGTTATTGCGTGTCTTGTAGAGGTGAACATAGGTGGTGCAGCTGCAAGGAATTTTTCTTCTACTCTTACAAACCCAAATGTGAATTGGTTGGTGATGGTCACCAGGTAGCGGGGGAGCATAGCATTTCCTTCCCAAGATTTAACACTGTGGAGAGGTGGAGGAGATGTAAGACCAACATTTGGGGGATGGGGATGAAAGTGGGATTACTAAAGAGGAACCTGGGAGCAGATTACTAGTGCTGGTGGGTAAAAATTCTAGCAAGGTCTTGTGGTCTGTTGCCTCAGTAGAGGTGGAGGATTGTAACCCATACAGTGATGACATGAGCGATAGTGATAGGCTGGCAACCACAGACGGGTCTGGGCATGGTCAGGGAGGTGTTAGGCCTCGGCCATATCATCCTTCGATTATAAAGGAGTAATAAAGTTATGCAGGGAAAAGATTAGAAAGGCCAAAGCTCAGCTAGAACTTAACCTGGCCCTGGATGTTAAAAAAAAATAAAAAGAATTTCTATAAATATATTAATAGCAGGAGGAGGACTCAGGAGAACCTCCACTCTCTCCTGGATATGGGAAGTAACATAGTGACAAAGGACGAGGAGAGGGCTGAGCCACTGAATGGCTTCTTTGCCTCAGTCTTTAGCAGTGGAGTAGGGTGTCTCCAGAGTACCCAGACCCCTAAGCCAGCAGTTAGGGGTGGGGAGCAGAATGAAGCCCCCGTAATTCTAAGGGAGATGCCGAGGGACTTGCTCCAAAACCTCGACACAAACAAGTCTATGGGGCCAGATGGGATTCACCTGAGGGTTCTGAGGGAGGTGGCAGAAGTGCTTGCAGAGCCAGTCTCCATCATCTACCAACTGGCAAACTGGGGAGGTCCCAGCCAACTGGAACCTACTAAATGCGACGCCCGTCCACAAGAAAGGGAGGAAGGATGATCCTGGGGACTACAGGCGTGTCAGTGTGACCTCAGTGCCTGGGAAGGTGATGGAACAGATCATCCTGAGTGTCATCATGCAGCACATGAAGGACACCCAGGCCATCAGGCCCAGACAGCACGGGTTCACAAGTGGCAGGTCCTGCTTGACAAACCTGATCTCCTTCTATGACAAAGTGACTCGCTTGCTGGATGAAGAAAAGGCTGTGCATGTTATTTACCTGGACTTTAGCAAGGCCTTTGATACGATGTACCACAGTATCCTCCTGGAGAAACTGGGTGCTCGTGGCTTACATGGAATACTCTCTACTGATTTCAAAACTGGCTGGAGGGCTGGGCCCAGAGAGTGGCCATGAATGGAGTGAAATCCAGTTGGCAGCCAGTCATGAGTGGTGTCCCAGAGGGCTCGGTACTGGGCCCAGGTCTCTTCAACATCTTTATCAATGATCTGGACAAGGGGATTGAATGTACCCTCAGCAAATTTGCAGACGACACCAAGTTTGGTGGGAGTGTTGATCTGCTGGAGGATAGAAAGGCTTTGCAGAGGGATCTGGACAGATTGAATCAATGATCTAAGACCAACGGGATAAGTTTCAATCAGCCCAAGTGCTGGGTCCTGCACTTAGGTCACAGCAACCCCATGCAGTGCTACAGGCTTGGGAGAGAGTGGCTGGAGAGCTGCCTGGCAGAAAAGGACCTGAGGGTGTTGGTCAACTGTCAGCTGAACATGAGCCAGCAGTGTGCCCAGGTGACCAAAAAGGCCAACAGCATCCTGGCCTGTCTCAGGAACAGCATGGTAAGTAGGACCGGAGAGGTGATTGTCCCCCTGTACTCAGCACTGGTGATACCCCACCTCGAGTACTGTGTCCAGTTTTGGGCCCCCTACCACAAGAAAGACATTAAGGTGCTGGAGCAGATCCAGAGAAGGGTAACAAAGCTGGTGAGGGGTCTGGAGAGTAAGTCTTATGAGCAGAGGCTGAGGGAGCTGCGGTTGTTCTGTCTGGGGAAGAGGAGGCTGAGAGGAGACCTTATTGCTCTCTACAACTACCTGAAAGGAGGCTGTAGAGAGGTGGGGGTGGGTCGCTTTTCCCAAGTCACAGACAAGCAGAAATGGCTTCAAGTTGCGCCAGGGGAGGTTCAGGTTAGAGATTAGGAAATATTTCTTTAGTGAAAGGGTTGTCAGGCGTTGGAATGGGCTGCCCAGGGAGGTGGTCGAGGCACCATCCCTGGAGGTATTCAAGAGATGAGTTGACATGGTGCTCAGGGATATGGACTAGTGTGGGGTTGGTGGTTTTTTGGGTGTGGGGTGGTGCGTGCGTGTGTTTTTGGTTTGGTTTTGTTTGGTTTATTGTGGGTTTTCTTTTGTTGTTGTTTTTTGTTTGGTTGTTTGTTTTTTTTTCATTGGTTGGACTAGATGATCTTAGAAGGTCCCTTCCAGCCTAGGTGATTCTGTGATCTATGTACAGTCAGCTGTTGGGTTGGTCTGTAAATTAAAGGTATAGAAGAGTATACATGTCCAAACCTGGAGGAAGCATTTTGTGAGAGAGGCTCAGGGACTGATTCACAAAACCCAGACCTCAGTATTGTCCATCTCTTCCACAATCTGGCTAGTTATAAACACACATGTATAAGGCAGTTGGTAAGAACAGGAAGTCACTGAGTACTTCTCTAGGGTGTCAATTTTCTATGTTAGGCACTTCTAGCTATAAAGCATTACTCAGGAATTGCTTTTCATAATTCATCCACATTTTTATGTAGCCTCATAGAAGCCACACAGTGAAGACTCCATATTTTCAAAACGTTAAAGAACATCCACTTCTGCAGAGAAGATGTGAGACTACAAGGCTGATGATTTACTTGCACTTTCTATTTAAGTGTAGTTGAATCAGCTGTAACTACAGCTGAGGTGAAGCAGTATGTTAGCTTTTTAAATAAGGACAGTAGAGTAAAAGTCAAGTTTCTGCTCTTTGTGAGACTTAATCCAGTGTGAGACTTTAGAACAGTCATTCAGTATGTGTCATTTACACCAAAGATGAGAGGTTCTCCAAAGATGGGGCAGTTCACTAAGTCCTTTAATTGCTTTGAATGTCAGTTTCACTACCAGTTTCTCTTCTTCCAAACTTTTTTTTTTTTTGGTAATATTATATCTTCTCCTTGGTCTGAAGATAACTGCAATTTGGTAGACAGCTAAGTTGGGAAGATAAAGGATTTTTCCTTATTTTCTCATTTAAGTAAGTACATTTATGGTGTGATCTGTTACTACAGCTACATGTTACTGCTTCATCACCTCCTTCCCTTCTGTTGCTTTTTACCCCTATTTTTGGTACTTTGGTTTAAATTAAGTGGCAATATAAGTAGATGTATGCAAGGGAAGAGATCTCTCTAAGGGTTTTGGTATAACAGTCTTTGATCTGCTGAATCTAAGAAGACTTAGGCATCTTATTGGCTCTGTAAAATTTGCCCCAAGTTTCTGAAGATTTCCAGGCCACAATGTGTTTTTATATGTGTAATAAGGTGTGTATATATACATATACATATATATATATACATCTAAACCCCATTGGTTCTACTGATCACTCCTGTAGACACAAAAGCAGTAACACAAAAGGGACATTCACTGACCCCTCCTAGTAATGTGTGTTATGTTTCAGAATAAAAATTATTCTGAGTCTAATGTTACCATTATGTGAGCATATTTTGCATTAGTTAGGGCACTTTAGAGTGGTAACATAACTGAGGTTTACATGTCAACTCAGAACTATTCACTTTAATTGCCAAAAGTCTGTCAAACAACAGTTTATCTTAGTGTACTCCTAATTATGGTCCTTTAACTGAAACATTTGTTCATTACTTTTCTAAGAAAGGAACAAGATTGACATGCTTATCTATTCCTCTCTCCCCAATTTCCTTCCGTCCATCTCTCTTTTGTTCATTTTCAAGTAGTTTACAACAGCTGAGGCTTGAAATACCTTGAAGTATTAATTGACAATTCACTGTATATAGTATCAATGCATGAGAAACACTAACCTGAATTAATTTTTCAATTTAATGACTTATAATCCTACATTCCTGGGAGGAGTCAAAACACATATTCAGCAACATGATCACACTGCTGAATATCTGTTTTTCTGGCATTGAAAGTGCCAGATAGAGGAAAGAAATAATTCAATGCCTAGTACCAAGAAAAATACATTAGGAACATACCTGAGAGAAGACGTATTTCTTGAAACAGGTTTAATTAACATTTTCAATTCTCCTTAAAGAAATAGACCATGCCTTTTTGGAAGATGAAAATATCCTCACTTGAAGTATTTAGAGGTGTTGATCACATCCCCCCTCAATCTTCTCCAGACTAAAAAGACCCAAGTCTCTCAGCCTTGCCTCAGAAGTGACATGCTCCAGGCCCCTAATCATCTTTGTGGTCCTCTGCTGCACCTTCTCCAGCAGTTCCCTGTCCTTCTTCAACTGGGGAGCCCAGACCTGGACACGGTGCTCTAGATGGGACCTCACCAGGACAGAGGAGAAGAGCAGGATAACCTCCCTCAACCTCCTGGTCACACTCTTTCTGGTGCACCCCAGCATACCATTAGCCTTCTTGGCCACAAGGGCACATTGCTAGCTTATGGGCATCCTGTTGTCCACCAGGACTTCCAGGTCTTTCTCCTTAGAGCTGCTCTCTAGCAGGTCAGTACCCAACCTGGACTGGTGCATGGGCTTATTCCTCCTCAGGAAGGCAAGAGTGGGTTTTGTAACAGCACAGCCCTTGGAGAACCTGCCAGAGCCACTGATGGGCACAGAGCACCTGTTGGGCTGCTTTAGTGCTTAGACACAGAGAGCTGGTCTGACAGGACAGCTATTGAAGATCATGCAAGTCTTCGCCCTTATACCCTCCTTGGATTTCTCTTGGAGGTGTCCCTAAGAGAGGAATCTCCTGCCACACAACTGCCGCAGTGCTGGCCACTGCTTGTGGAGGGTGACCAATTCTTCCCATTGCCCCAAGGCAGGAGCACAGGCAGAAGGGGGAGCCTTAGCTACAGACTCAGGAAAAGCAGAGCCCACCATATCAGCTCTTCAGCAAAATGCTCCCCACCTCTGGGGTGGCTAAGCAGCCAGCACCCAATGCCCACCTTCCCCCCAGAAACAATGCACACCCACTCAGAGATGCAGCTTTTGCTCCAACACACTGTTTATTCACAACTATGTACAAAGGAAAGCTCCCAGAGAGAATGGAGCCTCTGGAAGACAGCAGGCAGTCCAGGGGATGCAACCACAGAGGTGCTGTCAGAAGTGCTCTGTAGAGCATCAGTCCCATGAGCCGGTCTTTCAACTCCTGGAACTCGCACAGCGCCTTGGTGTAGGCTTCTGGATCCTGCACCAGACACTGGAAAAGGTTGAGTGGCTCAGCTCGTTGGGTGGCTGGAGGCAACATTATGGCCTCAGGCAAGAACTTGTTGTCAATGATGACGTGATCGAGCAAATGCTGCCCTCGTCCAGCTTGTCACAAGTATGAGGGTCAGGAGATCCATCACAACCATCTTCAATGTATAGGAGGAAAGGACTGTGCCTACCAGGCTACTGGCACAAAGCTGCAGGCATTGGAGGTGGACACTGTCATGCGGAGCCTGCCAGGCCACGTGGCTGAAGAACTTTGCCTCTGCCACAGCAGAGCTCTCTGCCAACATGGTTCCTGGGGTGAAGATGGCCTCTGGAGCCTGGCTGCTCAGGAAGATGTCTGTGTCGCCTCGCTGCACCCCAAAGAGCAGCTCGATACAGAGGGATCTCCCGGAGACACTTCTCAGCTCCAGCTTGCAGGAGCGCCTGGAAGGCAGCACCCTCAGAGAGTAGCGACGCGAATGAGGCATCTCCTCCCAGGCTGAGCTCACCAAGTCCTGGAACCAGTGGGCAGTTTTCTGGGCATCGAGGTAGAGGCCAGTGCAGAGCTTGCTCAGGAGGCTGGAGTCCTGATTTCTCTCCAGTGCCTCATAAGGCTGGTGGAGGAAGCACAGCATGTTCTCCACCCGCATGACCTTCGTGCAGGTGCACTCGAGCTCCACACAGACACGGTGCTTCTCCGGCGCGTCCCCTGCAGTGCCCAGCTCCAGGTGGAAGGCATGCCCTCGGGGGGGTTTTAGGGGCACAAGGAGGCTGTACACAGCATCATGCCCACAGGGACTCCAGCCTTCAAAGGCACTGCCCACCCTGATAGCTGGCTGCAGCACTGGGAAGAAAGTGTTGGACAAGCGCTCCTGGACAACACCGAGGAGATCGCCCACCAGCTTTTCCACAGCCTCTCTCCTGTAGGCCACGCTCTGCGCTGAATGCCGGACCTTCTCCCTGACCAGCCGCTCCACATAATCATCAACTTCTTCTCTTTCTTCCTCCTCATCATCCCCCATATTGCTGCTGGACCTCTCCTGCTCTTTGCTCCTGTCTGGTGAGTGGATCCTTTTACTGAGCCACACGCTGAGCCTGACGAGCAGCACCAGGTATCCAGCAACCGCACAGAACTTGGAGGCAGAAAAGAGAAGGTCTTCCCAGGCAAGCCCGCCATATCCAACCATCAGTGTGAGCCAGATGATGCTTAGTAAAAGCAAGACAAGGACTCTTGTTGGAGCCATGGCCTGCAGGAGTAGAAAGATCTTTTTCCAGAGACGCAAGCAGAGCCCAACGAGCAGCACTAGTTCTCCAGCAACCGCCCAGAACTGCTACTGCTTCAAAGGTGCAGCAAAGAGGAGGGCTCCCCAGGAAAAGTCACTCTCCTCCAGGATCGCCCTCGTCTCCTCCAGGTTCGGCTCCATCTCTTCCATGCCTGGCTTTGTGTCGTCCAGGCTCCTCTCTTCCACATCCTCCAGCAGCTCAGTCATCTCCATGTTCTGGACCTCCTCATGCTGCTGCGTGTGGACCCGTATGACCTCATCCAGCGCATTGCCAACCATGAGCGGGAGCCAGATGGTGCTCAACAAAAGCAGGACCAGGACTCTTTTCGGAGACATGGCTTGTAGGAGTAGCGAGAGAGCCGCGAGCTCCCTCACCGCTGGCACAGGCCGTACTGGGGCAGCTCATTCACTGCTGGTGCCCTTTATAGCCACTCCCATTTTGATGTGTCCCCTGCGGCGACCTAGGCGCCGGAGCGCATCACAGGCAGCGCTGGCAACCAGCGGTGCCCTTGGGCCTCAACCTGGCTCAGCCTGGAATGCAACTTACTTACCTTTTACAACTTACATCTCCCTTCATGGCACTTCAGAGCCTGCTCTCGTGCCCGAGATCATTGGTTTGTCTCTGTGCGTTTGGGGTTTTTTAGTGCTTTTGGGTTTTTTTGGTTTTGTTTTATTGTTTGTTTGATTGCTGGTTTTTTTTGTGGTTGGATTCAATGATCTCAAAGGTCCCTTCCAACCATGAAGATTCTGTGATTCCTTCTTCTGCAATTGCTACACAATCAGTGTCTTTTTGCTGAGAGAACTATGTTTTAGCAGTGGAAACAGTAGGTTCTGAAGGCAAGATCACCACTTCTACATTTGTCATTTGTCAGCATTGTGATGTTGTCGAAGGGATATTCTCTTACCCTGCTCTTGCATGCCAAAGCATGATCAGAAGCCTCTTTGCTTCTAATTGCTTCTTTATGTGCTTCCTTCTCGTCCAAGCAGATGTGTAGATGTTGGCTGCATTCCCTAGCTGGAAATCTATTTTCTGGAGAGAGATGTTTCCAGTAGGCACACTGGCCCCAAGCCCCATGCAACTACAGCAGGACACAGGATTTCACCAGCAGTTAAACTTCATCTTGTGTCATTTCCACAGGAAATAGAGGAGTTTGAGATTTCCTTCTCTGAACACGATGCACTGAATGCTCGCTTTATTTTGCTGTAATTTTGTCTTTTCTGGACTAATTCTTCCTGGGCTGGGGCAACTCATTGTTTCCTCAGTGCTCCTTTTTCAAAGATTCCACTGAAGCCCCATGGAATATAAAAATGAAAGTAATAAGAAGGACAGCAGAGCTACTGCAAGTGCAAAATGGAAACAGTTTAATAGACATATCCCAGTAAGAACAGGAATATGTTTCAAAGAACCCTGCCAACACCTAAAATTTGAACCATCTTTTTAGCACAGCTAAAGCTACAGATAAAGTTGGTAGTTCAAAGCCTTGGCTTATGCACAACAAACTCCAGAATCCCATCTAGACGTGGGATGCAAAGCATCACAACTTCAGTAGCATCCTTGCCCTCCTATACCACCCTTTATTCAAAAAATTAAAACTGGGTCTGTAGTATCACTGTCTGCTCTTTTATCACCACAAATCACAAGTGCTCCTTGAATTCAATGCCTTTGCAGGTCTCATTTGTAGCCTTTTAAAAGGCAGTTGGCAGCTGGCCTGAAGTAGAGGGTGGAGACATGATATGTTGCAGCTCTAGATCCAGCAGGCAAGTAACACCGTGTTTCATTCTCTCTTTGTGGCTCAGTGGCCATAACCCCAAGACAGCAAAGGTGCTGGAGGCTACTCCTCTGCCCCCAACACTGACCTGCCCACTGCTGCCATTTCCGGGGCTTTGTCAGAGCCAGAGGAGGGACACGGTGCCCAGGAACTTGTCCCCGGGCAGTGCCTGCCTGGCCAGTCTCCCCTTCACAAGGACCCTCACAAGACAGGACCACCAGGAGGGCACAGTGCCCTGACTGCATGGCTGGTGCACAAAGCTTCCAGCACAGACTTTCTTCAGCAACTTTCACCTGGTTGGATTATTTTTCCCTAATATTGGCCTGAAATACATTTTATCAAACAGAAGTTACACCCTGAATGCAGGTGTTAATATTTCTGTGCCCAAAGCTTTGACTGATCAACAAACCTTTACAGTGGAAGGAGGCTCAGAGAGGGGAACAGGTGATGCTCATTCAGGTGATCATTCCTTATGATACTCAGGAAAGAGCATACAGAGCAACGACAGCTGTTGTAAAGAAAGCTGAACTTATCTCAGTGATAAAGGGAGTGGAGAACTGCTTTTGTTTCACATTAATTGTCATATCAGTTGAGTGGTCAACTGGTTGTGTAGGTGGCCTGAATAATCAAAAGGCATGAATGTCTTCCTGAGCCTGCCAGAACAGCATGGGGCTCAGCCCAACTTAAAGTGCAAAAACTGAGCAACCAACAAAACAAACTTACTTTGAAGAGAGCTACAGGCTTGAACTGGCTTCAACCCACGTATTTCTTCCTGGTGGCTGGAGATAGTCAGTGTCATGACAGTGAGCACAGAGAGATTAGTAAATTTCATTTGTGTTGGGATCCAACTGAATGTTGGATATTGTGCTTGTATTGTCATTGCTGCTTCACTCTGCCAAATCAAAATCCTGTTGAAAATCAAGTGTGTTCAAAGTCCTAAATTTGGTAGTAACACACTAAACCCTCCTCATGTGGCATATCTAAAAGAGGCTGGCCATAGCACATCAGATGAGAGAAGCGCTGGGGCTGCAAGGCAATGTGGTCAGGAAACACCTCACCGGGCAGTAGTGCGTCTCCAGGAGATTCAGTTTATTCAAGACAACGCACGCAGCAGTGTGACGCAGGATGGTTTGAGATGACCACCCTTTTGTAGCACCAAGGGCAGATGGGAAAGACGTAAGAAGACAGGACCACATGCACATTATAGACTGTGTGCAACATGCTTACTAATGTAAAGCCACAACTCCATGCAAGCAAAAAAGACAGCAGGTGACATTCCTTTCTGGCCTTGATTCAGCTTACTTTTTAGTCGCTTCAAGAATACAATGATAGTAAGAAACCAACAACTTTGCATGTATCAAAAAGTATAACTCTAAATATATTTATTATTTAGTTACATATGCCTTTCATTGCTCAAATTTGGTTTCTATCCCCATGTTTTACAGTTCTTTACAAAGCTGTTAGGAGTTTTAGAAACTGTTAAAATGATCACTTAAGTCTATTTAGGCACAGTTCATTAACATGTAACTCCATTTCTTCCACCTTTTTTTTTCCCTATTTGAAAGATTTGTAGTTGCATTTAAACTCCAAATTGAAACACATTTCACAGTCTGTGCTTTTACGGGCATACTGTCTAAAAAAGAATTTTTGATTAAATAGTCTTGCCTTTACATTCCCAGTAAAGCCTAAATGAAAGTAACTTCTTTTCCAGAAATGCTGAAATCAACAGAACCCTAAGATAAGAACCATGGTGGCCAACCACTTTCTATGCTAGCCAGTCATAAGATAACAATCCTCAAGCGGATTTAAAAATCCCCTGGAAAAATCACTTTAACTTGGAAATAATTTAAACAATTTATTCTGTATGAAAAATAAGCAAAAAATTTCCAGCAGATAAAACAGATATGGTGACAATGAAAGTGTCATATCATCTGGACTGCTGAGGCTGCATTAAGTGCACTCCCTTCTGATAATGGTATCTTGAAAACCAGAGGTTCATATCCCTGGGGGGCTACCCACTATGAAAATGGCTTTGAGGTTTGAAGCTGTCAGGCCCGTTTGACATGGCTGAAAAACTACAAGCTTCTCAATTTCTTATGTGGCTCTTCTCTTTGGTGAGAAAGCCTGACCACTTCTGGTATAAGATTCACGTGTTTGGATTAAAGTTCTGTGCGAGCTGCTTTTGCATGTAACCGCACATGGCAGCATTCCCAGGGCACAGGGAAGTCCGTTCTAGAGGGTCTGAAATGACCTGGAGTTTATTTCAGCAACTTTGTTATAATATATTGCTATTTACACAAAGAGAAGCATTAAGTAAGTGACTGATGCTAAAGGACTTCCTTAGGAATTTGAACAACTCCCTCTCTGTAATGCTGCAGAAACAAACAACAATATTTGTGACATTTTAGCACCCACATTTGCTGTTGTGATTTAGAAATGAATGAATTATTTTTGAAAGCTGGGTGAAGTCTTCGCAGCAAAGCCAAAGGGATGCCAAAGTCTTTGTGTGACTCTCATTTAAGAATATTTAGTGCCTTAATGATCTTCCTGCTGGCTACTGCTTTCAGGAATAACCAGAGGGACATCTCACATGAGCACAGGCAGTGCACCACCTTCAGTCCCCTTGCTAAGGAGTCCTGTCTGTGGGAATTTCTGACTA
>JAOQGH010000019.1:68782535-68821796 GCA_025769975.1 Gallinago jamesoni | reverse complement strand
AAGAAAAGAAAAGAAAAGAAAAGAAAAGAAAAGAAAAGAAAAGAAAAGAAAAGAAAAGAAAAGAAAAGAAAAGAACACCACAACTGTTTGAAAGTCCCAAAGCAAACAGTAACCCATGCAAATATTGAGTGTTCCTAACGTTTCATCCAGATGCTAAAACAATACCTTCAAACCAGCAAATATTGTACTATAATTAGTAATTATTCACGCAAAAATCTCTGGTATACTGAAAGTTTAAAATGTCAAGATGAAGCTGAGTAATTTTAACCTGAAAATAAAGGAAACTAAGTATACAGGCAAGTGAAATCATTATTCAATTCAGTTTTTCTGTATAATAAAATTTTGGGGATAATTTTGGAGATTTTCTTTCATTAAAAGGTTACCAGGGAATTTCCAGTATGTTAGAACCAGAGACTTCCCACAAAGTTTGAGCCCAAGCTGCAGCATGTAAAACAAAGATTTAGGTTTGACTGTTCTCTATGGCTCAGACTCAGCAAAGTCCAAAAGCTTCTTTTTGAATGCCTTTACAACATAAATTTGGTCCAGTTCACCAGGACTTTAGATGTTTTGCTGAATCACAGATTAATAGAGTTGGAAAAATTACCTGAATAAAACTCCCTGTCATTATGACTGGCAGATTCTGGCAAGAATCTGGCAAGAAAGTAAAAGTAATTCATCTAGTCATTGGCGTCTGCATTACTGTTCTTTCACACCTTTCTTCTGTCCTCTGCAACTTTTCATCAGAATTATAAAAATGTTGCCAACCTTTTTAATAGGAAAGTTTGTGAAAAATAGAGCATAAGCTTTAATACATTTTCATATTTTTTCAGTCTTTGAAAGACAAATTTTGGATTAAAAATAGTTTTCAGCAACAATGATCAAATTTTAACAGCCATCTCCTTCTGATAACCTTAATAAAGTGATAAAGAATACTGTGATAAAGTTTTTTTCTCCTTCCTCATGAAAAACATTGAAACAGAAACTTTTACTAAAAAGATAAAATGCTTTAATAAATATTTTCCACCTGCCTCTCTTTATCACTGGTCTTATAGTGATTCAATTTTTTACACAAAGCAAGTATTGTTTGGATGTATTGAACTGGTATCATAAAGGTTTTTACATTCACTGTTCATCACTGTTACATTTAATAAGAATGATCTCACTTTTATAATGTATCCAAGATTAAATCTAACTTTTAATCTGTTTCCCAAAAATTCAGTGATTCTGGGTAAAATATATTGAGAATGAAACATTAACAGACTTGCCAGTGAGACAAAGTTAAGGGAACACAATATTCCCTTAATTTTGATCTCTTTAATATTAGTGCCCATGAGTTCATGCTTGTTGTGTCTCTTTTTGTCCTCCTTTTCCACATGTGCATGTTTCATTGGAAGATTCCCATATAACTATGAGATTATTTATAAGCCTATAAAGTATATAAAATACAGTATATGAGTATATAAAATAAGTAGGAAAGATTCATTTTTTACAAAGGATTCAATAATAGTGGAAAAAATAATGTATGTGAAGAAATTTTAAATTTACTATTTCAACAAAATATTCACAAGGTGAATATTTACCCACTGTCCTTCAGTCCAGGAAGACAACGCCAGCCAAAAGAAAATAAAAACAATTTGAAAATAAAAACAATTTAAAAATAAAGCACCCATTCCATAATCCTTTTAGGCCTTTTGTAACAGCATCCACTATAGGAAATTCAGCACAAATAAAATGATCGGGGCTGCAAAGGGATAGTTACAGGCTGTTACCGCCATGTGTTCAGTGTAGCAAAGTACATTCTTAGTAAGCCAGGTCTTTCACTAGTGTAAATCAGCTATTCACCAGTGACGAATATAGCTACATAAATGCACTAATTAAAAATAAATTTAGTTTGAAAAATACTTTAGTTGACAAAAATAGCTTGAGCAGATGACAGCTGGGATACTTATCCCTGTAGGTCAATAATTTGGATGCTTTCACTCACTGAAATGAGGAGAGTTACAGTAATTTACACCAGCTGAGGACCTCACTTGCAGTCTTCCATGGGAGGTCCAATCATGCAGCCTGGAATCCAAGGCTTTAGGGAAAAACAATCACTTGTAAAAGTGATTTAAATGTGCAAGGGGTTTAAATATGTATTAGACTACCAGTTTTCTGTCATGATACCAGAGTTTTTTATGTCTAAAGGGACTCACAAACAAGGAAAATGCTTATACCTAAGTTTCGTTGTCCCAGCATGAAACACACAGAAAGCTGCTTAAACTTGCTTAAAATAATTCCCTGTTAATTTGAACTGGTGTCATTCTGTGGTGCTTTTTGAATAGTGCTTATTCCCAAGATAAAACCCACAAATAGATTATGTGTTCTGTGATTTGAATTAAATCCCATGTAAAAGGAGATTTAGCTTCTGTGAGGGTTTCTTGTCTTTATTTTTGCCTAGCTGCTATAATTCTTATTTCTGCATTTTAACTCGGCAATTATTTGGGCCTTCTGGTCCCTGTTGTACCTATCCTATCCAACTCCATGCATGTCAGAATACATGTGCATGAATATGTGTTCATGCCTGAGCCTCTGTCTCTGTGTAGCTACTCTTGATAAGGTAAGAAAATACCTCAGAGAGAAAAAAGACCAGATCTCAAGGTAAAAGCACAAATCAGTCATCCTCTGTCTTGATACCACAGCCAGCCTGTGGCTGGAAATGCAGCAGGTATGCCAAGCAGATTGTGATCATTGAATTCCAGAAGCAATGAAAATCTATTAACAGAGCATAGTCAGGTACAGAGAAGAAACCAGCAGCTCCTTTCTATCTCATGCAGTCTCACTCTCCCATACATACCAGATGCACTTCTTCATCCTTACTAACATGGCCAACCCTGACTCCCTTTCTAGGTGTCTTGGGAAATGTACTATGTTTACTCTCAACAACTCTGAGGACTATTTTTGTCATAGATACCTTCAAAACACATATCCAAGATCATTTCAGTTTACACTCTCTCTTCAGGCAAACAGGAATAAAATCACTTAATTTCTAATCTCTATTTTGAAACGGGGTCTGACAGCTAGCCTCCTGGTTTGTCGTGTCTAGCAACTATTTGCAAAATCTGGGTTACCCCTGTAGCAGAACAACAGCAAGGAACTACATCCAGTTTGAATTACTGCCTCTGATACAGCAGTTTTCATTCAAAATACACATATGCTTAAATCAAAGAACTGCTTTTTTTGGAGAACAAGAGCCAAAAGGGGATTAATACCTATTTAATCTTTTCAATCCCTTTTTAAAGGGACAAAAGAAGAGGGGTGTGTACGTAAAAGATGAAAACTGGCATATGAATATAATTTGAAAATTTTTATTGGAAAACCCAAGCAATTTCTCTGTAAACTAACAGAATGACCAAATGTCTTACTCAGAGAGAAATAGATTCTCGTAGCATGTGCTCAGAGTGGATACTTAATATATAAATACTGTGCATTTAGTTATCCTCTAGGCATATGTTCACATTGCAGAGACATGCTGAATCAATAGTGTGTTACAGTAGCTGTGCTGCTAATAGAGATTATCCTTTTTACTAAGTCCTGATGCCATTCTCACTAAGAAATTCTGAAATTTTGTTGAGAACAGCAGGAGCTGAATTACAGCAAAAGAAAAAATTATTATCAGTCTAGTTCAAAGCTAGTAGTACAGGGAAGATTATTGTCCTGGGATTTGACCTCATCTTTGTAGGCCTGCAAGATATGAATAATTTAAGTGAATCCCTTCTATCTGAAATTTATTATATTTTTTTTTTAGTTCTCCTTTACACTGGACCTTTAAAGTTTCACCCATCTATGGTTTCACCCACTCTATGCAAATCGCTGGGTAGAGAGTTCATGGAGAGACTACTGTTGTGGAAGAATTCAAATTTTTAAGGGAAAAATGGGGAATTTCCATTATGCTCAAGCAAATTTACCCAAATGAAAGCATTGCCTAAGTAATGTTTGAATAGTTTATAAATTAAACCATGAAAGCATCTAGTCACTCATTTTAATTGCTAAAGTGCCTCAAGAGGATTACATTAGATGGAGAAGGGCCCTTGGAAGGATCATAGTATCTCTCATGGGCAATACTCATAGTTAAGAATACAGAAGCAGTTGCTTTTACACCTCACAGAAGAACAAAGTTCAGACAGAGATACAACAAATAAACTATTCTTTATGTTGATAAGAAGATCTTAAAAGTTAAACACAGAACAGATTTGCATTACCTGAAATGGGTAGAATTACCTCTTAGCATAAATCTCATTTTTTTCATTTCCTCTCAGTTGGAGCAAAAGGCTGCAGTTCAAACACTTGTCTGATGATACTCTAGGAAGCAGTGGCAATAATTGTTTTCCTTTTGATGTATAGCTGCAGCAGCAAAAGATCTGGTTTTATTAATTACCAGCTAAAAAGATGCTGTGTAGGCTTTTTTGTCTTTATAGCCATCTGGTTCAAGATGAAGATAAAAAGTAGTAGAAAGAAAAAATGAAACAATTTCAAAAGCTGTAAGTAAACTAAAATGCAAAAATGCAGCCATGGATATTAAACAGAAATTTCTAGAAGCAGCTAACTTAACACAAGCCATCTATTGCATGAGGCTGAATTGAGCCAATATTCATAAAAAGGATGGGTTTCAGTACATTTTACTATAAAGACTATGCAGAACATTGAATCAGGTTAATATGTATAATAGGATCACTTTAAAAGTAAACTCCATCAAATAGATTTGTGGGTCAGCCACAAAAGACAAATGTTTACTTATTACTGACCTGTAGAATCAGTATGCGTGATTAAATCTGGATGACAAGAAACCACCCTTGGTTATGTATTGGTAAGAACCTCTACCTTCAGTACTAGCATTCCTCACACAGCCCAGAGTATAATTCAGTCAAAAAAGAATGCACAGCCAAATATGTATTCTTATCACCTCTTAAAATCAGAGTGCGGCATTTGCATATAGAAATATGACTGTAGGGAGAAATATGGGCAAAAACCACATCAGTCTGTAAAGCACTATCATCCCATCCTGTGACATGATTGCTGAAATCTGTCAAAAATCAAGCTATGTTTCCCCACATTTAAAGGCAGATGCTAGGATTGCAAGGAAAATTTGTCTACTGACTTGTGAATGAGTTGACCTGTGTCCATTACAGAGGAAAAAAATTGTAAATGATAGAGCCTAGATGTCTCACATCTGCAAAACATTGCAATTCTATCATAGCATTTACAACAGTAAGTCATATGAATCATATTGTCCACATCTGCTTTACGAGTTTCAGAGCCTATTTTGTCTGATTGCTTTGCTATTACTTGCAATGTCTGTCCTAGCAGGGATGGTTATGAGCTCTGAGAAGCTCTCCAGGGCCTGTCTGAATGGCTGCCCTACAATCAGAAAGCTTGAGCTGGGCTTACCAAAAATCCCATATACATGTATTTTTCCTCTTGATAAGCAGAGTGTCATAGCAAGTTTTTGTAATTTTCTCTGCTCTTAAGATGACTGAGAAAAGGTAGGTTTTACTTGATTTGGGGAACACTATACAGTGTAAGGGAATGTGGGATTAAATATCAGAACAAAGCCCGTTAATTCCAGGAATCCCAGGATAAGCAAACTGAGTAAGTGAATACATCATATGGATCTAAGGTGGATGGGTCACTGGGGTATTTCTTAGGGGCCTTCCACAGAGCACAGCATAAATATATGTTCATAGAATCATAGAATCGTCTAGGACAGAAGGGACCTTAAATATCATTGAGTCCAACCATCAACCTAACTCTGACAAAAAAATAAATAAGAAATAGGAAATAAAAATTACTAAACCATATTCCTGAGGACCATGTCTACACGTCTTTTGAACACCTCCAGGGATGGTGCCTCAACCACTTCCCTGGGCAGCCTATTCCAATGCTTGATAACTCTTTCAGTGAAGATTGTTTCTCATGTTCATGACAAAGCTGGGATTGCAGTGTTTCTGACTAGTTGGCTTGGAGTTTATAAAATTCATGGAGGTATGTCATGTTCCTGAGCTCCATCATGCTGAAGGATGCCAATGCTTTAACAGCTGTGGTGGTGTAAAGCTTTTACAGAATGAACCACAGAAATAAGGCAGGAAAACAGTACAAAAGTGGAGATAGCCTCATATAGAGCTGCAGTGGGGTGGGGAACGTCCAGGTAAATACTTGACAAGAGTTGTTGTATTGGTCATGTCTACTTCAAGGAGTGCTTTTATCTCCAATACTCGTTAAGGATCCCTGGTTAGAGACTAGGAAATTCTTTCTCTCTTCCTAAATCTGCTACAGATTCAGTGTGCAACAGCAGAAGGTCCTTTCATTTCTCTCTGCACTAGTTTCCTATCTGCACATTGGAGGTTACATTTCCATAACTCACAAAGCCATTCCAAAGACAAACTCATCAGCATTTGTGAGAATATTGAGTATTGCGGTTGTGAATTTGCTAGTATATAATCAAATCACAAGATCTGGGTTTCCAACCGCCTGCCTCAGTTGAAGTACAACAGCCATGATGCACCTCATCTAGGAAAGTGAGAATGCAGTTCACAAAAGCTTTGCAAGCGTACAGGGCCTTCAGGAGCATTTTTCTGTTATTCATGTGCTTTTCTCTTTTAGCGTACAATAGCTTTCAAGGCTTACTGGCTGATAACAACAAGCAATTGCATGTCACTTACATTGTGTGATACGGGATTAATTCATGCTGTTTAAACAAAGTTTTCACTGTTTCTGAGATGCTCCCTCTTCTCCTACCTTCCTGTCTCTCAGAGGAATATTTGCTTTTGTCAGGAGTCAAACCAGAAGGATGAAAAATGAGGAGACATTACTTTAAAATAGATGGTATGTCGGAAGAGATTACTTGCACAGCACAGGAAGCACTGAGGCAAGAGACTGGAATTGTCAGCCCCACATCAACACAAAAACCTTCAACAGAAAGGCAACTAGTAATCATGCATCCTGAGAGAGTTAAATTGTTTTATGCATAGACACCATGCATGCCAATTGGGAAGGCTTTAAAGTAGGGCCAAAGCTAAAAGTTGTAAAGTGGAAGTGACAGTAAGCAATTCAAATTCTTTTGTAATCTTTATGCTATGCTTAACTACTAGAGAGATGTGGGTAATGAATTATCCATGGTTTTAAACTAGCTGTAAGTTATTGAGCTGACTAGTTTTAGCCTATCTGGCCCACTTAAGTGTCTGACAGAAATGTGGATCAAAAGTAGCACCAGTTTCTCAAACTCTCTCCCTTTTTCTTTCCTGCTCTTTCTCCAGCTCCTGTGTTGAAGAGATGCTATCCTAATTCCTTGCTGCTGTATCCAGTTGCATCAACTACAAGGCAAGTACTGCACTTAAAAATTACATAGTTAGACTGCCACTTAGGTTAGGTGTGAAACGGGGAATCCTACAGTGAAGGATGTAATTAAATTTTATGTTATCATTGTAGACTGATGGGTTTCCTTTTGTATTAGCATTATTTTCAATTTTAAGTAATTTCTTACCACTTTTTTACCTAAGGTTTTCTATTGAAATACCTTTTAGACATAGGTAGTGAGAAATACCTATGAATCAAGACACAGACTAGGACTATTTGCATGATTTGCATATTATCTCTCAGTGCTGAAATGCAGAGCTGTTCAATAGAAAAAGCTTTGGATGTGATCTGTCATTGGCTTGGTTTTATGAAAGAAATTTAAGAGATTTTTCAAAAGTGAATTTGGACCCTTCCTTCTCACACTCCCTTTTTTCTCCTTTCCTACTGAATGGAGGTGGGTAAAAATCAAAACTTTATTTTTAAAACTCCTAAATACTGCATTTGAAATGTATGGGCATCTCAGAATAGGTTTTCATATTAGATCTTATGTAACTTACTGATTTGCATGCCTTCAGTGATGACAAATGAAGCTGTGTGGGATGTCCTGTGGAAAAGTTCTCATGTAAAAGAACAAACACTTATTTTTGCCTTCAGTCATCACTTATTAAACCCTTTCCTGTGGTAGAAGTTTGGAAACTTTAGTGCTTCCCGATAGTGGTTTAGTGATACTGGTAATACTGTTAGTACTATGGGGATGTAAAGCCATGGCACCAGAGAGTCTTGTGCTTAAAACATGTTTTCATGTGGTTTAGATTTTTATTAAAAAGCGAAAAAAAAAAAAGAAAAAGAAAAAGAAAAAAAAGAAAAAGAAAAAGAAAAAGAAAAAGAAAAAGAAAAAGAAAAAGAAAAAGAAAAAGAAAAAGAAAAAGAAAAAGAGAGAAAATGATAGTCTATAAGTTACTTTCAGGGAAAAAGAGATTTAATCATGATTTACCTTCTCCTTTTTTTTGTTTATATTTTGAAATGTTAATGAGAGGTTCATCCCTTTGTACTGGAAAAATACTGAGCTGAAAATTTAAACTACAGTGTCCTACTACTTATAGTAGAAGCAGTTGACAGAAAGGAAAAAATGCCTATGAAACCCGAATGTAAATTCCTAAGCTTTGCAGAAATTAAAAATATATTCAGATCAAACACACTGGAGTTTGAGAGGCATAATTTCCAATGACTTGCAGTCTTCTGAGATTTGGTGATTCAACCTTGGGAAATGGAGAACAGTCAGGGAGGAAGCAGCATGGTTAACCACCCACAACTTAAATCTTCTTTGTGGAATTAGTGTGGGTGAACCAATATATTATATGAGTATTTTATGTTTGCTTTCATATGTGCAAACTTAAGGCACTAGGAATTAGATGTCCCACCTAACATAAGAATCTATCATTTGCAGCCAGTTTAGCCAAAACAGAAAGGAAGCTGCTTCAGACACAGTGTTTGAGCAAGATGGCTTTATAGGAAAGAAGTATCATCCTGAAAGAAATGAAACCATAGCTTATTGTTTTTTATGTCAGGCACAGACACATTGTAAAAAGGAAGGTCTCCTTAACTAGCAAATCAAGACTCTTTCTCATGATACACTAATACCTGTCACTTATTATTTCACCGAGGTCTGTTTCCCAGCAACAAGAAATACTTGCCCGCAAAATAACAACCCTATTTCTTTTGCTGATAAAGATCACATTCCTCTAAGAAGTAGACAGTATTTCTTTAAGAAACTGAATTTTTCCTCTCTGTACAACATTCAGGAGTCCTTCCTTTGTGTTAAGCAGGCATGGATTGAGCATCAGTCTGCAAAGGAGCCAGCAAACCTGGAAAGGAGCCAGACAACACAGAATTGAATCCTGCCGACTTTTGTCCATGACATTAGTAAAGTCTGATCAAAAGGCACCGAAATAGCGAAGGCAGCATATTAGGTAACAAAAACTGTCTGCAGATCTTACCCTCTTGCCTGCACCCGATATTTCTCTGTCCCCAACAAAGGGAAATAAATTAACAGCATGGTCAGAGAAGATATAATAGCTTCACCAGTGTTTTTTAACATTTTAATCAGGATATTAAGATGATATAAACACATGCCTAACTTTTTTTTTTTTTAATTTATGTTTATCTAATACATTAAATCAAGAATGAGGATCATTATTACTCTTTAGCTGTTTTTAAATACAGAAAAAAAAAATTGAAGTGGAAGAAGAATGAAGAATTACCCCAGATCTTCTTATCCATATATTAAATAATGCAATTCGGAATTCAGCTCTATTAAACTCTACTTTTAAGTCACAATCTTATGAAAAACATGTTACAAAACAGTATATCTGTATAAGCAATGCTGTTATTCTATCAACACATTTGCACTCTCAGAAGACAAACAACAGGAGAACAGACAGTTTTCTTCAGCTTTTAAAACTTTTGTGATCAGTGCATTTAATCTGGTATTGCACACGATGACAAAGCAAGATTTTTTTTTTTTTTTAAATTATGGCTTTAAATCTGCAACATTTTAAAGAAAAATCTGTGTGGGACTTAGAATAAAGGACTTGTTAACATTTAAGCAAAACTGGATGCCAAAATTCATTTAAATACTACTTCCTAACTAGGCCTTTATTCCTGATTCAAAAACTAACACTGAATATATCTATCAGTGGTGTATAGAATAACAAGAAAATCTGGGCCAAACTTGGCAATCTCTCCAGCAGGAATTTCAGCCCAGAATTTTGTTAGAAAGCTATTAGATTACTTCAATTTTTACTAATAAGCAAAGGTTGAGGTATTTTTATTGACTCACAATTCTGCCAGTGGATGACCTAGCTATCTTCACTTCTCACAAAAGCAAATTTAGGAAGGATGTGATTATCAAGCTCCCATAACAGAGTTAAAAAAGAGTTAATTCACAGTTAAGTCACAGTTTAGAAAAATCCTTTTTTTTTTTCCAGGTATGGAATAGGTAAGTACTGTCACATATCACTTTCTTTGTTTCATGCAGACATTTTCCCCCATGATTCTTTTATTGTGCGTTCAGATATTTTACTGAATAAAGTTTGATATGTATTTCTAGTGGATTGCAGGTGTCTTAGGCTTCAGAAAAAAAACATATTATTTTTTTTGGTCAGAAGTCCAAAAATAGGATTGACAAACTCTCATACTGTATTACAGCTACCTTCATTACCATTACACCTGTTATCTGCTGCAATGTCCTGTCTCCTCAGAGGAAACTGCAGCCAATGCCCTGTCTTAAATTCTTACAAGAATTAAATTTAACAATGAATGTCTCCAAGCCTCTGTATACTTCTGACTGTACATAAGGAATAGATTAAAGTGGGGAGGAACCACACAAATCCTGAGCGAATAACCTTCAGATAAATTCTCAATAAAAACACAGGGAACAACACCTAGCCTTAGAAATACTTAATAATACAGTTAAAGAACAGGTAACTGAGTTCTAGCAGCTTGCATGTAAACAGAGATTACAGAGAAATAGCAACCATATCACTAATTTGCCTGGTGACAAGTTATATGCTTAAGAGCTGATTTGAGCTTTCCTGCTGTGGTGGATTCTGTGGCTGTTGCTAATAAGCAAACAACTTTTGAACTAATATCACTTAGGTGGAGAAACACCCGGAGCAAAATTCTGTCCTAGCAGTGCTTAAATTGCAGCAGTGAAAATGTGTGGGCAGCAGCACACGTGATGTGTGAAGCGCCATGTGCGCATGTGCACTGGTTTCTAAGGGTACATCTGGGTCTTTGAAGGAGGTACCCACAGACACAGTTTGAAACATATCAGGCTTAAAGAAGGAAAATATCACAAGACAATGACTTACCATCCACTGCCTTTTGCAGATTATTGCAATATAAAACTCAATTGATTTCAAAATTTGCTTTTTACCTTCCTTTTCCTATTTTCTCTTTGTTTGGGTATATTTTTCCATTAGTGTTGCTGCAGAGATCTTCTGAATTATGTTATTGTTTCAAAAGATGCTTCAGCAAAAAGTAAAACACCATCTGCCAAAACCTGTTGTTCCTGTAATTTGTTTTACAAATATACAGCAGTACGCTGAGCAGAAACTATTTCCTGTTCCTAGAAGTACTGTTTACTTTTAAAAAATTACAGTCTGTTAGATAATTATTTCACTTTTACAGAATTATTTCTTCCAGAAAACATGTGCAAAGACCTTTTTTTTTTCCCCTTTCTTACTTTATTTTATTTTTTTCATCACCCTTTTGGCCCATATTAAACTTAAGGACCAGTCTAAGAGTAATTTTCACTGCCTGTCTATTTTCCTCTACCGTCTGATGGAAATGATGCTTTATATCATACAGAAATAATTTGTACCTTCTTAGCAAATGTCCTCCATGGATTTTTGGAGCATTTCTTCACTTAATATTAGGTTCTTTTTTTAAAAAAAAAAATAAAAAAAAATCTTTGCAACTTGAAATCTTTGCAACTGTCTCCATTTTTGATGTAGAAGTCTACTACATTTTTTAAGAAAATAATGAAAATGTGCAAAATCAACACAGTAAAGATACCATGTCTTCGTTTCAGGTTGACAGCAACTCATTAATAATTAATGATCTCTGAATGCAGTTTTTCACCCAATTTCACCCAATTGTCCATAAATTTTACGGCAATTTCATTCAGGTCATAAATTCCCCAGTTATACAAGATTTTTACCTCAGTAAACATATATCTTATCAAATAATTGTCTCTTATTAGCTAAATCAACTCTTCTGTAAAAGAAGAAAACCAGGTTGGTTAGATGGGATTTGTCTTGACAAATCCCTTTTGTAGGTTTCTCATGACATTGTTATTCACAAGATTTTACACTTTCATAAGAAGAACTATTTCATTGCTTTGGATTCATCACTTGAGTGATTATAGCTATGTCTGGCAGCTCTTCTGGGTCCATTTTCCTGTCTACACTATGTGTCCTTATTGGCCATTTCATGGGACTAGCTTATATATTTTGCAGCCTAACAGTTTAAATTAAATGATCTAATGATTCTGCAGCTTAAAAAGAATGATAATATACTTTTAATTTCTTACTAATGTTTGATAAGGTCTAAAAATAAATTATTTTTATTAATTCAAGGCTTTCTTTTAAAACCACAAATATCATAGTTTTTCTAGGGTAATTTTTTGTTTATTGGTTTGCTGTTTGATTAATAAAATGAGACTTGACATTTGCACTTAAATTGCTTCTGTGCAGGAGCTGAACATTTTACATCCATTACAAGGTAACCCAGGTTGCCAGCATTCAAATCTTCTTGTGGTACATGACCATTACTTTTCTTTCTTACTAAGACAGCAGTCCTTCCTCTGAGATTATCAGTTCAATGTGTAAGAACTATTTAAGAACTGGCCCACTGTAGAAAGTCTGGTTCTTCTACCGTATTTTTTATTCACCTCTTCTGTGAACAAAAACAAGATAAAATCAAAAATCAATCCTTGATGTGCAAGTTTTACTACCACTAAGTAACATAATTACCAAGGTGTGTCACATTGCCCTCCAAATGGAGCAGCAGGGACATAAAAGTCATCTATTTCTCTTAGGTATTGACTTTATCAGTCCCGGGTAGTCTTGTTCCCTGTATGAAAAGCTAAGTTTTTTTTTTAAATTCATGACAAATTCTTACACTCATTAGCATCTCAGGAAAATCTTTTCTACTTTTAAATCACTTTTAAATACTTTTAAATGTCTATCATTAGATCTACCACCAGTTCCATAGGCAAGTATGATGAGTTCTAAGAAGTCATACTGAATGCATGAAACAAATACTGAATGCCTGTTTGGGCGATAACATTCTACATGTGTTTAAGCACGTAATTTCACAGCTCTGCTTCTCAGTCTTTGTCCTTTTTGTCTCTTTTGTCTCTTTTCTATAGACTGTATGATATTGATTAGTATACATTTACTATGCTGCCTAGCAGAAGAAATCCCAAACATCTGTATCAGATTGCAGGGAAAAATCTAATAGAAATGGCTACTAAAAGCAGCACTTGTAGTAATACTACCTATACTCACCATCAAGTTTACTGATGCTCTGCTACACATGTGAACCTCTACAAAAATTTCCACTAGATTTACCGACTTTAAAGTCACAAAAATCATAGCATTAATGTTGTCTAACCTACTGCTTAACAAATGCTATTGAGTTCCAGCCAACAATTTCCATATTATGACCACAATTTCTAGTTATGCTTAATGCCAAGTAGATACCTTGGTTCATCAAATTCTTATTATTTACAAAATTTAAACAGTCTAATATACATACTCAGCAAGAGGGCTTTTGAAAAGTTTTCTTGACTTGAGATCAGGCTATTCCAATTCACTTCTTGCAAGCATTTTGATCATTTTCACTCTGGGATGCAGCTGAGTGCGTAACTTTCGTTTTCACTTAAGTCTGTTTTAAAAAGCTTATGCAACTCTGTCAGTGTTGCCTCTATTTTAGGGCAATACAATGTACATGCAAAGGAATCAAGTTACAGTTCTATTTCCAAATTAAAGTATAAATTCTCTGTACACATACACGCATTGGTACTAAAATAATTTTCAAACAGGACTGATTTTACAACAACATAGATGAGAAAAATCGAAAGGAGGTGTCTCCATGGAACAGTGGTTCCATTTCAACCAGAAATGCTTATTATAATGTCATGTGAATAAAGTTACTTTCAAGGATCAGAACTGAAAACTTGTACAGATCTCTAGATATAGCTTGGAAGGCAAGGGTACCTAATTTTTAAGGTGTCACCTAGGATTATTACTATGCTAACCTAGGATTATTACTATGCTATCTTTATTATTATTTACAGCAAAACTGGACTGAATTTACCTTAATAAATAAAAATACATTCTGCAGTTATTTACAAATTCAAGAAGACCTGGACCAAATATTTAAAAAGCTAATTAAACAGAGGAAAGCCACTAACCATCCATGACTGGTTATTAAAGACTTTTAACTACTTCAGGAAGTTCCTTACAGTGTCCTGACACAAAAAGAAGGGAAATTCTGACATATTCTTTTTGCTCTGACTTGGTGAATTCCCTTCCAGCCACTAAAAAATATTTTTCCCTGTCAGAATTTATGTAACTAAAAAAAAAATAATAAATTGTTAAAAGAACAGTTAAAACTGTTCAAAGAATTTTTTTGCCTTTTAGCTAATCACATTCAATAATAGACATTTTTTCAAAGAGTTGGACAGAGGCATTGAACGTCCTCTCCATTTCATCCCAATTCCCTTTCTGTGTTTTTAGGTCAAACTCTGGACTTTGCTTTCCACTCAGATATAAATAAAAGGACATAATCATATTTTGTGAATTGTTTCACATATGTTGTAAGGATCATAAAAAAAGAAAGAAAAAGAAGACAGATTGTAAAAAAAGTTTAGCGATGAATAAAAGGGGGGAGACGGATGAAAGCATATAAAACTGAAATTGTAGATCTGTGGTGACTGATGTGGAATCTTACTCAGTGCACAGTGAGTTGCAAGCTGATCTGACACAAACAACAAAATGATAGTCTATTCCTGACTTCAAGCTGAATTAAAAATTCTTCATACCTTTTTCAGCAGTTCATAGACATAATTTGCTTGTGTTGCTTAACCATGGATGTCATTTATTTCAATGCTTTATTTTTCTGCCTACTCCCATTTCAAGTTCCTATCTGCAAATAATCCTGTTGCTACTGTGAAAAATCATATTCAAAATCTCCCATTTTCCTCTTTTGCTTGGAAAGACTTGAAGCATCCACATAAGCACTGCAGATAACGGATGTTAAATTCTCCTGAAAAGAGTTTTTCTCACGAGTGTCTCCATTCTTCCTAGGTTCAGCCACTTAGGAAATAAGATACTGTGGACAATATCTGTGATTTTTACTAACTTGTATTAATTGAAGAAGAGTAGAAGGAAAAGTTGCAGTGCAACTGATTAGAGAAAACCCATGTTGACTCTCTGGAAGAGAAAAATTAGATTAATTCTTATTTATGATTTCATGACTGGGTAGCTGAACTACCCACTGATGTTTCAGTCCTTTCTGAATCAGTACCTAAGATCTTGGAAAGACATTTAGAAGAAAAATGTTCTTAAAGTACAATGAAGTGAAAAAGAAGTCTTGTCAGTTTGAGGAATGAGAAGTGTTCCTCTCCACTAAGAACTTGAGAAATATGGAGACAAGAATTGCTTTCTGTGGACTTAAAAAACAATCATGTTCCTTTTCTATCTCTGAAGTTCTTTGTTATCATTCATATGTATTATTTATATATTCTTCTGCAAAAAAATAATGAGTTATATACTATGTGGAAGCTAAGCTAAGTTTTATATGTCTGTATCTGACATAAGTGACTCGTTTTACTGACTTCAGTTACAGTCTCTCCTCCTGATCCTAACAGTTTTTCCCAAGCAACACTTACACCCATGGTTAAGACTCTGCTATTATTATTATTGTTGCTATTATTATTATTATTATTATTCACTACAATAGTATTTAGAAGTTGGACCAGAAGCTCATGTGGTCAAACATGGTGCAAGCCCTTCGTTAAAAGACTATGACTGTGCATGAGGCTCAGTGGCCTGCTTCAGCAAGGCCAGGGATAATGTGGTTTCATTCTTTTATCCTCATCCTGCTGCCTCTGTGTGCTGTTGTTAGTTTTAGCTTTTCACTTTCTGTAGAGACGCATTTAATTTTGGATTCTTAATAACCATTAATCACCACTGTTAGCAATTAGTTATTTTAAACCATTTTCTGCAGAGCATCCTTTCTCATTTATTATCATCCTCTTTTTCATCAACTGATTGAATTTTATTTATTTTGAATTGGAGACCAGAAGAGCTGAAGCTGAATATATAACTACTATCAATCAACGCTGTCGCCAGTTTCTTTAGAAAACAAAGCATAACACAAATCTGGTTTATTTTTACCATGTTTGAGTAAAACTGACAAATGCTCTTCATTGCTTACATTGTTTTCATCTTTCTCAGCTGTTAACAGAAGCACAAAACTAAATGGATCCACTACCAGAAAACAGCAAAATGGATAAAAGTTTAAGAATTGTGTTTCTCATATCAGCCTAAAGGGCAGAAAAAACTCCATAAATCAGTTTACCTCTTTGTAACTCAATGTCCTTAAATAATAATTCTTTCTTATAAACACTTTTTATATCTAGGTGGAGTAGCAGTATATATTGTAAAGAAATTGTTCTGCTCCACTATTATTATGTGCTGACTTTAGAATCCTTCTGGTTACATACAAAAATTTCATTCTAATAGAATTTTCCTGTAACTAATGTTGTTATCAAATATTAAAGCAGCACTGAATCAAAAAGACTTTCTGCTTCTTGGAAGAAAGAAAGAACACATTAAATGAACTGATAAGTAGCCTTCTTAATAGGAAATATTTGTTAAAATAATGTGTATGCACAGTGTTATTGCCCACTATGTGCCCTGTCTTATTTGTTCTATATTGTTCTCCATCCCACAGCTTGGAAGCAATTTACTGTCATAGAATTACTGCTTTTTTTTTCATTCTAATGCATTTGCTAGAGCAAAGACATCATTTTGTTAATTTTGAACTTTGTTTTTATTTGCACATAAAAAGAGCTATGTTAAAAGAACAAATTAAGGCTATAAAATTGAAACCTGGGAAATCTAAAAGGTAAAGTTGTGTCCGTACAGAAGGAGATTTTTTTTTTTAGTGGTAGTAGCAGTGGCAGTAGAAGCAGTAATAAGACTGGACAAAACACGGTAATCTTCCTAGCTCTGTGCTAAGAACTGTTAAACTGCTTTTTCAAAGAAGTTTTGGTGACTGAGTTTACCTAAGCTTACCTAGCTTTTGGGTAAGGATTTTGACCGTTTAGGAGAGGGATACCAAACTGAGTATTTCAGTCAAAATGGCTGAAGTATTGCAAAGTGAAATCGGTGAAAAGAGCATTTTGTAATGGGTCAAGTAATCTTAATGCTAACCTCTTTTTTCATTAAATGGTCATGAAAAGCCTAATGTGTTTTGAAAGTCAAGTCAAAAGACTGATAATGGTACTTCACTGTTCTACAATAGTCTCCTCACAGTCATAAGTGAAGTATACTTCACATAACGTCAGGAAATGAGAACGCTGTTTCTTCACCTTAATGCTAGGACACAGAGACACAAAAGATTGAAGAAAAACTTTCTGACAGAAGTGGAAATAGAGTCCAGATAGCCTCCCTCAGAGCCACAAGACACCATTCCGTTAATAAAAGCACAAGGCTAGATAATCATATAAAAGAGATAGAAAGTCAAGCTGAGAAACTTGAAAATAAATCTGAAATGATGAAAGCTAATAAGAGCTTTGCAGCTGGTGTGAGACAGGCTAAATGGAGCTTGGAGAGAAGAATTGAAAGAATGGAGACTTGTCGGAAAACTAAATATGTAGGATTGCTGACAATTCCTACAGGTAAGTGAGAAGAAGTCCCAGAGGGATTCAGAGAGAAGTATTAGATGTTGATGAGGAAAATTGTTCTTGCTACAAGAAATACTGTCATAAGAACTCCCACCAGAGACCAAGGCAACAGAAATGAAGTATGTCTAGTAACTGAAATAAAGGCAGCCTAATACAGACTCTGCCCTCATGCAGGGACAGATCACCAATTGCATGTACAAAAAGTTCCAGGAAATCCTACTCAGGAAAACACTGTTCATGATACTGTTAATCTTTATTCTGCAAAGCTGAACAGTGAGAAGTCAGTGAGGTGCTTGGACAATGATACTGCTGTAGCTCTGAAAGGAAATGCTGCTTATTGGCAAAGAAAGCTGGCAGCAAAATGACAAATCACTGTCTGTAAGTTAGACAAGCACCTCAGTAGGGGGTTTCTCCCTGCATTCGACACATGACAAAAGTACAATTGTGCCCATAATTAGCATAAATCAAACATAGCTTCCCTGTAGTCAGTGGAAATTTAGAGCTGAAAGAACTGTGAATATTTTAGCTTACTTTAGTGCTCTCCACAAATGGACTTTCTGAAATTATCCTTTTTGAGAAAAATGGAAATTTTAACATGAAAGTCTTAACCCTCTTGCATCACTGAAACAGAATAAGAGCAATTAATTTTAAAACCAGAAGACTCTTAAGCACAAGTGAAACAGGCTCAAAAGCCTGACCTTTAAGCTTCAAATTATGTTGCATTACATGGATTGCTGCAAAGAACTTTCCTTTGTATTTAGCAAAACACGTCGTAAAACAATCTAGAGAACATAAAATGTGATAAAAATGTATTTGTGGTATATTTTTCATGTAAAGAAAAAATATTGTTTCTCCTTTTTAAATAATTGAACCATTTGTTACTCTGAGAACATTTTTAGCCTCTTTGAAGAAACAAGTCAGTTAATCATTCACATCTTCCAAATAAAATGCTGGATGGGAAAGCTTTTAAACAAAAATACTAAAGACAAAGTTGGTTCCACAAATAGAAGGACCAACAGAGCTTGCATTTCAGATTTCAGAGGATGCGGGTGCACCTCTTTGTGGCCTGTTCCACAAAAACCTCCCACTCATTCTGTTCCACATCTCCACAGGCCACCTCGCCATCCTGCAGTTTATAGACCTGCTTACCTACTTATATCTGTCCACCACATATTTTTTTGAGCAGTCACCTTCCATCCACATTCTCTATGGCTAAGGCTGTCTCTGCTCACTCTGTGACTGAGCTACGCTGAGGGTCAGTGAACCCCCTTATGGCCTTCGATTCATCAGAGAAAAGTTTATGTGTCTAACCTTCAACCAGCTTCACACAATCCAAAGCTTGGTGGAGCTTGGGATTACTGATGTTTATTTGTTCAACGCAACTGCAAAAATTCTAATTGTTTTTAGAAACCAAGCTGGAGTCAACTTTCTGTTGTGTTGCAGCAGGCATGTAAGTTGGGTGTAAAAAGGTAAAGATCCACCATTTAAATCCTCTTGGAGATAAGAGGATGGCCTCACTTAGTTGAGTTACAAGTGAAGAAGAGTGCCACATCATAGAAAGTGCTTCTGACAAATGACTTTGTGTATACTACATGCAGAACTGGTCCAAAAAGCCCCAGCTGCTACCCATTTCAGCAAATGACAGGTCTTTGTTGATGAAAGTTCCCAGTCATCATTTTGACACCAGCATGGTAAGGTAGATGGCAACAGACTGTTGCTGGGCATTTGTGGTAGTAAGACCAGCCCTGAGAGCACAGATTGATGCAATCTGTGCAAGCAAATGAACATCCTTTAATTTTCACCTACAGGTGTCTGTGTTTATGGCCCTATCCTGTCCCCAAGCTTTGTCACTGATATAGCCACAAATCTGCCTTGCCCTTGTCATCACTTAGGACTGTTTAAAATGTTGCCTTGCCTTGCTGCTGGAAAACAATACATACAAAGATAAGAACTTGATTAAAGAATGCAAGTAGGGAAATGTATGCCACATTTCTCTATCGCTGCCTTCAGTAACTAAAAGCAGTAATACTGATATGCAAATACCTATATAATGCCTGAAATAATGTGCACAGATAGACCATAGAAATTAAAATCACTGGGGAAATTGATAATCCGTGCATCCCAAAGGTTATTATATGGAAGTAGAGAAAGAAATAAATCATAAACATTACTTTTACAAAAAATGAATATTTTTTGGTGTTTTAGCAGATATGGCTTCATGCTTCCTTTAGAAAATTTTCTGAGATTTATATTATTTCTTCCAGAATATTTTAAACACATCTTTAAACAACACATGGTATCTGGTTTTGCAAAGTGAGCAAATGAAATCCTCTAATTTCATTTGCTAAATAAGTTATTTTATAGCCTATTTGGTAAAGAAGCCAAGTTTCTGATTGTTTTACATAATAGACAGAAGCTGCTGACTGTTCTCTAAATGAGGTAGTGAAATTGCCTATTGTTCTGGAGAAGTAATTTTTCAAAATCATTCTAACTTACATAGTGCTGGCTGAGCCTATCAAATTTACTCACAGAACAGCTTTCAGAAAGTTGCAGACAGTAAACATATTTACCCACAGTTTCTGTGTAATGATTCATGCAAAATCTAAACAATTGGTCGTATCCCATATCTTACATTCATATTTGAAGAGGTTAAATTTTGTCCTTAGCTTGCTAAAATTTTCATATAGGACAAACAGTCTTTATGAACATGACAGATTTCATCCAAAGCTCCAAAGCAAATCTTTATTTTTTACAGTTTTCATTGTGTATAAAAAGTTCTCTCAAAATGTTATACTCACAAGATTTGAGTTAAAGAATGTATGAAATTATATGAATTTGACATTTTGCATCAAAGTCTTTCAGAGATTTCAGTATTGTGAACATGAACCTGGACTTTAGCCTTAAAGATATTTTTTCAAGTTCTGAATCTTAGTTTAAGGTCACAGTCCAAATGTAATAGAAACATCCAAATGTACCATCCTGTAGGGTATATGTGGTATTTTTCAAGCAAAGTTCAAATCAAACTTTCTTGGCACTACCCATCTACAAAGGTAGGTAGTGCCTGGAGTCTGTGGTGGAGGGATACAGGTTTTTTGTAGGTACAAGAGGCTGGCAAAGTGAGGAGGGGTAGTGACACTTTCTGTAAAAGACCATCAAGAATGCACACTCTGCCTTGGGATGCGTCAAGAGTCAGTCAAAAGGTTATGGATCAAGATTATCAGACAGACCAACATTACAGTGGATATCTCCTTAGACCACCTGATCACGAAGAAAGAGATGATGTTTCTTCAACCAACTGGAAGAAATCTCACGTTCACAAGCTGTAATCCTCAAGGGACTTTAACTACCCTGATGTCTGCTGGAAGAACATTAGTCTGAGAGATTTCTTTAGTGCATTGGATGCCAGTTTCTGGTACAGATAACCAAGGATCCAGCAAAATAAAGGTGCTCTGTTGGACCTGACACTTAACAAAGAAGGAAGAATTCATGGGGGAGGTGAAAGTCAGAGGCAATCTTGACTGCAATGACCATGAGATGGTGGAGGTCAGTATCTTGAGGGTAGACGCTAGGGCCAAAGGCAGGAATATAGCCCTAGATTTCAGGAGAGAGGATTTCAACCTCTTTAGACATTTGCTTCAAAGAATTCTGTGGGATACCCTGGAGAGAAGAGAGGTACAGCAGTGTCAGCTGATAATCAAGGTTCACCTCCTATGAGCTCAAAAAGGTTCCATCCTGACAAGCAGGAAATCAAGCAAGTGCAGCAGGAGGATAAGCAAGAATTGTTGACCTAGCTCTGACATAAAAAGACAGAGCAAAAGAGATAAAATCAGTGGTAGGTGATCCAGGAGAAGTATAGAGCTGCTGTCTGATCTTGCAGGGATGAAGTTATGAAAACCAAAGCCAGCCTGGTCTTGAATCTGGCACAGGCTGTGAATGGTAACAAAGCTTTCTACAAGTATATAACTGACTAAAGGAAAACAGGAGAACTTTTGGGCTCACTGCTGAATAGGTCAGGGGAACTGGTGACTCAGAGAAGACTCAGAATAACTCAAGGAAGGCCAAGGTACTCAATGCCTTCAAAAAAATGTTCCTAGAAGTATTAAAGTTACATTAAAAATGTCTCCTTCAGCTACTCAGAGCCTTATACAGCTGTTAGGGGTTACCTTAGAACAATACAGAGCCATTCTGATTATCACAGCAACTTTACTACAAACCTTGCATCTATAAACTATTTCTTTGCTGCCTTCTGTGTCCACAGTTATCTTTCAAAATGATATACAGAGGTGGATAAGAAGTTTTTTGCCACTTCGGAACTGGGCGAAGCAAGAAATACAGAAAGCAAAATCACTGAAGTCCAAAACCCTTCGGCATTTCACTGTTTTTGCAAGGCATAGAAGCTTTTGCAATGGTTATGTGCACTTGTGTGCATCTATCTGCAGAACCTGGGTTAAACATTTGGAGAAAGCTAACATTTTTTTGTACCATAAGCAGTAGATAAATTTATGGCAGAAAAAATTGAATCTGTAGAGGCATGGAAGTCCAACACATGGAAACTACATTTTACCTTTAATAATAAAAATCCAATCATACCTAAAAAGCTCAAAACCTTAATACACCCGATCTTTTTTTACCATTAGATAGCATCCTGAGGAATAATGAAACATTTTCCTATTGATGTACAACAGAAAAACAACCTATGCACGAGATAATCCCTCTTTCAAGGCACCTCCATAGATTTGGGGATTAACAATTGGTAAATAGTCCTTTTAGTTCTAGTTCATTGATTTGAATAAAGCTCAGGTCAAACATTTTCAGACTGCTGTTCAGTTACAGAAATTGATGGTCTAAATATGGAATATTTTATTTATATTTAAATTATAGTTTGTGGTAATTTTTAATGTAGAATCAGGCCACAAGAATAATACCTACTTACTTACATCAGTGGTGAAATAATGGCAGCACGATAGGTCCAGGCCTTTGCAGAGCAGGATTAATGGAGTATATGTCTTTCCAAGTTATAGAACGACTCTTCTGAATCAAATGCAAGTTTTTCAGAGGAAGGAAGAATCAGTTTCTTCTTTCATTAACACCAAGAAACAGGTTTAGCAGACAAGTAGATTTTTTTGGTTGGTAGGTTTTAGTGTTTGGGTTTGGTTTGGTTTTCTTGTTGTGGTTGGACCTGATGATCACAAAGATCCTTTCCAACCATGAAGATTCTGTGATTCTTTCTTTCTTGAAGAGGAAATTTGGAGTGACTAATGAAAATGTAAGATGCGAATTTTACCCTGAATACTATACAGGTAACCAGTGATTTTTATGACTATCAAAGTCCATTTTTCACATTGCTCTGATATTGGTGCCCAATTCATTGGTCCTGCTGACTTGCATTTCCATTGTCCATCATAACTGCATACAGGACTGCATTCACAGGCAGAAAAATAGTTATTTAGGAAGTCAGAAGTTATACAGCTTGTTGTGCAAAGAGCAGCAGGAAGCCTGAAATGAACTCTTTTCAACAGATAACTAGCACAGAGAGCATTGTGGTAGGGAGTATTTTACACTGATTTCTTTTGCAGTTCCCATCCATGACAATTTTACAATACAAAAGCCATAAAAATGTTTACTCAAAAAATTCCAGGGCTCTGCTGCTTTTGAAAGATGTACACAACTAAATCAGCTCCCTGTAGTTAAACCAGACACAGAAAAGATTAAATCATCTCTCTTTCTGTACAAAAGCTTAGAATAAATCAGTGATTCCTGTGCAAAAAAGACATATAAATAACACATTTATAATGCTTGTATAAATTGTCCTTACCTCAGGGAAGAAGAGCCACTGAAGCCTGACAGCCTGTAACATCAACAACCACTGATGTTACAGATTATCCTCACTTAGACCTTGATTCCAATGGCTGGGGTATCCTTTTCCCAAAAGCTACATCCTTAATTTCAGGTGCACCTTCCTTATGGTGGCATATTACAGAAAACAACATGTATGAGGAAAAACGGAGGCCCTCTGTATATTTGCCTCTGGCATCCATGGGAAAGTCATGGACTTTTTTGCTCTTATGCCTACACTTGCCTCCTTTGAGCTGCCACTCAAATTATGTGTTGCTGTGTTTACTGGAGATCCACATCAACTGAAAGATCTGAGGGGGGTGGGTTGGGTGTCAGAATTCTGGGTGGTTCTCTAAAACAGATTGATTTTTTCTTTTAATTTTTCATTTGTCCAACATATTTAGATGTGATACATGAAGTAGTAATTTCAGATTTATACAGAAAACAGCTTTTTTCCTTCTGGACACTAAAGTGTCAGGCTGCATAGAATTCCAATTCCGTATGTAGTGTCTTTCTCTTTTATATACGCCAAGTTTTGGTGAATACCTACTGTGCTACAGTATACATTAGTATATTGCTACGCAAAATGGAACAGCAACTGGATAAAGACATAATTTAGAAGAAAGAAGAATAAATTTCTGTAGGATATGCTAACAAAAAATGATAAATCAGTATTAGCTATATTAGCTGAGGACAGAATACATAACACTGAGGTGTTTGTCTCCTTATGTTTATTTATTGACACCAATATTGCAAAAACAAAAAATAAGAAATCTTACAGCCTGATCAGCAAAAAACGTAGTAGCAATTAACTAATCAAACAACATACAGCTAGTTTGAGTATAATGTGCAGTAATTAGAATTTGAAATAACAGCTCACAATGTTTGTCAATATAGATATACTGTTTATTACGTTATCAGACTCTTATTGCCAAGATTTCATTGTTTATCTTTACTCCTGTGATATATTTACAGATGTAATGCACTTTATTTAGGAGATCTCAATCCACTAAATCTGAACACTAGTAATTTTTAAAAAGGATGAAGTATGCTGTGTAATATAGCTTCCTTGTCCATATAGAGTGCTGTGTGTATTTAATTGTATGGTTACACTTTAACTTGAAGAACATCTCTAGCAGCTCACTTCATCTTTTCCACAAGTTAATAAGAACTCACTTTCCTGCTAATAGCACTAATTAATCATATCCAAATAAATATATGATGTTCAGGATTTGCATCTTAATACATTAAAGTAGCATAATGCACCCACCTATTAGGATTAAGGCAGAGTTATCAGGGAATTATTCTTTTTTCTTATAGCTTTTTATTTTTAGCACCTTCTTTGTACATGCAGACGCAGAACTGCCTGAATGTGCTGAGCCTGAATGAGCTCAAATATCATTCCATAGTTCATAACTGTCACCTTTTTTCACCTGACCTGAAAGAACAAGAATGCCCATTTTTACAGTGACTCTTGCCTGTCCTCTTTTTGTGACCACAAGGCTCATTCACTCTGTGTTTTAGATTGCAATACTGTGTGATAATGAATATTGTTTCATCATCATCTACCACTACATTCAGCATAGGTCCAACAGGCCATAGGAAACTTCTGTGTTCATTCAAATAAACAGATCATCTTGCAGTCTTGCTCCCAGTGAGAGGGACCCTTAATGCATCAAAGGGTCTATTTAGCTCCTCCATTTTGTTCAGCCTAAAATGTTCATATCTAAGCTGTAGTTAGGGAGAGAAATCCCAGCAACACAAGACCAGCTGAGAAGAGGACGACATTTCTGATACCACATTGTAAGTATCTTGATGGAGAAGAAAATGTCTTACAAGGGTAACATTTGTGGATTGTATGATGCCAAGAAGTGATAGAAAAGCAACTACGGACTTTTTTTTTTGTTTATACACTGCTAAAACATGCTTACACTTTGATATGTATGTGCTGTTTAGTGACACATGTACAGAAGGGAGCACCAAGTTAGTGCAGATATCCAACTACACCACCTTTATTAAACAATTCCAGGCTCAAGTCTAGAAGAAGAAATGGTCCAAAGCAGTTGCAGTGATAATTTCTGTTACCATAAAAGTGCCCTGTCATTGAGTGTACCTTAACAAGAAACACCATGCACAGGAATGAGACCTGACTAACCAAATCCCGGCTCCAATTGACCAGACTAATCTAGTACCACCTGGATGACCTGGAGACACGGATGAAAACCTGATCTCTCTTTCATTGTTCATTAGGCTACATGGCATCACTTCCCCTTCTTGATTAGATGATCAAAAGTATTATTTTAAAAGAAGGACAAAAAGAAATACAATTATAATGAACTTCTGAAATTAAACTACTTACAAATTGCCTTTGGGGAAATTTGGAATTCACCTGTTATTCTAATATAAAATTACAGTATTTGAACACATGGTTCATTAATTTATTTATTTAAGAGGGACTGAAAATGCTTGCTCTCCCTTTTTGAAAACAAGGTTAAGAAAACATTTTTAATTGAAAATGTAAATTCTTATAAAGCAATCAGAGGTCAAGTGATGAGTGAAGACCAAATGTTTGCAACAAGTACAGGCATCAAAACCAAAACAGAATCTAGCATGGGAATCAAAGATACGCAAAATTAAATGGGATGTGCATACACAATGTGATGGAATTATTTTTTAGTGCTAATCTTCAGTACACTAATCCTTCCTGAGGTATGCTCAGAAATTTATATTAACCATTTACAGGAAAACACAGATGTTTTACCAAAAATGTAGCTGCCAGCCCATTCCCCTGACTACAAAAAAAGTGATTCTCAGTGCAAGAAACTTGGAAAAGATACTTTGTGGCAACTGACTCATCTATAACAGAAACAATTTTTACATTTCTGAGAAAAAAAATCTATTAAAATGAAAGAGAAAATGAAACAACAGGTGTCAAAATATCAGAGAGCACTTAAAGCACCATTAACTTGCAGACATTTTGCAAAAAATAAATAAAAAAATATCATTAAGAAAGCTCTGAGGGCTATAAAGGATAAATTTTGCATATTTTATAGTAAGATTTTATAGAGAAATCAAAAGGATGAGTTAAAGAGAGAGGATCTGCTTAGGGGAGTAGCTATGGGGGTTTGCGGAAGAGATGTTCATCACAACCCTCCCAAGCTATTTATCTGACTAACAATACACTGGTAAAAAAATGTTTGATTGAATGTTAGACTCAGTGACTTGTCTCATAATGCTCATAAGCTTTAGTGGCAATAAACTCAGCATTTAGAAAAGTTTGAGAAAATGCTGTGCAGGCAGATGGTGAATATGTGCCTAAAGTCTATCCCAAAGCTGCAAACACTACCATCTGCTCCTGCAGTGATCTGGTTTTTGCTCAATGCCATTATTTAGACCCAGGGACCAAATTTTCAGAACATAGCAGTTTGACACATAGAAGTCATTTATGAGATTTTCTTTCTTTATCCAGATCAAACCGATCTGCATCACTGGACCCAGTGCTTCGATGGCAGTTCAGAATACCATGGTGCAGCTCAGGAGTCACACAGAGGGTAAAAATCTCACCAGGAATAATTTTCAGAATATAATTCTGAAAAGAAATTTAAAGTTATATGACAACATATACAGATAATATTCTTTAGCATGTGGAAACTTGTAATACAAAGCACTGTATTGCAGATCTACATACAGAGCAAGGTTTGTTCATCAGTTGGTGTTTTGTAGAAATATTTGTATTTATATTTGTGTAACAGTTTCTCTTCTTGGTACTGTTACTACCTTAGTATTTGAGTAATTCCTACAGCAACTGGTGGGTGTTGACGGGTGAAGAATAGGCTAAGGGACAATAAGACACCATCCTGTGGTTATTTTAAAGGTAGCTACAAATGCAAGGCAGATTCTAATTCTTATTGGTATGTCACCATTGGTGATGCCCACCACAAATTGCAGGTTGACGAGGCCAGGCTGCATATTGGGTGAAACAAATTCCAGCACTGGATCAGGATGCTCAGAATATGTGGTGGAATCATTATTGCTGCAGGTTTTCAAGTTTTAGCTACCCAAAGGAAAGCCTGACTCACCCCAGGAATGGAAACAACTCCCTCTGTAGAGATAGTACATGAGGTCTCATCTCATCAGCTGGGCTGTGGTTATGCCCAGGATCAAGAACCCTACGAAGTTAAACTAGTATTCTGCAATTTCTGCCTTGGGATTTTCAGGCAGGGAAAGATACTTGTGTTTATGAATGTGTCCAGGCAATCTTAGAGCTTTCACATCATGCCATAGAATTCATCTGTGCATACATGTTTTGATCAGGACAATGGTGCTTGAGATACAGCTGACTTCCTGGGCATATGAAGATTGACTTGAATGGATGTGCACAGTTAGTCCAGATACCCAGTAGTACTAGGGTTTGCAATATTTGGAGCTATAGAGAGACAAAATGTAGAAGATTCAGTTTAGATATTTCAAGAGAGAAGATCATCACAAAATTGACCACATGCTGCAGTAGGATGATTCAAGTTGCATCCTTACCAAAAAAAAAAATTAAAACCACCAGCTGTTCTCACTAACTTTTATTCACTTTGGTAAGTTTGCTGCATATTGGATTGGGACATAAATAGTATGTGTTCCACAGAGGCTGAAAAAATATATTCCAAGACTAACTCACTTTATAGAAAACTTTAAAAAACAAGGTACATCGATTCAGACAATATATGTTGTCTGTCAAGTGTGTATTCAGAATAAGCATTTAAACAGCCCTAAGAAATTTATACATAAATGGCCATCTACATATGTGATTGCCATAATAAAACACATGTTTTACATGTTTTACTTACATTTGTAAAACTATTTACATCTAATGAAAACCCTTAAAACTAGATCTAAATAATCAATTACCCCTTGTAATTGATTATTAAAAGAAATATGATCACTGTGAATGTTCACCTTATTAAAGTAGGGAAACATTAATGCAATTTTCTTCATTAAAAGAAAGACTATCTTTGTGCTACACAGGAAAAAATACGTAAGTGTTTTTTCAGAAAGAAAAAAAATTACATTCTGACGGGACGGTTGGTATTTTTCTGTGCCTTTTCCCTTCCTTTCCCTTTAATGACAAAAATTCCTGTATTTTCCAATTTCTTCAAATAAAACTGTATCATTATTTTAAAATTGAAGGTTGATAAATATTAACTTAAAATAGAAATATGAATATAAAATTAAATGGCTGTCAAGATACAGTACAACACAGCAGGACAAGCAAGAACAAGAAATAGCAGGCAGAGGCAATAAAGTCTTCATCAGTATCTACTATAATTATGTAGCATTTTGTAGTCAAAAATGTCATTTAAAAATATGAACACTTTCTTCCAAATTACTACAGAGGTATACTTTATAAACTCAGTTTACATAACTTGCCATTGTATCTCACAGTCAATAAGATATTAATTTAATCCAATCCACAGTTCAGTTATACCCAGTGTCAAACTTTTTAAACTGAGCCTTTGTGTAACAGACAAGGCCATTATAGCTCTGGGACATGATGTCTCTGCAGAAGCAACAGAAGTAACAAGAACAAGGAATGTTAACTGAAATAGTAAAAAGCTATCTAGTTATGCATGTTGTAGGGTAAATCATTCCATCACCACTTTTCCCTATGACATTTCTCATGACTATACTGTAAAAATTCTATTTTGCTGTATACATATGCTGTAACACACATCAAAGCTTCTTAGCTGACTTACATACTTTTGGTATTAAAGCAGCAGAAAAATTTCTCCTGTTCAAGCCTGTTACCAATGTGATCCAGAGAAACACAGAAGAGTGTCTAGCCCAGTCAACATTGGCAGCTCCTGTACAATAGTCCAGTTGTCACCTGTGGGAAGAAAATAAAACCCAACTCACCCACCTAGACAAGACATAATCTTGTAGCAAATATCTGAGAACTGGCATTGTTTGTAGGAGGCTCAGTTACCACTGCTTGTTGCTATAGCAAGTAGTTTCCCCTCACATTTTCATTCATGTGAGTTTCCACTCACATTCCCTTTCCTTTCTTTACCAGGATTTTTTGCAGAGAAAGTGACCTTTAGCAAGCAGTGCCAAAAATAGCAGTGAGCTGGGCAAAAAGCTGCTGTTTTCTGGAGAATCTTCTGTATGCTTCTGAGATCCACATAAACCGTGACTTACATAAAGCAGAATGTACAAACAGCATTTTCTGACAGCCTACTTCACCATCAGTTCATGACCTTCTTCCTTCTTTACTCCCAAATCCTCGCTTGAACATCTAGCCAACTCTTCTCTTTCCTATAGTTCACAAATTTGAAATGAGCAGACCTGTGACACTGACTCTTCCCTTCTGTCTGGCCCTAAAACCAGCCAAAGACCTTTAGGATGATATTCATTACAGGTATTTTTTTTCCCTTTTGTGGATAAGTAATTCAGTTAAAGGCAGGACATTTTGCAGCCCATCTTACTTGTTCAGTTGCTGTGGGTCAGCCTTCAATTTATCAACAATACATCAGTTACCATGCTCAGTTACCCCACTGAACTTATTTGCTGCAGTCAAGAAATATGATATAATTTTAAATGTGTCAGGGTAGCAGAATCAGATCTTTAATTCAAGATTTCTTCTGAACAATAAAATACAAAAAGACAAATGATTTATTATTAGGTCTTCACTAAAAATTAAAAGATAAAGAAAACAACATGCTAGATGGTTTTATCTGTTTTACAAAATAATTTTATCCTCATTGAGACAGAATGTGTTCACCTGTTCTGCTTCACAGACAAAAACTCTTTAATTGTAGGTCCTTCGAAAAGACAATCAGGGAACAAAGGGAGAGGCAGAAGATACATGGACTAAAATTATGAGTAATTATTCAATGACAACAGAGAATCAGGCTTATAGGATCTCTATACCTACTCTCTCTGTTTGTTGAGGGTACACATCTTTTTTTCCTGATCTTTATTCTAATTGGAATTTCTTTTGCACGCTACACCACTAGTGTTTTTTGCCTCATGTGTCACCCAACGCCTATATTTGATCCTGTTTCATTGAAAAGTGTCCCACTGCTTGGCTGCTTATCTGCTTAATTCCTTGAGAAATTGTTGTATCCCTGGCACTCAGGTGTCCTATCTAGAATAAGTCAATTCTCCTTAAGATGATTGTCATGCATTGTTGTGCAATATTATAAGCAGAATACAGAAGCTGAACCCACAAACAAGGGTCAGCAACTCTGAAAGAGCAACTTTTATTAGTGAGACAAGCAGGTGGAAAGTTGTAGTTTCTACCTACATTCTCAGCAATGGTGTAGTTTGGAGTGCTTGATCACATTCGAAATCTTTCTTCGTTATAGCTAGCCACATGCTTCTATGATGTCTTTTGATGCATGTTTTTTTTTAGTTCTTCAGAAAAGTCCTGGGATTAGCTCATTTAAAACACATTTTCAGAGTCCCTGTGAAAAGTGTAGGAGATCAGTTGATAATCCAGACACAGATTATGGGAAGCTTTATATTAATTACCAGGCCACAGGGTACAACACCAAGTTATTACAGAAGTATACTTGTGAGAGTTTCAGAACATGGGATGGGGTCTTTCTCTGTTCATCACTAAAATGGTGAGGTGGAACACAGTGACAAAACAAAAAAAGTTCCTTGGACAACTATAGTGATCTGATTTTGTAGCATGTAAGGCTTTAAAAATTATTTTCAAATATTGAAACTAAACTGGAAAATAGAATAAAAGTGCCATGTGGGTCTTTTTCAGAAATGTTGTATTGACATTGTATCTCTAATGATTTGCCAAAGAGAGTTAACTTATACATTAATACTTATTTTCTTACAAGTCAAACAATCAATTAAAGCTGATCTAAAGCCTTGGCTAAACAGCCACCTGGAATTTGTTAGTCAATTTATGGAAGACTATTAGAACAAGAATTTGGAAGCTGGCCAAGAAAAGACAACAGAGATAAACCAACATGTAATATTGAAATAAAAAGTATGGGTGTAGAGGGAAATGAGTTCCTCAAAGACACATCAAAATAATTCTCAGAAGTTAAAATCAAAGAGCAAACTGTGACACCTGGTAAGTACAAACAGCATCTTGAAAAATGCAATCCTGATTTTTAACGAACAGAAGAGGTACACCAATAATTATCCAATTTAAATTTGAGCTATTTCTGCTTATGTTTCACTCATCCAGATGCGATGGCACATGAAATGATGTGGGTGAAACAAATATGACAAAGTCTCATAGTAAAATTTCTTCACTGAGGCTGTGTAACACTTGTCATGGATAGTTTAAAGAACCAATTTTTGAGAAACAGCTTAAAAAGTTGAATGACGAGGCTAGCTCAGAGTCAGTGCAAGCACAGCAGGTTCATTTCACAAAAAAATTGCTTAAAATGTAGCATTCAAATTTCCAGGTAATGAAACTGGACTGTGTAATAAAACCACATCTTAGAGCTCCTGGGTTTACCTCTGGAAAGAAATAAAATAATTTAAGATACAGTGAAAAACACGGTGAAGTGTGCAATTCCTGGTAAGCCAGACAACAATCCAGACTTACCCAACTTGGATGATATAGCCATTCTCCAGTCTTTAAATTCTTTATGTCTTCGGGGTTTTTAGTTTCCTAAAAGATGACTACAAGTATGGCTAGCTTAGCAAAAATTGCTGTTGAATGCCATAATGCTTGCTATAAAACACATGGAGTCTTTTTAATGCATATTAAATGCTGCAGATGGCACTGCTAATTTCTGTTACCAGCTCCAAGTCAGGGCAGGAGGTGTTGCTGCTTCACTGCCTTCTTATATTAAAAAAAATGGTGGTTGGTTGCTCTCTTGATTGCATCTCTTTTTGAAGTGTTTGTCTAAATCAGGAGCAAAGTACTTTGTGAATGAAAATATAAATTATGCAAAATGCAAATAAAGGGTTACACTGTGTGTTTCATTTAAAGCAAATGCTGTTTATGTGTTATATTTTGTTGTGCTTTTCATACTTGTTTCATTGAAATGGTTTTGGCAATCCCCAGCAGTAACTCATGTATCTGAATTTTGGTGAGGTAGAAGAAGGACACTTAATCATCACCTGACTTCTAAACAAGGAGTTGAAGTTTTCGCTTCAATCAGAGAGTAGATTGGCCTGCTTTTTGCATTCCCAAGGAGCTGTTCATAGAGACAGCACCATAATTTGTGATAGCTGATTGCAGTACCAAAGCTTATAAGCAGAGATCACATCTGTTACTACTGAAATTCATATAAAATACAAAATCTGGCACAGTTAAAAAAAAAAAGGGGGGGGGAGGCAGGCGGTTAACACAGTCTGAGGAGGCTTGAATAAAATAAGGCTGTATATTCTCACTCCAGCACATGCTTTACAATGAGAAGAAAACTGACATCCCTATGAGGTCTCCCTTTTCTATGATCTCCCTTTTCTGGGAGATCAAACTTCTTTGGACAGCTTCATTTTCCAGTGACTGTTGTGTATTTTTGCAGGAGGGACTGCTGGCTGCTGAGCAGCACTACTCTTCCCTTTCTGTGGTGTTCCAGAATATTTCCAAGGATATTTTCACTGTTCACTTCTGCAAGGTCCCCAGAACTGTGTGCACCCACCAGCTGCTGGTAGGCTCAATACAGCTATGCAACTGCCTGCGCTTGCAGAAGCTCCGGTTCCAACCACATTACCATTGCACCTCCATTGCCTTTCCCCTGCAGTTTACGCTTTGATGCATTAGAGCACTGCGGTTGCCAAAAGCTGTATTATAATGAGATTTAAATCCGCTAAGGAAAATTATTTGAATACAGCACATATTAAAAATTAAAAAAATAAAATAAAACTGAAACAATATATTTAAATGATTCAGCTAAATATAGCTACAGAAGGTAATGAAAAGCAGTGACCAGAGACAGTATAAACAAAAAATTCAAGCCACACAAAACTTGAAAGTTTCAGCTTATAGAGTTTTACAAAGTTATTTACATCAAAGTTATTTAGACTCTGACAGAATTGAGCTTAACGTAAGAAGGATGAGGAAATTTGTTAATGTTGTAATGAGAACTGTATGCTTGCGGATAATCTTTGATCTGAAACAAGTTGACCACTGGATCAGGCTTAAAAAAAGCCCATGAAGACCATCAAGCATTAATGCATTTTTTGCATGGAATTTTGTGTCCAGATAAAAGATCCTTGTAATTATGGAATCAAATTGGGGCTTGTTAGCATACACTGTTTGATGTAAAAGAGAAAAAAAAAAGAAAAAACACAACATTTTTAAGTAGAATCCCCTTTGATTAAACCATTTTATTGCAAAATTAAGATAAAATCACATTTTCCTGCATGAAAAAAGATCACAGATTGTCAGTTCTGAATAATTTGAGTATCAATAGAAATTTAGTTGACAGGTGTATATGGAACTTTATGAGATGAGTTCAAATGAAAGAACCAAAAGGGAAAAGAAGCTCTATCCCATGAAGAACAGAGTTAGGTAATACAGGATAGGGGGTTTGTAGAAATCAAAGAACAATATAGGCTGAAGAGAGTGCAATTTTGGACAGCGGGTGACAGACAGACATGAGAGTTAAACAAACTTTAACCTAACTAACCAACACCACCAATTTCTTTAAAGATAGCAGATTAGCCAATACATTAGAATTCAATAGGTTAATCTGTCATTATAATGCCTAAGAAGAAAAGAATAGCACATGTACATCTAACAGATGGGTTTGAGAGGATCATCTGATTCTCAGAAAGGAAATTGTCCCTCTTGACTTTTCCCAAGCTGCCATAATGGTGTCAAACATTAAGGGAGGAGTAGCCTCTTAAGGGAGGTATCAGACATCAGGAAGAAGCCAGCAAGAAGGACAAGGCCACAGCTGTTCCCAGCTGCCACGGGATAAAGCCTGGTCCGATACCATGGCTGAGCCTGTTCTGGGACAGAGGCTGGACTGGAGAGCCCCGAGGTCCCTGCTGACCTGAGTCTGCAGTTCTGATGTCGTATGATTGAATGTTTTCCTAAGGTTAAACCTCCCCGCAAATTATGGTCTTCTAAAAGATCTTTCTTTCCATTTTTAAATAAACAGATCTGGGGAGGTTTGTAACTATTCTCCAACTGTAGTGTATTTTTGGTTGACTGATGTACATCTGACTGAGAAACCTGCTTTTATTACAGGTGGCCTAATTAAGTCTCTCCACAACTTTGAAGGGTAGTCCAAGAATCCTGTTTTTTTATGAAGTTTAGCAGAAATTAAGACAATGTTATTTCTACACACACACAAAACAGGAAATTATAATACCGAAGCTCTACCAAGCACACTCTGCCCTAGATGATGCTGCCCTAAATCAAAACTTCTAAAATAACTGGGAACCATTGAATTTGCTAAGTGACTAGTTCTATTTCAAATTTAATGCCATCTTCCCATGGTGATCCTTGATAACCTTAGCTCCGGCATCTGCTTCATTTGAAGGTCTGAGTGAAGCCGACAACATAGATTTTTGAAATTATTTTCAAAAACGTTGATACATAGACTAACACTGTACGCTATCTATTATTGACTGTCATATGTGTCTGCACAGTCACGCAGTCCACAAAAGCATTTGTTACACTGAGCTATGCATTTTAAAGTGATATGGGACAAAACTTAAATGCATTACCCTATGTATTTTTCATAAATCTTTGGACAGCTGGGCCTTGATGTTGTCCATCTTGGGATTCCAACTGTCTGAAAATATAAAATGGTCTTCAGCTTCTATGATAAATACAGCAACCATCTGCAGGTAGCCTAGTGTCATAAGGGCAGCTCCCATAATTTTGCTCTTTCCTCCTTTGTTAGAAGAATACATAAACAGACCCACAATGCCATCTCCACAGTATACATGTTTTCCTGATTTTAAGGGTGAGGTTTTTAAGAAGTGAATTGAAGAAAACATCTTTCCTGTTTTGTTTTGCACACAACACCACAAAACCTATTTATTTTACTATGGTATTGCATTTGAATTCATTCTACTAGTTATTTGACTGATCTATGACTTCTCAAGATGCTGTTTCTGTGTGACTGTCCCCTCTGTGGCCATAAATGCTTTCTGAGGACACATTCGTAAGCTTTTGGGATCCCATTCTAATTTTTATTGGATTGCCCTCAGTTTGTGGGATCAGGGTTTTAACATGGAATTAATTTTGCTTACTGTCGTGGTGTGAGCCAGACTGGCCACTAAAACAAGTGACACTTACATACAAGACCTGCCTTTCCAAATCCATGCAGATATTTCCTTTTCCAGGCACTCTCTCTTCTGCATACTGGTCTGTAAACCTGTCAAGCTTCCAGTTGCAAGAAGCATTATTAAATGGTTCTCTGAGGGTTTTGAAAGGGATCAACAAAGCCAGGCTGCCCCACAAAGGAAGAGCACAACACAAGGCTGGAAGAGGTATGGGCCTCAATGACAAGTTCCAGTACCCCCAAATCACAGGCTGTAGCACAGGTCTGCTCATGGTCTACCAGGAGCTCAGTGACCTCTAAGGTGAATTCACAGACAAGGCAGGTCTATGGGCAAGCCAGGAGTTTAACTCTGTACCAATGGGATGTTTGACTGTAGCATGACTACAACATGACTGGGAAGGAATCAAGCAGAATAGGATCACTCAGTGAATTGTTAGTACCTCCTCACTGAACATCACTGAGGCTTCTTCCAGGTTTTTCTTGGAGAGATTGGAGGACAGCTATCAGCCTCCTTATCTTTGACCTGGCAGGAGTTCAGAGAGCAAAACTGCTGGTAAGACGATGCATGCTCTGGGTCTTGACTGCTCAGGTTTGCCCTATGCTTTCTCACTCATTATCATACCAACAAGTAGAGGGGTAGATACTTCTCCAGTGCCACTGGATCACTACTTGCTTAACTCTCCCACTAAGTTCTTGGCCTTACACCAGGTCCTACTGGGATGCAGCAAACAGGCAACTGTATGGATCTCAGAGGACCTAGAGATTGACAGTGGGTTTATGTAGGATGTTAAAACCTTAAATGGGTATAATCCCATGCTCAGTGTCAGTGCAGGGTACTGAAAACGGCCCAGTATGTATACTGCTGATCCAGAAGGAAACAGAAGGTTCATTCCCATCTGAAAATAGACATTTACCTCCTTTTGGAGCCCCTTCACTTACTAAAGCTTGTATTTGGTATATACTCTAAAACTGACAACTCTATTTCACACAAACAGATAAAACAGACTAGTATTCCTGGCTCATTTCTGACTTTTGATTGATTCTAGACATGCCAGTAACCAATTACTTCAGGGTGAACTTCCAATTACTTTAGGGTTTGGGGTGAATTGACCCCAGCCCTGCCATTGATGGATTCAGCAGTGCTTAGCTTCTCATTTAGCTCTCAATTATATGACATCTTTTCCCTATAATATTACAGTATATCCTTACTGACTTTGTATACAAACTCTCCTTTCTCTAAGCCACGTGTTTTTAAAAATTTTCTCATCACCAATATTCCATCAATTTAATGTGATATTGTTTTTTCTTTTGAGATGGATAAAACACTAACCAGTAATTTATTACTCTAGCATTTTACAAACTTTTTTAAGCAAAAAGTATTTTATGAAAGTGCTGCTGTACAACATACAGCCACACCCTAAAATATAGAGTTTTAGCATTCGGCACGTAATTGTAGCATTTTCAAAGTTTTATTAGAGTTAGCAACTCATTTTATTGATTTTCAGTGGGACAGAGCTAGTTCCCATAAACTCCTTTAAGCACATGCATTTTGTGCTATAGCCAGCCCACTTTTCTCACAGTGGTAGTAATATGGTGGCTATTTCTTTCTGAACTGTTCTTCACCGAAATCTTTCTTAAGGGTTGTGGCTTTATATAGAAATATATTCATGTTCTTTGGGATTATAATAGATCATTAGTTTGAAAAGTTCAGTTAACAATTATTTTTTTTACCAGAAAAAATACATGACTGAGCTTTGAGCTAAATACTTATATGTGCTCCCCAGAGCCTGTGAGTTACAGAGATCATTCCTGACAAATACTCATAACACTTTTACACCAGAGAAAATGCATGATATAAATGTTTTCAAGGATTTTAAGAGGCAGTGATCTACATAATTTTTAATACTTTCTGCTTGTAAAAAAAGAATGCAAACAACAGAATTTCCATCCTTTTTTAGGTGGAAGGGCAGTTGAAGACTGAAAAAAATTGAATCAATATTAATCTCTTTTACGAATCTCAGACTTCAACTCACAGAACCACATTGTGAAGCTCCATAGGTGTCTGAATTTTATTTAAGTCTGCAAAAATATGACATCTAAATTGTTAATTCATCAAAAATATAAACATTTTACTGATTAAAATTCTGTTATTATTCAAATACTAATCAAAACATTTCTGCTTGCAGTCATAGCCAAGATCAAAATGAAGACCCCATGTTCAAAATTTAGTTTAAGCTTTCTGAGCTATAGTCATGTAATTGTGTATTTAAAGCAACAGGGCTGAACCAGCTCTGATTGTAATAACAGAAAAGAAAGGAAAATTAAAAAATAAAAAAGGAGATTTCTTGGGGAATGCCAATGAAGGTAGAAATCAACTACTTCACCTTAAGTAACTTTATAGTAAATAGTTGTTAACAGTTAGGGTTTGTTTTAATTACTTTGTTTTCTGAATCAGCAGAAGGTGATCACCCATGACTATTTACTGTCAGAATGTTTACGTGATTTGGATCTACTTGTTTATTTGGATTCCTTAAGAGATCCTTTATTTAGTACTGTGCTAAAGATGGAATTTCTTTAAAATCTCATTAGTTTTTGTTGTACATAAATTTTAACATTTCATTAGTCTAAACCATCATTAGAATGGTTAATGCTAGTAGTAAGATTTATAGCACTACAGGAAAGGGTTTCTTCCTACTAGTTACACAGGCATTTTAATGTAGAGATTAATTTTTAATAACTCATCTGTTTATAACTCTTAATATTATTAGAGATGCCAAATCTGATTGTCCTAGAGAGGGAAGAAAGACCGGCCATTTCTTGTAACGTAGGATAGATTTACTTAGTTACCCTTTGGTTTTTGGGTTTGGTCTTTTGTACTTAAGCATCAATTTTAGCGACCAATTTATCAGTTGAGACCACTGACCTAGATGTCCTAGCCTGACTAGGCTCCAAAAGCAGAAATATGTAAGAAGTTAGAAGCCAGAAAGGAATGTAAAGAATGTGCAAATTTGTTTTTTGTTACTAAACCAGTATTGAATAATTGCCTTTACAAAGTAAAAACACTGATAGTAGACTCTTATGTTCCAAAATTATGTTTAAATGCATTGTTATCGTTATCCCATACATAAAAGATATACCTAAATAGAAGTTAGAAGCAGAAAAAAAAGGAGAAAACAAAAAATCACACAATAAAAAAATCTCCATGGTTGGAAGGGACCTCTGAGAACATTGAGTCCAACAATAAAAAAAAAAACCTAAAAAAAAAACCCCAAAAATTTGTCTTGAACCTCTCACAGTGAGTGTTGTTAAGTACTGTCAAAAAAAAAAAGCACCCACCAACCAAACCCCACACCCACAACACCACACACAACACCCCACCACACCCCAATAATCTTGAGC
>JAOQGH010000019.1:68767623-68782088 GCA_025769975.1 Gallinago jamesoni | reverse complement strand
CCTTTGCCCTTGCATAGCTTCTGGCCCACCAGCCTGTCTTCCTGCTGGAAGCAGCCCTGCAAGCTGCAGGGCCACCATGCCAGTTGACCTCTCTATCCAAATTGCTGTGGGGAAAATGAAGTGTGTAGGGGGAAAAAGCGATGCAGGGCAGTGAAAGAACTTTTGGGGGAGATCACTTCTTCTCCTGGCAAGTGTAGTTGCAAGAAGAACAGTTGGATCCGTGGCCACCTCCCTGCACAGGCTGTGCTGCCAGCCTGGCGTGTGCAAATCCCTCTTTCTCACCGGGACACCTCAGCAGATACCTACTGCTCCCGCACTGGGGATGTTCTGTCCTCATAGCCTTACCTTCACCCTCAGGCTCTTTGCTGGTTCAGAATCACAGAGTCTCCGTGGTTGGAAGGGATCTCTGAGATCATTGAGTCCTACCACATAAAAAAAAGAGTAACAACACAACAAAACAAAAAAACTTGAAACAAGCAAAGAAACCTCACCCTTAAGGTGCGGCCTCACCAATGCCGAATACTGAGGCATGATGACTTCCCTAGTCCTGCTGGCCATGCTTTTTCTGATACAGGTCAGGATGCTGTTGACCTTCTTGGCCACCTGGGCACACTGCTGGCTCATTTTAAACTGGCTGTCCACCAACACTTCCAGGTCCTTTTCTGCCGGGTAGCTTTCCAGCCACTCTTCCCCAGGCGTGTAGTACTGCTTGGGGTTGTTGTGACCAAATGCAGGACCCGGCATCTGGCCTTATTAAACCTCATCCCATTGGCCTTGGACCATTGATCCAACCTGTCCAGATCCCTCTGTAAAGCCTTCCGATCCTCAAGCAGGTCAACACTCCCACCTAGTTTGGTGCCATCTGCAAACTTACTGAGGGTGCATTCAATCCCCTTGTCTAGATCATCGATAAAGATAGTGAACAAGACTGGCCCCAAAACTGAGCCCTGAGAGACACCACTGGTGACCGGCCACCAACCACATTTTGCTCCATTAATCACAACTCTCTGGGCATGGCCATCCAGCCAGTTTATTATCCAGCGGACAGTACACTTGTCTATGCCATATGGTTTCCTATATAGTATGCTGTATGCAATATGATCTTCTTGAATTCTTTCCTTTGGACTTTCAAGGGGATTCCTACTAAGACCTTTATTCCATTAAACAGAGTAAGTAATGTGGTAGATAGCAGGTGGTATGTTAATGCCTTTGATCATACTATAAATCACCTCTGCTACTTAACAGACTATTGGAAATGTAGTGAAAACATAATGAAGGCAAAGTTTTCACCTACCAACTGGTAGTGTTTAGCACAGCTAATTGGACTGCAGTGTAAAATGTTGTAAGACAAAGAGAAACAGCTAGGTTTATAGTTGTTAGAAACCTGCTTTATTTCTAGCCATGAAGCTACCTGACAAGTGCTACATATTTAACCTGTCAAAATCAAAAGTTTCACCTTATATAGCTTACTTGGAAGACTATTAGAACTATTCTTGAGAAAGCAATTTAACCTTTTCTATATGCTCCTTGAGAGCTGCTGTTAGGTTTTTATGATATTTCATCCTCACCTAATTGGTACATATCAACTACGGGTCATCAAACCAGTTAGAAACCACATAAATTCAACAAGAAGTACTTCTATTTCACTGTTTAGAAGTTGTGTGCTTCCCTGGTCTCGCTGGAAAATGAATTCAGAATTCTCCATATTTATCTTTTGAAATGCTTAAAAAGTCAAGGATCCTGGTAGTGTAATTTTAAAACTATTATTTATTTCTTTGAGAATATTCTGATTGCCTGTGACTAGTAATTAATCTTCAAAAGTCCAAATGGTCCAATAAATATCATAACTTGTTGGGAATAAAATAAGTTTTTAGTCAAGTACGCCTTGTTACTTCTCAAAAAATTCAAAGTGCAAAATGTAGTGATACGGCTTGAATGTTTTCTTGAATCTGGTATGAAAACTATCTGTGGGCAGCCAAAACATCAACATTCTCTACAGAAGCAAGAAAAACAAATGGTGAAGAGTCACTCTTTTGCTTTGGGTAGGTAGGTCCCCATGCTGCTCATGCTTTCTCTCCTAGACTCTTAAACCCATCCATTTTCATGATATTCTGTGTAGAATAGATACTCTGTAATGTCACAGAACACCCTGTTAGTTTTTGGGTTCTTACCAAAACACAATATAGGACAAAAAGACTCTCCTATTTTGTAAGTGTTCCTTTTTGCCCTATATACTTTTTTTTTCCTACAGTGTAGAAATAGATGAACATAAGGAAAACTGATGAGAAAGATGTCCTTTTTTTCCTTTTGATGGAGCAGTATCATTTTTAAAAACAAACGAACAAAAAGAATGGCTGAGGGTATAAAAAGTAATGATAATTTGCAGTGATACACAAATGCCAAGATAATATAACCATGTCATATAATTGGTGCCATGCATACTTCTGAATGTGTGAATATATATACATGTATAAAACCAAATTAGAAATATGAATGTATATAAATCTGTTTGTGTATGTAGACAAACATACAAATACTTTTTATGTATGTGTGTATTACAGTGATTCCATAAAGCTTCCTCTTACAGGATCCCCGAACTACCTTACAGACTTCACCAAATTACTAGGAACCAAGATGCAAGATGATAAGGTCTTAAGGGAGACCTCATAGCTGTCTACAACTACCTGAAAGTATGCTATACAGAGGTAAGTGTCGGATTCTTTTCCCAAGTAAAAAGTGATAGAAAGGAAATGGCCTCAAGATGTGCCAAGGGAGGTTTAGGTTGGATATAAGGAAAAAATTCTTCATTGAAAGGGTTGGCAAGCACTGGTACAGGCTGCTCAGGGAAGTGGTTGCGACACCAAGCCTTGAGGTATTTAAAAGATATGTAGATGTGGCAACTCAGAACACGGTTTAGTGGTGGACCTGGTAGTGCTAGGTTAACGGTTGGACTTGATGACCTGAAAGGCCTCTTCCAAAGTCTCCTTAGTGTTCCAAGAGGCTTAAAATATCATCTATAAATAAAAACAAAATCTGCAATTTTTTAGTAAAAATTCATCATGTGTAAAACAATTTTAAAAAGGGAACAATTATGGGAAGAGATGAAATTTTTCAATGCCATCCTTTTAGGTCTGCTCTCAGAAGTGTCATCTATCTACTACCTTTACTTGCAAAAGGTCTATGAAGTGTTTTGGAAAAACGTGTTTGTCACTGGAGGTTCTTTGGAGAACGATCACTATTTTCTCTTTCAGGTGAAACTTCCAAAACAAATTGGCTAATTAATGAGTACATAAAAGGTGCATTCATGCCTTCACAGCCAATTGTGTGAAATTAGTTTTCTTGCATATTTATGAAAGCACAAGTTATAAAGCAAGTGGCTGTGATGTCAGAAATGCAAGTGTGTCATCATCAAATGGAATGGAAAGAGTAAAATCTGGCTAGTAGAAAATACTTGTTAATATTGGGTACTTCAGATACTATGGAAAATAGTACATAAAATGTTTGAAGATCAAGTTTATTTCAAAGTGAAAATTTCTCTGTAAAGAAAGACTTGAGTGCTTCCAACTGCCAAAATTTAATGAGGAGGAGGATGTTGCCTAATATAGCTGTAGAAAATGAAAAGGTCTTGCCACCCAGAGTAAAGACATTAATATCAGAACAGTCAATTACTTCTAAGCAGCTGAGCAAACTTCTGCTAACTTCTGCTAACTTGAACAGTGTCACAATCCTATTTTGTTACTTTTGAGAACTCAACAAAGAAATTTGAACTGCCAGATTTACTTTTGTTCAGTATATGGATAGGAAAGATCTAGAAGATGAAAAAGTCACCAAAACCCCAGCTTTTAAATACCACATTGTATAAAGAGAAGAAGCTTTAAAACATTTGAGAAGGAAGTGGGAGGAAAGGAATGAGGAATTTGGAAACCTTTCTTTCAAAGTTTAATTTAAAATAGCATTTTGAGATTCAAACAATTCATTACAGCCAGCAAATCTTGTAAACAACAGCACAGTAATATGTGTACATCAAAAAGAAAAGGTTAAACTGATTACAAATGAAAAGTAAATTACTTTATAATATTCATCACCAAAGTAAAAGATTAAAGAGCACAAAGCATGTATTTAGGATATGAGGACATTATCTATTTTTTGTTTCTTCAGATAAAAGGTAGTAGAAGAGAGGGTAAAGATGATTTTCCACCATTTCTGTGTTCTTACACACCTCACTTGAACCTTCAAGTTATAAGACAACTCCAGTTTATGATCTGTGCCTCCTCCAGTGGCACTCTACACACAAGCAGATGACAAGAATATGAGGAGTTATGGCTTCCTTTTCTCCAAAAATCAGGAAAAGCCTTGATTAGAGGTAGAATGTGGTACAACAAAAAGTCACAACACCAGAAGAAATCCAAATCCAAGAAGAAATCTCTTCTGAATCTAGCACAGGTTGCAGTATTTAATGTTTTTCATTGTGGGCCAGTGAGGACCATTTCTCTTTTAAACAGCCTAAACAAGAATGTTTTGCTAGAAATGAGCCACTGGGAAGCAAAATATATCTGAGTTCTGTGAATATCCTATCCTTCCTCTTACAAAATAAAAGAAACCACATTCTTAGTAGTAGGAAGTGATACAGATGGACATGTTGTAATAGCTACTAGAAATGAAAAAAGAGAGCAAAGTCAAAAGAGGGGAGGAAGCAGAAAAACAGGAATCAATTCCTACTGGTATCATCAAAGGAGCCAAGTAAAATGGGTAATTCTTTAGCACTTTTTTAAATGGTTGTTGAGCTTCCAGCGGTATTTCTGGTCTCACCACCCAATGGAGGAATTTTGGGTGAAAGCCATTCCATTTATTTATTTAATAACTCATTTATATATAAAGGTCCACAAGGGTATGTCATTCTTATTCTAGGCTAGAACATCTACAAATAAATTTTGTCAGAGATGTCTGATTAAGAATCCTTCAGCAGGCATAACTTTGTATTTAGTCAAGTCTTGAACTGCAAAATACATCCACTGACTTAACACTGTATCAGAACCATGATTTTTAACCTGACAGTGCCCCTCTAATTGGCTTATCACTAATTTAAATTGGTCATTAATCTATCTCATTGTGTCTCCTCTTTATTGTTGTAGCTTCACTTGTTTATGCAGCGCATTTTCCAGAAACTCATTTGCTTTTGTCTGCTATTTCTGCTATTTCTTTACATAAATCATTTTTATTTGAACACTCATTTTCAGCATAGCTAGGAAAAATTTCACTAAGAGAAAATCATTTTGACACCACAGTAAATGGGTGACTCCTCAGGTATTTATTATCTTTGGTTAGCCCTTTGACATTTATTGTCAGTGGAGCAGCAAAGCAGTCCCAGTCCCTTAGGTAATTAGTTCATACTAGTGAATCAAAGCTCCCTAATTATTTCTATTCCCAGAACTAACAAAAGGAGCATGTGTGAGGGGGTGCGCGCATGTGTGTGTTTTGGGGAATATGTGCTTGTGTGTGCGTGAGAGAGAGGGGAAAAAAACCTGGCAACCCCAACCCTGCACTTATTATCATGTGATCGGCTTCATTTTGCTCTATCCATCTTGCCTTATTGGAAGCTTCTTAATTGACGAATGAGGACTTTATCAATCCTGGCAGGAGTCGTTATGTCTGTGATTTTCCTTGAAATGTACCTGTCATGCAGCTCAAAATTAAATCGCCAGTTTGGGGCCTAACTAGAGACAGGGCAGTGACTCAAAGTACTCAGAAGGGAATGAATGATTAATGCAGTTTATAGACAGAATAGCACTTTCTCTGTCTCGTGTGCTTTTTGTATGTAATCTCCAGCGGTTCAGCTTCGGATGGATCTAATGAAAAAGGACTGGATGTTTTCCACCTTCTCTTCAGAGCATGCTGTACGATTTATCCACTGACAAAATGTGCTAATGAAATGTCACCTTGGACAGCTTGCTAAAGGATTGATGGGCTGCAAGTTTTGCACTTTATTTAACTTTTGCAGGAAAAATGAGTAAGTCCTCCAAACTCTGTATGATATAGATATCCATTACAGTTTCCCACTCAGGAAGGAGTTGCTGCACTGGGATGGAAAAGGGGGCTGTGGCAAAGGGGTCAAAATAAGGTAAAACAAATAATTACATATAAAGTTGGGTTATATGGCTTCACTGCACTCAAAGACATAAATTTTAGTTGAAAGACATAACTTTTTAAAACTTCTTTCTTCAGTATTACCTTTGCCCTTTATGAAAAAACATCATCATCACAATTCTAGTCATTCTATGTAACTGATTGAAATATCATTAAAAAAACCAAATAGGGATTCCAGCCTTCTCCTATGCACCAGCCTTTTACATTTCTTCCCTTGGTCCTATGTCTAATGCTTTCAAACTTCCATAAGACCAATGAATAATGAGTTATTATACAAATTTTACTGCAACTGTTCTAGTATACTTCATATTCTGACTTTTCCTGAGAATAAAACAAAACATAAAAATCGAAACCAAACCAAACCAAACAAACCACAAAAAAAACCTAAACCTGAGACAACAAACCAAGAACACTACCTGAATGCTAAATGTGCACCATTTAGTCCCTTTATAGTTTTTACGTTATACCCTTTTCACTTCCTCTTTTCTTGGAAATGTATATAACTTGCCTAGCTAGTGAAAAAATCCTCCACTGAGTATATGACCAGTGTGGAACACTAAAGGAAATACTACCTTCCCCACTTAGATATACAAATATTTTTCCACTTAGATCTTTGTTGCCATTAGATAGTAAATTCCTTGACTCAGGACTCAGATCCTCTCTTTAGTAATTCAATCAATGTACTTTATGCCACTAAACCAGTACTAATGTTGCTATTTTATATTAATTACAATTCACAGATATTTGTCCCAAGAATTTTTCCAATACACAAGTGTTCACCTATTCTTCCAAACTTTGATCTTCCAAGGAGTAAACAGAAGCAACTCAAAAAGCTGGAATCAGCTGGTTGTAAATTTTTTGTATCCCTCCTGAAGCCAATTACTATTTGTCCAGGGTGCATGTGCCTCGTTCTCAGGATTATGTGAGCTACCACATGCCCACCTCATTGCAACCCAACTCCAGGAGACACAAACTGAATCTATCAAATTTTTCCACACAGAAATGTTACAGAGGAGCATGCAAGCAGAACTCTGTCCTCAAACCATTCTTCACTCCAGCATTAACAGGGATTTTCCTCATCTCCAAATTCAGACATCCTTGCTCTTACTCCAAGCAGAAGTGGTTTTTTTGTGGCATTTGTCTTAACCTCTCTCCTGAGCACTATGCCTCTTAGACACAGAAAAAAGAAAAAAAAAAAAAAATCCAGGAGAAATAATACAAGGACAAGCCAAAGAGTTCTAGGACCTTTGTTACTTTTTCTGTCCCTCTGTTTCCCCATTTGCAGTCAGTTCCCTGCCTCACAGGAATATGCTGAAGATTTAAGACTGTCAGATGCTCGAAAACCACACGGAAGAGGGAATATCCCTTATATCCTCTATGGCTGGTAACCCTGTGCAAGGGAGGCTTCCTTACCTGGCCAGGACAAACTTTAAATAATTGTTAAGTATTATATTAAGTTGTCCCTTTGTGTTTACTCAAGGTCTTCAAAGCAAGCTAGCAGAGGGACAGCTTCTCAGGACAGTGACATACCTCATGCCTGCTTCCTGAAACCCAGTTTTTCCGACTATTTTCCTACAAATGCCTTAAGTCATGGAAGAGAAAAGCTGAACATGCTATTTTACATGTTCTTCACCAGATGGGCATGTTCTACTTAGGGCATATCAACTGTGTTGTCTAAAAGAGTGGCTGCTGTATACTATTTAGGGAAAGTCTGGTATTTCTCATAAGAGTTTTTCTTTTGCTAGCATTAGAAAAATAGTACTAAATACATGACACTTTTCATAGAAATACCACATCCCATAAGTACTATCTGAGAGGTAAAAGTTTGAACTTCACTGTAATTTGAAATTAGGCTTAAATGCAGGCGAGACCATGGGATAGACACCCCCTCACAAAAGGACTGTCTGCTCTGTGTTGGTCCATCCTCCAGCTCTTCCTGGGCCACTCCAACACCCACCTCTACTACTCCTTAAACCTTTTACCTGTTTGTGCATTGCCATTCAGATCCACAGTAAAAGCCACTGAGCACAGGGGGATCTTCTATACAAGAAACACTTGGTTTATCGCATTGCCTATTAAAAAAGTTTTAAAAAAGGAACTAATAGTAACACTGAAATATGTGCTCACCACACTGTTTATGAGTCCTCTCTCAATCCTTTGTCAGTCATTTATGATTTATTCCTAATGAGGAAAGAAGATTCAAACATGAAATTTCAGAGAACAAACTATTTTCTTGCCTTGCTTCCCCCTGCTCCCCTTATGCCATGCAAACACATTCCCAGACACTCCAGAACTTATTATTTTTAATTTATAATTGCATAAAAATATTGTTATCATCAAAATTATATCCATATACTCAGTAAAAGGCTTTGAAAAAAAAAGTAATAGATTCCTTTCCCACAGTTGTACTGTGGCAGCTACTTACTACACTAATCATAGTGGATTTGTTAATACAATGAGTTTCCTAACTCTCCATTTCTTGCCTCCTTTTGTTGCTGCTCTATTGACTCTCTGAGGCAGACACTAACCATATTTCTATGCACATGTCAAGAACAAAAGGAACAGTTACCAGGTTCTCTTGTCACTATCCCTATGGAAAAACCTACAATAGTTACAATAACACAAATATGTTTGGGATTTCCAGTTGCAAATTCTAACAATTGGTTTGGAAATGAAACTCTATTTGCCTTCAATTTGCAAATTAAATGACATAATCACATTGCAAGTGCAGTCATCTGCAGTCATACCACTGAGCAGGATTTCCTTTAATGTTTTATGACATATATGTGTGTCAAAAGCCAACTAAACCTCTGACGCACTACCTGTTCTGCAAAGTAGTGTTATACATATTTGCCTCTGTTTATCTGCACATGCACAACATGACATCTTTTAATACAGTGGGTCAAAGAGACTCATGGATGCAAAAGGAGTGAAAACAACTTGGTTCATTGAATGCATGCTGCTATTGCCAATAGCTTTTAAACAACAGAAGAAAAAATCTGTGTTGAACTGTTCAGCTGGCTACCCAAAAGTCAAAGGTAAGCATAAGAATGGCTCATCTCATGTTGCTATGCCCACGTTATTGCAAAGCTTTTAGATGATAGAATTATCTTATATATTACTAACGTCTAAAGTCTTTGAACATTCATGTACAACTGAGTCAGTTAAGGACTAAATTAAAGAAGAGCATCTCCTCTAAAGGCTCTTGCATGACAAGTTAAATATAATCTTTAATTTTATTTTACAGCAATTCTTACAGTATTGTTTCTCTAGTCTTTATTGTGGTTAAAAAAAAAAATAGGATGAGAAGTAAAAAATGTAAAAAATATTCCCCAACAGCGTCTTATGTAATTCATACGTTCTACCACACATACAAGGAAAAGTTTCATAGTTTCATAAACTATAGACTACATGCAATGCGAACACAGAGCCAACATTAGGGTCGCTTCAAGTATAGTTTTGTTCTTATTGAAGTAAATCAAATTATGCTAAGCATCAAGCCAGATTTTAATAATATCAAAAGGAATTTGGAATTCATACAGATTGAACACTGCTTGCAAATTATAAACCTTAGGAAACCACATGTGTCTTGCCAGCCTTGGGTTCAGTCCTACAACCCCTACTTGTTCCTTTGCTTCCAGCTAAGGCTATTGTGTGGCATGGTCTGCTTCAACACACCTTCATGCAGACTGCTGTGGAGCTGCTACAGAAATTTGATGGAAATGTTAGTAAAGAAAGAAGCCATAGAGAAACAAAAGTTCTCTCAATTAGGGGCTGAATACTTCTCTGAACATGACACTTCTTATTTATGTGGGGTAAAATCTCTTGATGTCAGATTAATTTATCAACCATTAGTGATATGGTTTAGTGATTTTTTTTTTATCAGTCAGGTTGGTGGTTGGACTAGATGATCTTAAAGGTCCCTTCCAACCTAGATAATTCTATGATTCTAACTGGAGTCAACCAGCTTCTTATTAACAGCACTGTCAATATATAAGAAAGTTTCCATTACTTCCCATGAAGGCATTCAATGGAAGAAAAGTGAATAAATACCAAGTGTTTGAATGGATAACACTGTAGCAGGATGCATTATTACCTTCACCGAGAGAACTATTCTACTTCCAAGCCAATCAACCTACAGCATAACATAGCAAACACTATGTTCAACATTAATGGAATAATAATAAGTTTACAATGATAAACACCCTAGAATATTAAAATTTGAGAGCTAAAATTGATTGCACAACCTTGATTCACACCAGTGGACATACATCTTTCAATTTTAGCTGAAAAAATGCAGTCGCCAGCTTGAAGTTTACATCATTTTTTTTTCCTTTCTCAAAGGCCCTTTTACTTCACTAAGAAGTTGGTCTTCATTTATGTAAACACGCATTTAGCATTTTTCTCCTTGATGTTTTGTTCATGCTTTATTTAAGAGCCAGTACTAAAATGCTATCGTATCACCTAGTATTGCATAGGTACAATAATGAGATTTCCATTACTGCATGTAAACATCCCATATTTATGTTTCATTTTTGTGAGAGAAGGAGAATCTCTAAAATTTAGTGTTGACATCTAGCAAGATAAGAGTCAATGGTATCCATAAACTCTGACTTTTCAAGTCAAAAACATCTATAACTTGGGGTTTTTTTTAAGAATTCAACGGCATATAAAACAACATATTTAAAAGATAGCTTGTGTTGGGTTTCCACTTTATCTGCAAGCACTCAACACTTCTGCAGATGAGATTTCAGGACTCCAGTCAGGCACTCAAAAAAATGAGACACATCAAATCAGTTTCATTTAATTTTGTGGCAGGGATGGAAACCAATTTCTCAGTGTAGGTTTCAGTTGCCTGGACTATCACTTATCTCCCTAGTGCTCTTCCCTCATTCAGCTTCTGTTTCTTCAATAACTGAAGAAGTCTCCTTCACCATTGCAAAGTAGAGCATAGATGGGCAGAGGAAATCTGAGAAAGTGTATTTGTCATACACGTTCACCAAGCAGATCTTAACCTGACCAAGGGTAGAGATTTTACTCCTTCAAGTTGACTGCTTTAGAGAGCCCACGGCAGTGTCTTCTGTTGTAGGTCCCTGGTGGGAATCCTCGATACAATGAAAATATCTCCTTACCTTTAAAGTGACATTTGGGTGGGCTTTCAAGTGGAAAGAAAAAGAAATTTAAAAAAAAAATAATCAATTAATATAGTTTCAGCCTGAACATTTATGTAGAGGAATACACTGACGTATAATGGGAATTATCAATAAAATTTAATACTAAAATGTTACCTGTTTCTTCCTACTGGAGGACCAAATTTTCTGATAGCAAATATATTACTGAAGTAAAAAATACTGAACTCATATGTACTGATATGCATTAAACAATGCAGGTGCAGAACTGGCTGTGAAGTCTAGGAATCAATTCCTGCCTGCTTCTTACTTTCTCACTGATGTTTTTTCAGAGACTATCAAAGCCCTGAAAATTTGGGAAGAAGAAATCTGTCTTCAATGTTATAACTCAATGGCAATGCAAATTAAGGTTTGAGTACAGGTGCTAAATTAGCAAGGTTTGCAATAATTACTTCATTTCAGTCTGTTCATGCTGGGCATTCTAATACCTAATACATATATTATCAAGCACACTCAACGCACCTCACCTTGGTGAATATTAATAGCATTATTAAAACACAATTACAAAACACCATACATAGTTGGTAATAGCTACTAACACCTTGTTTTATGGAATTTGTTCAAGGTCTTGAAATCATTTAGCAGGGAAGTTATCAATTTCAAGAGTCAAACACCATTGAGCCTTACACAGGCACTAGAGTTGATGAAAAATTTCCTCTCAGATGTTTTTTCATATGATGAAAATTATTTTCTTATACTTTCAAGCACTGTCATTTTGTGGAAAATGACAATTCTTTTGCACTGAGAAGGGCATTCTTCTGGCATTTACACATGGAAAAATGCTCAATATAAACCCATTCAGACATTATCTTTGGGTTGCCAGAGACAGACAAACACTATCAGCTTTCACATTTTTTATGTAAGCCTGTAACTCACAAAGAAAAACAAGGAAGAATATTTTGTTACTGAATTGGAACCAATATCTTGCTCCCTGTTCATGGCACCTCACTCACTGATGCGATTAACTCGGACAGAATCAACTGGTAAACGATGTGCTTATGATTCATGTTAATAGCACTTCTAAACAGATTGATAATGAGTCTCTGATGCATTTACTGAAGTCTTGATCCTCAGAATATTACTCAAATTCTAAATCTCTATATTGGCAATGTCTTCTAAAGCCAAAATTCTGCCTACATGAATTTTGAAAAAGCATGAATAAAGATTAAACCTCTGAAGGAGTAAATGCATGATTGTCACCAAGATTGTCAGAAAAAATCCCTCTAAGATGAAAATTGGAATTATTAGTTTGTATAATAGCTATTACTAAGAAATGTAGCTCTTGGTTTTGCTCATTGCTCAACCTTTCAGAAAAAGAATTTAAAATATCTTCTGGGGTGAAAAAGTTGTGACTTTGCTAGTAGACAGTAACCTAAGCAAGTTCTAGGAGATAAGGATTTCACTGTATGTAGAAAACCTTTTAGAGTAGTATCTGATCACTCAAAGGATTCCCTTGAAGTGCTATGTATAAACCATGAGAAGAAAAAGACGACTGGGCAGAAGTCTGTAGTTTGTTTAAATGTTGGTTACACTCAACCTAGTGTCAGAAAAGAGGCAGCAGGAAACTTAAATCAGCACCTATAACTGAAGAAATATAATTACCCAAACACTGCTTTAACAGATGTTTCATGTTTGAAACGGTAAGAGGAAAGGTTGCCACTAAAGTGACCAGAATTGCCTAAAGGAAAAGAAATTATAAAATGGAAAGTGTGGCAGATGACGGTCTTAGCAACAGAGGCATGAGCTCTACAGAGCTATTAGTCTAAGGGCTCTCAGAACACCAGAGGAAAATGCATTTCAAATACTAGCAGGCTGGCAACCTCTGGGTAAAAACAGCACACTAACACACTCTAAAAATGTTACACCATATTCCCGTATGAATTCAGGCTTAAGGTTTAGTATCTACGGTGAGACTTCTGGGAAGATGCACCACTAGAAGGAACTTGCAGTGTCAGTACACCCAACTCTCAACTTTCACAATACTTGTATCAGCTAATACATTTCACAAAATTATCAAGCTTTAGATAGATAAAACTCCATCAGATTTCCATCCTGCTTATTTTTGTATTCTTCTCAAGTTTCTAATCGTCTTCTCAGTAGGTAATTTTGGAAATAAACAGCTTTGGAACACGAACTATTGGACATTATTTAAGGGGGGGATGGGGGAGCAAGGTTAATCTTTTGCAAGATTTCCAGTAAGAATTAGGATGAGTTACTGGGATTGTGTTTGAAAGGTTCCAAAACTGTATGGGCATAGTGCAGGAGAATGCCTTCTGTAGCAGAAGCTGTGAGGATGCTACCAATGCCACTAAAAAGATTTACAAGCATGAACAGAAGTGGCAGAAAAGACTGGGAAGTGAGAAAATGAGAATCAGAAATGTGTGAAAGAAATGTCAGTACAACCCAGCTATTAGTTTCAGTCAGAATAGATTAAAAATGCTTGTTCTAGGATATGAGTAGGAAAACTTTAGAAAGCTTTAATATTTTTCAGAGCAGATCAAGCGCTTAAACTTATTTTGGAAGTCTGTGTCTAGAAAGGGGCCTTAGCTCTCCAGAGACTTAATTCTCCCATTCCAACTTTAAATATGGAAGAAATGTGACAAACAACCTCTTTTCATGCAGTCTTTGCCCTTTCTTTCATGCAAGGAGCCAAGAGAATAAAATGCAAATGAGGGGGTTTTGATGTATTCCCATGGGCTGTTTCAAGCCCCCTCCTGCAAATAGCTTCCACAAAAGTGCTATAATCCCTGGTTTTAGCTAAATATCAGAGACCAAGGAACAAAGCCCCATCCATCCCAACTCTGATTTTTCTGAGTCTTCTCACTTATTACAGTGAAAGCTGGACTCTACCAAGATCACCAGGAATGATGTAGTGGCATTCAGTATGTGGACAGGTGAAAACACAATCCCTGCTTACCTTTTTATTCCTTTGCTGACTTTCTCCCTGTTCAAGTTGTTGATTTTTTTATTTTTACATATATCACAATCTCTTGGAGTTTTGTGTCCTCCTAATACATATAAATACAAATATAAATACAAATATAAATACAATTCTCCTATGTGGAGAAGGCATGAGGGATAGTGATAGGCTGGCAACCACAGAAGGGCCTAAGCATGGACAGGGTGGTGATG
>JAOQGH010000019.1:68671274-68760702 GCA_025769975.1 Gallinago jamesoni | reverse complement strand
TACTGGCCACACTCTTCCCTATGCAGCCCAGGATTCTGTTGGCCTTCCTGGCCACAAGAGCACACTGCTTGCTCATTTTCATTTTGCTGTCTACCAGGACCCCCAGATCGTTCTCTTCGGAACTTGTTTCCAGCAGATCCACGCCTAGCCTGTATTGGTGCCTGACATACTTCTTTCCCAGGTGCAGGACTCTACACTTTTCCCTGTTGAACCTCATAAGGTACTTCCATGCCCAGCTCTCCAGCCAGTCCAGGTCTCTCTGGATGGCAGCACAGCCCTCTGGGGTGTCAGCCACCCCTCCCAGTTTGATATCATCAGTAAACTTGCTGAGGATACACTCTGTCCACTCGTCCAGGTCACTGATGAATATGTTGAACAGGACTGGACCAAGTGTTGACCCCTGGGGGACACCACTGGTTGCAGGCCTTCAGCTTGAGCCTGCTCCATTAATCATTATCCTTTTGGTCCTGTCACACAGCTAGTTCTCAATCCACCTCACTGTCCCCTCATCCAGCCCACACTTCCTTAGTTTCCCAATGAGGATGTTATGGGAGACAGTGTCAAAAGCCTTGCTGAAGTCAAGGTAGATGACATCTGCTGCTCTCCCCTCATCCAACCAACCAGTTATAGCACCATAGAAAGCTATCAGATTGGTCAAACATGATTTACCCTTGGTAAGCCCATGTTGCCCACTTCCAATATATCCCCGCTCTTCAACTACATCTAGAATCAGTCTCTCCATTGACTTCCCAGGAATGGAGGTGAGACTAACTGGTCTGTAGTTCCAAGGGTCCTCCTTCTTGCCTTTTTGAAGACTGGAGTGATGTTGGCCTTCCTCCAGTCTCCAGGCACCTCTCCTGTTCTCCATGACCTTTCAAAGATGACAGAGAGTGGCCCAGCAATAACATCTGCCAGCTCTCTCAGCACTCGCGGGTGCATCCCATCAGGGCCCATGGACTTATGAATGTCCAGTTTGGCCAAGTGGTCCTGAACCTGGTCCTCTTCTACTGGAGGAAAAACTTCCTCTCTCCCTACCTTTCCCCTTGCCTCCAAGGCCAGAGATTCATGAATGGCAGCCTTAGCAGTGAAGACTGAAGAAAAGTCATTCAGCAACTCTGCTTTCTCCGTGTCTTCCACCTCTAGATCTCATTCATCAGTGGGCCCACATTATCCCTAATCTTCCTTTTACTGTTTACATACAAAAAAAACCCTGTTTTGTTATTCTTAACTTTAGGGGCCAAGATGAGCTCAGCTTGAGCCTTGGCCCTTCTAATTTTCCCCCTGGTATTTCTCCTTGCCTGCCAGGCCCCATTTCCAAAGATCATAAACCTTCTTTTTGTTCTTGAGCTCCAGCCAAAGCTCTCTATTTAGCCAGGCTGGTCTTCTTCCCTTCCTGCTTGTTTTTTGGGACTTGGGTATGGCTCTATCCTGTGGTTTTAAGAGTACCTCCTTGAAGTACGACCAGCCTCCCTGGACACCTTTGCTCTTCAGGACTGTCTCCCAAGGGACATTTTCAGCCATGCTCCGGAAGATGCCAAACTCTTCCCTTTGGAAGTCCAAGGTGGCAGTTTTGCTGGGCCCGTCCCTTGTTTCAGCAAGAATTGAAAATTTTATCATTTCGTGATCACTCTGTCCAAGATGACCTCCAACGTTTACATCCCCCACAAGACCTTCTGAGTTAACTATCAGCAGGTCCAGTGGGGCACTTTCCCTTGTCGGTTCCCTCACCAGCTGTGTTAGGAAGTTGTCTTCCATGCGCTCCAAGAATCTCCAGGACTGTTGCCTCTCTGCTGTGTTATATTTCCAGCAGATGTCTGGGAAGTTGAAGTCCCCCATCAGTACAAGGGAGAGTGATCGTGAGGCCTCTGCCAGCTGCTTATAGAATATTTCATCAGCCTTTATATCCTGGTTTGGGGGTCTATAACAAACTCCCACCACAATGTCTGCCTTATTGGTCTTCCCCTTGATTCTTATCCATAGACACCCAACACTGTCATCGTGCATATTGCCAAGTTCTAGGCATACAATCATAGAATCATAGAATCGTTTGAGTTGAAAGGGACCTTAAAGATCATCGAGTTCCAACCCCCCTGCCACGGGCAGGGACACCTCCCACTAGAGCAGGTTGCTCAAAGCCCCATCCAGCCTGGCCTTGAACACCTCCAGAGATGGGGCATCCACGACTTCCCTGGGCAACCTGTTCCAGTGCCCCACCACCCTCACAGTAAAGAATTTCTTTCTGGTGTCTAATCTTAATCTCCCCTCTTCCAATTTAAAACTGTTGTCCTTTGTCCTGTTGCTACACTTCCTCGTAAACAGTCCTTCTCCAGCTCTCCTGTAGGCTCCCTTCAGATATTGATAGGCTGTTATAAGGTCTCCCCAGAGCTTCTTCTCCAGGCTGAACAACCCCACCTCTCTCAGCTTGTCTTCATAGGAGAGGTGCTCCATCCTCGTGGCTCTCCACTGGACCTGTTCCAACAGGTCCATGTCCTTCCTGTGTTGAGGACTCCAAAACTGGACACAGTGCTCCAAGTGGGGTCTCACGAGTTCAGAGTAGAGGGGTAGAATCACCTCCTGAGACCTGCTGGCCACACTTCTCTTGATGCAGCCCAGGACACGGTTGGCTCTCTGGGCTGCCAGCACACATTGCCAGTTCATGTTGAGCTTCTCATCCACAAACACTCCCAAGTCCTTCTCCTCAGGGATGCTTTTGAGCCATTCTCCACCCAACCCTGCACTTGGCTTGGTTGAACTTCATACAATTTGCACAGGCCCACCTCTCCAGCCTGTCCAGGTCCCTCTGGATCTCTTCCCTCCAGCATGTCAACTGTGCCACCGAGCTTGGTGTCGTTGGCAAACTTGCTGAGGGTGCACTCTATCCCACTGTCTGTGTCACCGACAAAGGTGTTAAATAGTACTGGTCCCAGTATCGACCCCTGAGGAACACCACTTGTTACTGGCCTCCACTTGGACATTGAGCCATTGACTGCAACCCTTTGAGTGCAGCCATCCAGCCAGTTCCTTATCCACCGAGTGGTCCATCCATCAAATCCATGACTTTCCAATTTTGAGACTGATATGTTCTGTGGGACAGTGTCAAATGCTTTGCATAAGTCCAGGTAGATGACACCTGTTGCTCTGCCCTTGCCTACCAAGTCTCTGGCAGTATCGTAAAAGGCCGCCAAATTTGTCAGGCACAATTTGCCCTTGGTGAAGCCATGTTGGCTGTCCCCAATCACTGTTTTCCCTTGATCTGGTTCAACAGTTGAAGTCTTCCCAATAGCTGAAGAAACTGTTAAAGTATTTTATTTCCATTAAAATCTATATTCCAGTTGATGTGAACCACACCGATTGATGCTTTTTTCATGATACTAAAACACTTTTATTATGTACTATATTTGTGGTGCAGGATAACTTAGATTCTTTTCTGCAAACTTGTTACCTAAAGGCTTATTCTCCTATCTTTGTTTGTGTAGCAAGTTATTCATGGATTTACGAATTTGACAGTTGGAAGGGACCTCTAGAGATCACCTATTCCAACTCCCCTGCTAAATCAGGATTGCCCAGAGCACATCACACAGGACTGCATCCAGGTGGGTCTTGAAAATCTCCAGAGAAGGGGACTCCATGACCTCTCTCGGCAGCCTGTTCCAGGAATCTGTCACCCTCAACATAAAGAAGGGGTATTCCCACAAGAGGGAATGGATTCAAGCTGCAACAGAGTAGGTTCAGACTGGACACTAGGAAGAAATTTTTCACAGAAAGAGTGGTCAGACACTGGAATGGGTTCCCTTGGGAGGTGGTTGAGTCACCATCCTTGGATGAGCTTAAGAGTTGTATAGATGTGGTGTTGAGGGATATGATGTAGGGGAGAACTTTGAAGAGTAGGATAGACGGTTGGACTCGATGATGCCAAGTGTCTTTTCCAGCCTTGATGATTCTATGATTCTATGATTCTATGTCTAGATGGCTCCAACATATGGGGCTAGATGGGTCATCATAACACAATCTATGCATCAAGCTCCGTTGCATAGCTTGAATTATCCCCCGAGACCAGATTTCTGAAAAAAGCTAATATTAGAAACTGTGCATTCTAAAGAACTGATGCCAGATTTAGAAAAACCATATACATTACACAATTGGCATCCTGTTATTGTATAGAGCTAGCCCCACAGGTCTCCTTTCAACACCAGAAGATTGTATTCTCTTCCTGAAATGCAATCTTCCCTAAACAAAATTGAGTTCAAAAAAGAAAAAAAAAAAAAAGAATTAAAAAAGAGGGCTTATTTTCACATTTGTTAGAATGTCAAGCTGTTCTTCTCTGTTGTATTCAATGTATTGCCATTTTTTAAGTGCCGCAGTTCATTTGCATAGTAATTACAAAGTTTAACAAATAGCATTAATGGCTGAAAGGGGTACACTCCATTTAAATTGCTGACAGTACTACATTACACATTTTTAACTGCAATTTAAAAATGAAAGCTTTTCAATCCTAATGTGCCATATAGATTCCCAAAGCTCTGCAATATTTGTGTTTTAAGAAGGTAAAACCTCTTCCCTAGTCCATTGTGAAAGCTCTGCTCTTTAGTGACTTACAAAACCCTATTCATAAATACTGATTAGGCACTATTTCACCATAGGGTGCAGCATTACCAGCACAGCTCCCTAGCCAGGGCCAAATTGGAAATGTTAGTATAGTAAATCAGGCCAAATGTCCTGGTAATTCTATACATGAAAGATCATCTTTAATAAATAGGCATTAACTAGGGACGCAGCTCATTTTATTTTTAGTTTGTAAGTGTCAAATGCCAGGGGCTGATTTAAGGGGGGAAAGCTATGGGCAAGGAATGCATAATGTGATTGCACCATTTAAAGGGAAAAAAGCTTGAAGGCACAGACCATTCACAGTATGGCTGGCTGACAAACAGCAAAGGGAGTGGATCCAAGAGACAACTCATTTTCCTAAATAGAGGGACACACACGTTATCTGCTGCCTTCTTGAAAGTGCCACAAATTAACCACTTTTACAGCTTGCTATGAAAGCTTTCTGTAAGCCTGCAGATTTCTTTGACTGCTCTTTGGACAAGTGCCTCATAACACCCTGTTAAGCATAAAATATATTAAATGCATCAGAACATTTGTTTTAATTGTAGAATGGTTACAGAAGCCATGTAGAAATTAGGGACCTCATTAGTCACCAGTCATACTTTATTCATACTTCTTATAATCACTAAATACATAATTAATAGCTCCATCCATTTTGTCCTTAAATGCAGTATTTTGTAAGGAAAAAAAAAAAAACAATCATCTCCAGGTTTTCACCCAGGATATTTGGGAGCAATTATTCTACTAGACCCATTTCCCTAGCCATGAGATAGCCTTGCCTCAGGCAAGCACTCTTGCTTGATGTATGAAGGATTCTTGAATGTCTGGTCATGCTGGAGTCTACACTGCCCTTACAGGCCACTGGAGGGGGAATACCCTCGCTTTGCAGCAGCTCCCTTTTCACTCAGAGATGTGCAGATAAGGTAGCAATTGATTACTGCATGTGTTTCCTTTTTGATAAGCTTCTCTAAGAAAATGGCATTTCCAGAAATGACACCACAGCTGCTGGTAAACAGCAGCTCCAACATTGTTTTCAGAAATATCAGTTACACTTGCAAGAAGTACAACGTGAACCTGGAGAACTGATTATTATTTCACTTGGAGATTTATAGCACCCAATAGCATTTACCCCTCTGTGAGTCCAGGAACCTACCCTACATTAGCAGTGGGAAAATAATGTAAGTCTTCAGTGTGGCTGAGTGTACTTTTCTACTTTTGGAATTCATAAAAGTTGTGTACCATATTTGAAAATATTATTCCCAATGCATGAGAATTTGACAGGCGAGTTAGTGTTGACTGCCCTCCCATGTCTGTCATTTGGCCAAACCCATCTCTGATGGAAAGGGATGGAGAAGATAATCTGCTTCTGCCTGTGCCTCACCATGCTCAAATTTCCAGGTTCTGCTGGGCTCTACTTACAAAATTTCTTGACAATAATTGACAGAGTCTTTGCTACGTTAGGAATTGCACTAAAGGAAAACTCTCTGTTCTAGTGAAAATCATACCCATATGTCTGTCTTTGGCTCTTGGAGTACTACAACTACTTGCTTCCCACAGCAAGGCACTTAAGTAATTACAATAGCCCCAACAGAGCTATGGATGTCCATGAAGTAAGCATAAGATCATGGACGCCAGATCTGTGACCAACACAGCTAACATTCAAAATAGCACCAAAAAAACCCTACTTTGCCAAAGTTTTGTTCCTATCTTGGCAAAGAGATTGCTATTGCTTTTGTCTTCAACACTCTGATGGGTCTCTTTTTACAACTCTCCAGAGAAATGGAGGAGGAAAGAGGCCTTCAAGAGAATCAAGAAATCAGTCTGGTGTGGTAAAAGATCACTAAACTTTACCAGGACAGATCATTTGATTTCTTCCAGGAGTTTCACAGCACTGTGGTGTGCATGGACACAAATACATTGCATTTTGCTGCACTGGAACTTTAAGGTTTTGCAATGCAGAATGCAGAAATTTCTACAGGGTGGCAAACAGAGAAATATTGTCTTTTCTACAGAAATTACATCTTCCCCTATGTATTCCCTATGTTCCCAACATCAGGAGCCTCAGTTTATCAGAATAAGGCTTGTTCCCTTTCTGACTGTGGCAAAAGCCGGAAGGACTTTTTTCACCTTAAATATGACCTTTCTGTTTTATCATGTAAAATTCTGTGATATCATGACAAAACTAATCATATAGAACTTTGACTGGAAGAGAAGGAAAACAGGGATTTATTTTGATTTGCTGAAAAATCCAGTTGACCAAATCAACTCAGTTCAACTATGGTAGTGTTATTCATGGAACAAAATAGATTGTGATGATCCTGAAAGGAGAAATCCTTCTTCTTCCTTAGAGATTTTCTATGCAGTGTCCATATCAGAGTACGTAACTTCAATATTCCAATTTATACTAACTCTCTTTTCAAGCAGAATCATCTCTGTACATGATATGTATAGGTGGAGGTTTCACATAAATCAGGAAAGCAGATATGCATGATTATGTGTAAAATTAGTTAATATTACGAAAGAATTGCAATGTTTTGACTCAGTTTATCAGTGTATATCTCAAAATGTGTAGCTTACCACTGGAGGTATCAGTCAACATCTTGCTATTTCTGCACTATCTTGAGTAATATTAGCTAAAAAATAAGCTAACAGTGATTTTGAGATGATGTTGCAATGCTACAAAATAGACAAATACAGCTACAAAGCAGTAGTCAGAACACAAAGGTATTGTATATAACCAGAATGAATTGATTAATCCCTGGTCCTTCACAAGAAATATTGCTTTTGTCTTCTTTCTGCCTATGATGGAACACAGACTGATTCATGATTTAGGCACCACTCACAGCTGTATTGCTGCTTCTCCCAATTTCTAGTGTCAACACTAGCTACGTGAAGTGGAAACCACTTTCAAGGTTAGTGCCTGTTCCCTGATGGTGCTTTTCATGATTGCACACAAACACAATCATATGTAAGTGAAGGAGTCATAGTTTGTTAAAAAAAAAAAACAAAAAACAAAAAACAAACCACAAACCTCTTGTTAGAATTTACTATGTAGCAGTTTAGGAAGGCTGTAATAGATAGCCAAGTCTCCTAGTAGAGTTTTGGAAAAAAAAGTACATCCACATTTTTCATAAAACTGAAATACAGTTTGCTTCACATTTGCATTCATGTTTTGTTAAATGTTATTTACAGAGTAACATAATAATCTTCCACAAAAATATTTTCTTTAATAGAATTTCTTCCCAGGCTTGATAATAAAGGATAAATTCCTGTATGCTTGATACCATTTCAAATTTCAAAGGACAGACAGTAACAGCTTTGGCATTACTTTTCCTGGCATTTTGGGTAAATTGACTGTATAATGAGTCCTTGGCTGTCCTTAACCAAAACTTTGTTGGACAGGTTCATTTACAATGCTCAAACAGAATGACCTTCCAATCTGGCTTAGAGGCCCCTAGATTGCTGTAAATGTGACCTGACATTTCCTTACGGGTGAAATATTAGATTATAGCAAGGAATACAATAACATAATTTTATTTCAGAGTCTAAGTGAAAGTGATGGTCAAACAGATTAAGATGTAAAATTCCTTTGTAAAATTAAATTATTTGTAATCTGATGCATACCCCTTGTTTTATCTGCCGTATAATACAATTATTTTATACAGTATAGTAGCTGTATTATTGGTGCTGCTGACAAAACAAAAATACAATTATTGCCAAGGGGAGGGGAGGTGGTGGTCAAAAACTTCTGAGGGCAGTTATTCTGACTTCTAAAGTTTTATCTTTGAAACAAGAACACTTGGAATTTTTGCTGGGTTTTACAATGGTATTTAGCCATTAAGCTGATTTTTTTTTTTTTCCACCCATAATATTATTCAGAACCACCAACTTTTTAGCAGTCTTTTCGGAATATCAATGTTTCAAATTATGAGATGTTTTCATGCTTTCCATGGTTTATCAGCAGCTTTATCTTAGTCTATAAGTGTTTGTAATTTTGTGCCCACATCAACTGCATGTTCCAGAGAGCTTAGGTGTGATTATTTAGAAGTCTAGACATTTCATAAGTAACACTTATTTAATGATTAAATACCTAAATGCCACCAATTCAAGGCAGTAAAATGGAAGGATCAAAATCAGACGTAGTAGCTAAAATTTGGTCCGAGATCTTTGATATACTTTTAAAATTCTTTGATTTTTCTGGGTAACCCTTGCCATATTAAAATGCATAAGTAATTCCTTCAACTTCTCAGTTCTCCAGTAAAGTACTGCTGGTCAGACCATACACGTGAAATACATAGTGAATATATAGCAAGTCACCAAATGAATAATATTTACAATGGAAACTTTAAATTCCTACCTTAAGTTGTATAGTGCTGTTTGTTTGTTCCACTTTCTTCTTTGCAATGTTGAAACTCACTTGTGCAAAGCTTCTTTATAATAAAGCAGAAGCCAAAGCAAGCTAATCAGCTGCAATATTTAGACTCACAATTTATTCTGCCAATTTAATACAAACACAGATAAAAATCTCATCACAGATAAAAAGCATCCATCGTGCTTCATGTCTGTGCTCTGTGTTCTTCTATTAATGAAAGTAATACATACACACAAATGACAAAAAAAAAAAACCAACGCAAACAACCAAAAACAGAAACCAAAAACAAACAAGCAAACAAACAAAAATCGCACAGAAAACCAAAACAAACCAAGAACTAGAAACCTCAAATCCTGGCAGTGTTGTGAAACGAGTCACTAAGAACAGGCCATCTTTTATCAGCCCATCAGTGCCTAATGATTGAGTTCAGTACTGAGAAAGCATTTCTGCAATCCCAACCATAAACTCAAACAACAGAAAGGAAAAAAAATGTTTTTCTCATTTTCATACTGGAATATTTTGACTTTAAAATTATTCGGTATCATGGAGCACCTCCCATGTTGTAATTTTGGCCCAGAGACCGCTTTTTCTCTGTGCTATTTTAATGAAATATGCAAATAACTTCCGGTATCAGACACTGGAAAAAAAATAAACATAATTGTTTCTTTAATTTCAGATAAGCACACAAAATTCTGTATTCTTGTCTAAACTGTTACCTCTGTATTTGATGAACGCTTCGGTCATAACCTTGTAGTTCACTCTGCATATATTATCTATCTTTCTGTGACAATTTTCCAAAGAAAATGTTTTGTTTCCAGTGGTACTGCAAGTTTCTTGACCTCCTGGCCTGCTGCTGGTCTATATTTTTCCATCAGTCTTTAGATCTGAAAAATCCATCATTTTCTTAAGACTGTATTAAATAAAATACCAAGGGTGGTAGATTTTCTTAGTAAGGGTTCAGAACTTTGAAATCCGTTAAACGGTGCTGCCCTCTCTATCATGAACAACTAAAGTTTCACTCAGTCCCCAGTTCATATTGTTGTGCCGTGAGACTGCATATTCCTGCATGGCACCAAACACCAACAAAGAGACAAAAAAGCTCTGCATTTTATACAAGTTGCTCAGCAAAGCTTGCCATAACATACTAGAGATTCCCAAGGCCAGCTGAGGAGTATAGTGTTACAAGCAAAATATTCAAGGACCATTGAGAAAGGGGAAATAATATTATTTACCGGCATCCCTCAGAACCTTAGACATTTGAGATGAGATTCTTAGTCTACATAAACAAGGTAATACTGTTTTAGGTTACCTGCACACATAAAATATGTTTGTGAGGTCACAAAACACTAAACATTTTTCTTGCTTTTTATTCTAGCTGTAAAACACTGCCTGTAATGTGCCTGCAATGCCACATTGCTCAGAAAGGTGAAGGCAACAGCAAATAATATGTATCCCTCATTCTTGCTCTACAAAAAAAAAAAAAAAACGATGCACAGAAATAGTGCTGAAGCTTCTAGGAGCAGAGTGACATTGCCATTTCCTGGTCAGCAAGCTCTGCATCTCAGGGAACACCTTTCACAGAGCTGTCTGTCACCTTGGGTTCAGACTTTAAATTCCTTCTGTTGATATCAGTCCTCGTTTTCTGTGTAGCATTAACCTGATCTCAGTTACTCAAGTATGGTTTGGGGAAGGGCTTTAGGGATATTACAAAGTACACAAAAATAATTCAGCTGCTTAGAGGAACTTTTGCATCGTTTGCCCCTCAAGTAACAGCATTCAGCCATATGTATACCTAGAGGGTTTCCTAACCACTTCTCAATATCCCAAAACAGAGTCCTCTTTTTTTTTTTTTTTTTTTAAACAGAACATCACATCACAGGTATAAAAAAAATAAAGAAGAAACATTCTCTTGGTGGATTTAAGAATCTTAAATTAAAAAAATAAACCAACCAAAAAACAAAACCAAAATCAAAACCCAAAACACAGAAAATGTTTCTGTCACAACTCTACTGTATTCCAATATGTTCTTCCCACAGCACAGAAAAGAAATGAAAAAAAAACTTTGACTTCCATTTCAATATTTTCAAATGAATAAGAAGTCTCAGTCACTTATAGCATATCTTAATTACATTTTTAAAGAGATCTTGAATTAGTTGAAAGAAACTTAATTAAAACCAGTTTTTTTTAGTGAACAGAAATGCAAGAAGTGCACATCCTGCAGCACACCTACCACATTAATCTATCATCTCCATTTCAATTGCGTATTCAAAGACAGCACACAGCCAGCAAATTAATTAGGCACTAGAATGTTTAAGGAGTGCTGTTAGAATATAGAGTCACTCTGGATTCTGTTGTTTCTCCTTCCTCCCCTTTTCATCCATATTTCAGGGAATTGAAGGTGTTTTCCAGTGCTACTTACTGCCTTTTTCATACAGACTGCTGTTTGATTTCTTTATTACAATAGATAACCTGCTTTGGGAGGATAATTACTATTGAAATAAGAAAAAATATTCTACCAAAGCAGGTTTATCTTCAGCAGATATATAGGCACATTGAATTTTTGGAAACACATACAAAATGCCTTTTGAAGACTGTTGCTCCTTTTGGAGAAACAACTGGACGTCTTATGAAACAAATCCTCATGCACTTAATTAAAAATCCAGCACTGATTTTAGGTGACTCTGCAAAAAAAAAGCCCAACACCATGTAAACGTTGATATTACGCTTCAACTGTTGTCATGCCACCTCTGTGACAATGACAACTGCAGAAGTGATCCAGAGCACTATCCACTGTCACTGTCCCCATTCAACCAGTACCAGCAGGACATGAGATTTTATCAAAAATCCTTAAGCAGCCCAAACTAGGGTCATCATGGTCAGAGCCATGATGCTCAAGCTATGCCAAGCCAGAGCTTGATAACAGGAGAAAAGCAACAACCGCCCCTGGGGTAAAGGAGTGTGAAGAAGTGGTTGCTACAGAGCAGAGGACAAGCTGATGCAAACCAGTTGATGCTGAAGGAATGCATTTATTTTTTTTCACAGCCTGGGCAAAAAAGAGAACCAGGAGGGTCTGGCATTTCCACATGTGGTTTTTCCACATATATAGATGGAAATATTTGTAATGTGATGACATCATCAGATACTGGTTAAAGGTCTGCTACAAGGATTCAGTGATTTAGCAGAAATTTATTTGATGTGATGGAACCCATATATGTAGATTTCTATTTTTAGAAGCCTTGCTGTTGAAACTACTAACAGAAACTTCTCCACTTTCTCAAAAATGCCCTATTTCAATGATATAATGCATAAAGCTTCAAAAGTTTTTGTATATGACTGTAATCAGTCTAAGTAATAACATTACACACAATTTTCCATTCTGATTGAAATTAGCACAAAAGAGAAAAATGGTTTTAGTATTAAAAGCATGGGTCAGCTCCCTGTTTTAGTGTAGAGTGTCATTTGTAAAGGCTAAATAGTCATTAGCACAGTGACAGAGTAATAATTAAATTAGATTGCCTTTTTACAGCATGACAAAAAAAGCCACAGCATCATTTTCGCTTCCTCTCTTCACATTAGCAAAGGTTATTTTCTACTTACTTTCTTGGTTTTCTCTTTACTTTACAACAGCAGATTCACAGATATAAAATAAAGCTAGGACAGTTAATTAACATTTGCTGATTGAAGAAACAGTTATAATAAAATATATGGTGAATAGCCAATACAATTCTGCAGAATTTGGACCTTCTGGGTACAGAACTCATATTAAGCAAATGAGAATTCCTGTTAAGAAATGTGCAATTATAATCTAATAATTATAGTCATAAAAACAATATATATAAAATGTAAATGAAACTATTTTGATCTGAAGAATTTTGTAAAGGGGGAGCTTTACAAAGAGCAAAGAGTCTGTCCTACAAATGCAGCCTGATAACATGTAAAAAGCATATGTTTCAGATTACACATGCTAGTTCGCCTCATAATGCCAAGATGTGGAACGAACACAAGCAGATCTTTTTGTAAGATAACAAACATACCTGAATAGAAAATTTCAGGTATGGTAATTAGGATAGAAAAAAAGAATAAAACCGATCTAGATATTGCACAGCTGCTGCGTGGGAAGAGCGTGTACAGTTGTCATGATCCACAAACCAGAGCAACAGTTTAGAAAATTATGTTAAAGGATAATCCAAATGTCCAAGGTATTATTGTTATATTATATTAACTACTGTATATGTAAAAACAAATCTACAAACTTTCATCAGATTTTTTAGTCAGCTGCTTTCAAAACTCTTTTTCAAAATCTTGACTAAAATTATTAGAAAACTATTAGAAAATTTTAAAAATATTATTAATATTTGTAAACTATTAAAAATAGTCTAAGTTCTAGTCTCTTGGAAGGGAATTTAGTTCGAAAGTTAACACTCGTGGAAACCTATTTATAGCACATCTTATGTCAGTAAAGGCTTTTGTCTAGTCTGACATTCATTCTTCAGCTCTGATTTGGTGCCAGTGTTAAAGTGCAAATATTAAGGATAAAATAATTTACTTCCTTAGGCTAATGTGCCCCTTAGTGTCCTTGGTAACATTGACATTTGCATTTGTAGATTTAATAGCTCCTGTTTTTTTCATTGTACCCGTTCTATGGAAAGTTACCACTGCTGTGATAAACTGAGATTGCAAGTCCCTCTTTGGAAATGAACACCCAGTCACCGTATCACTGCGCATGGGTAGTGTAAGTACCCTGTTATGGTTTCAGTTAGTTACTGGCCAGGAAGAGCTGAACTGAAACTTTATTGCAAAACAGTGAAAGAATACCGTGCACGTACTCTGCTAAATTCCTATGAGACTCCAAATATTTGGTGCTCCCCACTTCCCTTACTTGTAATATTCCCATCAAAAGCAAACTCTTTATATCACTGAGACTACTTACAAGTGATTGGCAGTGGCAAGAGTGTTGGAAGTCGGGAAAGAAGGATGTCAACTCAAGTTGAACTATTTTTTGTAATAAATTTGTAAATGAAAACTAGTTAAGATTGAGTTGAAAAAGTCAGAGTAACAGGTATAATGAACACATTTGAAAAAAACTGCCTTGTTCCCCCCTCCTAAAAAACTTTTTAAAACATATATGCTATGTAGTAGTAGTAGTAAGAGGAGAATTATTTCCTCCTTCTGATTCAAGAAAAAAATGCAATGTGAGGAAATAACCTTAAGGTGAAAAAACAGTTTGCTTTTTCTCAAGTTCTGACTAAGAACGTGAGGCAAATAAGCTGCATCAGGACAAAACCTTTCCCAAAACTGGGTACTAGAAAAATTGGGAAATTGAGACGGCGCTTAGAAATGAGCTTGCGTGAATTTGTCCTGAAGATCTGCCCACCCATCTCCACTACCAGCCCACTTCCACACCATCCTGTGAAGCCTGGTGCTTCCCCAGCTCTGATACACCTCTCTTGCCAGTTTCTCCTCCTCCGGGCTTTTGCTCCTGCTCACTGCCCTGCCTTACTCTTTGACAGCCATCACGGGCTGCAGTGCAAGCTAGACAACAGTGCTGGCATTTTAGCCATTTTTCACGCTGCTGTAGCATTTTGGATCATTAATACAAGTCTCTGCAGACACACCATTTGGAACAAGTGCTTCAGCAACATATTTACACGGAACTTACATTTTGTTCAGCTAAAACTGTTTCCTCTGCTCTCTCTCCTGCCTCAAAGGAACTATCACTCACATAAGAGTTCATCTTTTGCATACAAATTATTGACAAGATGTAGTGGCATTAGCCAGATTGTTTGCCAAGTAATTATATATGCTGCCTCAGAAAACACAGCGAAAAACAGAGTTTCCAGATGGTACAACCTTTTTCTTTAGTCATTAAAATTAAAAGGCAAATTAGGAATATGTGTGCAAGTGAAGTTAGTATATTAATTTAAATTACTAGACATCTGCAATTTGGCCAGCATATACTGAAAGGCTCATCTTGTATTTTCTTCAACCAAGATGAGAGCCTCTTTCTCAAAAGACATGTTCTCTATAAATCTCCTCTAGCAAAGACATTCAGAAAAACCTGTGACTGCACAACAGAAAGTCCAGAGGAATTTTTCTGTCTTTCTGTAAGCCAAGCCGCTTTTGTGAGTTTCAAATCAGGTACCTCAAAAGCTGCATAGATCATCAAAATCACTGGCCGCCCTGGAAACCTTGGGTACTTAAGGATGATTTTAATATTGTTTCCTGTGGTGGTCTTTATCTCTGGCTCTTCTCTGAAGCTGAGATACAGTTATCTTGCCTTTACAAAAAGACTGCAACAGATCACAAAAGGCTGTATTTTCCCACGTGCTTAACCATATTCTTACCCTAATGGATGAACCTCAAATGACTGGGAAATTGCGCTGACATAAGTAAGTCTCCATCTGTTCAGGGAACTTATTTTCAGAAGAGTTTAGTTTCCACGCAGGATCTTAAAAGAAGAGGCCAGACTTTCAAAAGCATTCTTTTTCTTCTCCGTGCCTCCATAGGAAACACTGTGCTGTAACAGTCACGGAGCTAGAGCTGAATTAGCGTAGGTTATGGCTATGCAACAGCAGAACACCTGGGAAAGTAGATCCAGGGTAATCCCACTGGTTACCCCATAAAGGAATTCTTGAGCACATCCTACTTATTGGGATACACCTGTAAGTGTGTATGGAGAGGCTGGTTCTCTCACAGCACATCTGTCCAGCTGCTGTCCTGTGGGCAGTGCAAGGCAGGCAGGCGGGTATAAAGGTTTCCCTGGGAAGAGGAACACCATGTACTACGCCAGGGGGCAGATAGAGCTATCGGGCCGTCCTGAGGCTGAGGCTGAGCTCCTTAAAGGCACCATGGCCATGAATTGCCTGGCATCATGAGTGCAATGGCTTTCCTGCAGTCCCTGAAGAGGCAAATGTAAATATAGACAAATCTTCCGCAATACCAAGGGGATTTGCCTTTTCCCTGCTGAGCAAAGGCAGTCTCCTGCTGTGCATAAAATACTGTGTGTTTCATTTTCTAATCTCTAAATCTGTCATCACTGCAGCCCCCAAGACTAGGCATCAGCATGTTCAGCAGTAGTTATGATAAGCATATTATTGCCTTTGTTTGCCTTGGTGTTTGAAGTTGCATAGTGCAGGAAAGAAGTTTCCAAATTCCCTTGTTGCAGCTTTGGCATCTGCAAATACTGCATCTGTAGGGAGTGTATTTATTGTGAAATTCCTGTCAGAGGGCACAACCTGCTTTAGTGACAGGAATGTTTTCGGTGGGTTTTCTGTTCTAGCTATCCTGTCAGGATTCATATTAGGGATTTCTTTTAAAAGTCATGTTTGTGAGATTTAAATGCTTATTGGATTTAATTATTGTGATTAAATAAGTCAATAACATCAGAATGTCTAGTGCAGGTTTCTTCAAAAAGTGCTGCGTGTTCATGCTATGCAGCATACTCAATAGCTGGGATTACTGAGTCAGAACCAAGAAATCTAGGTTTTATCCTAGCTCTGCCATGATTTACTGCATAATTCTTAGACAGTCCCTTCTTCTTCCCTAACTTCTGTTTCCTTCCTTTTTTGTGTTGTAGTTATTTAGAATAGAGTATTTCCCATGACAAACACCTCCCTTATGGTGTTTATTCAGCCCTTAGCACAAGGAGATATGACCCAAAGTGTAACATCTAAATCTGGGTTGCTTAAACTGTACTGATCCTGCAGCAAACAAGAAGCATTCATATAAATATTCCCTTTTTACCGCAAATGCTTATATAATTTCTTGCTTATTCCAACGATAGCTAATGCTGAATGCAGTCAGAGGTACAAAGAGAATATGCTTTACTTTTGCATTTCAGGCAAAGCAGTTCTTTGGTTTGAAGCCATCTGTTTTTATATTCCAGATGCGACTCCCCAGAGCAGGTCACAAATAACTCTCGTTCATCCCAGGACCAAAAAAGAGATTCAAAACATGGGCAAACAAGACTACCCTTGCTATTGTAGGTGGGTTTTTTTCAAATTTGTTGGTTTAGCTGGGGTTTTAGATTGTTTTTACTCACCCCTTATACTGGAAAAGGCTCTAGAACATCCTTCCTTAAGCAGTTTACTTATAACATATGCTTGTTAATGGAAATCTGGCTTTTTTTCTAAAGCCAAAAACAAAAACCTGCCTTTTCCCCTGAAGATAAACTGTATTTTTCTTTTGACTTCCAAAATAGTGACCAAATTGGGAAAATCCCTTTGAGAAAACTGAACTAGTCGAACTTCAAAAAGCAGGCACCAACACTGAGCAGAAGACAAATTAGGTTGCACGGACTTATGGTTTTGGCGTGCAGACAGACAGACCAGACACTGCAGAGCGGATTTCATCTTGTTTATAACACTTTAGTGTTTCCACTGGATGTTTCACTTCTGTTTTAAATACAAATTTTTGCAAATCAAATAGATTTTTTCAGACTTTGTCTGTCATAGAAAACTGAGTTGCTTTAATGATACTGGCGTTTTCAGAAAGGGATAATTGTCGCAGTGTGGACACTTCATACCACTACAGAGGTACTTTACATGCCACAGCTACTCCTGTACAGGAAGGATAATAAAGTATAGAGATATAAATCAGTTTTAAATGGCTATAAAATCCGCTATTCTCAGGATTCAAGATATGGCAACTTTACAATTTAAAAAAATAATTTCACATTTGCTTAAATTTGTAATAAAAGGACTGAATTTTCTGATTTTAGTGAAATGGGAAAAAAAAACCCAACCAAAAAAAACAGAAATTCACCCTTCCCCAACATTTAAAAGAGGAATCAGAGTAAGGGTTTGCACTACTTTTATTCAATGTCTCCTTTTATAAGATTAAAGATAAACTGCTATAAAATGTCTCTCATATATAAAGGCTTGTCTCCTAGACTAAGAAGTCCATTCCTCTTTTATATTATTAGCTATCACAGTTCCTAACTGTCTTAAAAGAATAAGGTGAGAAACAGGACAGTATGAGTCTCTTTCACTCTCCCCAAGTATTTCTCTGAGAAACACCACAAAAAAAAGAATATTGTATATAAATCTGTGTTTGTCTAAGCATTTTCAACTAATGGGTGGGCTTAGTTTTGAACAAATTCAAGTAAGAATGCTTAAGTTCAGGAACATATAAGCCCAAGTACCAAAGACTTGGTGGTTTTCACTCTTTGGCCTCAGGTCTGCAGAAGTGCCTTGCAAGTTCACATCCATAGGCGTTTGAATAAATTCCAGTTAGGTCAGATTAAACTGAGCAGGCAAATTTGACGAGTGCACCGGGATACCGACCCTGATCCTGCTTAATATTGTAGTTTAGACTTCTCCAGCAACCCACCCAACTTCTGCACTGCCCTATGCCTGCCCAGACTGTCTTGACTCAGGTGTGCTGCAAAAAAAAGCTCGGTTTCAATGCAACCCGATTAGCAGACGGTAAAACTTCCCTCAGCAGCTACGCTAAGGCAATGAAATCCTAAAGAAGCTGAGAGAGTCAGCACAGTCCCTAGCAACCCTCAGGTTCTCACCACTTTTATTTCCCCAAGAGCCTGACCCTAGCTGTCTCAGATCAACAGACCAGAGCTGGCCCTGGTGGCCCCTGCACACCTGCGTCCTCTGCAGGGCTTCTCTCTGGCATTCGGTCTCTCGGGTGCAGCTCTGCGGCGCCTCATTAGTAATGATGGATAAACTGCCCTGGTCGGTGGTCTGTGGAGGTGTTGTTGTCCCTGCATGCCTTCACCCCTGGTGCAGTGTCTGCACACCAGGGAGGTGTGTGAATAGTGTCACGGAGGCTTCGCACACCCTCGTGGTGAACACAGTTCCCGGCTCACACCAGTCACTCTCCCGCACTGGTCCCACCCCAAGCGCTAATGTCTCTATAATGTGCCGTCTCTCCTGCTGACCTGTGATGAAAATGCAGGTTGCCTCACTCCGATTCAAGCAAGGCGCTGGCTGAGTCATTGGTCCCGATGCACTAATGCTGGTGTCTACCCTTGACAAAGGCATTTGTGCCATTTACCTCATGCAAGGTTTGAAAACGTAAAAATAACTACAGCCTTGTGACTCAAAGGTCCTGTAGTTTAAAAAGAAAGAAACATTAAGAAACATCAGAGCTTACTGAAAACAGTGCCTAGGAGAGCACACTGTTACACCTTTATTCAGGGTGATATTGACACTACTGTAATTCATCAAGCTATTATCAATCTACAGATGTATAAAGTAAATCAGGATTAGAAAGTCCTGTGTGTATACAGAGCTGTTCATTTATCACTGCAGCAGCAAACAAGGGTCAGATATTTGGGCAGTTATAAACTATGATTTTCTTCAGCTCCCAGGAAGAAAATTTGCACACTTCTGAAGATTTTCTCTTCTTTTGTCTCCTAAACTTTTGTATTCTGATTTAAGCTATTAAACAATGCATCCTTAGAGCTGCATAAAAGTTAATTTTGATATTTTGTTCCTTTCTTGCACCTTCATTTACAGATTGTGAAGAGATCTACCTGACAGGGGATATAAATATGAGATCTGTGTTTCTACACAATCCATGTTTGTTGAGGCAAATTACATCTCTCAGCACACGATGGAAGTATCATATCAATGATCCATTCACAGAAAAATTCTCACCAGCTTCTCCAGCAGCAGTTTTGCCAGAATGGAGACTGGAATCAAAGTGGAGAAAAATATTGGCTGCATATAAATTAGTTGTAAATCTGTTGTTAATGTAACTGGGACTAATGTCTCAGGCAGTGATTCCAGGTTGGCTACTCCCCTTGAAGTCCTGGAATATTTAATGCTTGCATAAGAATCTTTCTAAAGTAAGTATTTGATCTAATTCCCTCTTAATATAGAATTTAAAATATCATAGAATCATAGAATGGTTTGGGTTGAAAGGCACCTTAAAGACCATCGAGTTCCAACCCCCCTGCCATGGTCACGGACATCCCCCACTAGAGCAGGTTGCTCAAAGCCCCATCCAGCCTGGCCTTGAACACCTCCAGGGATGGGGCATCCACAGCTTCTCTGGGCAACCTGCTACAGTGTCTCACCACCCTCACAGTAAAGAATTTCTTCCTAATATCTAATCTTAATCTCCCCCTTTTCAGTTTCAAACTGTTACCCCTTGTCCTATCACTACGCTCCCTGATAAACCATCCCTCCCCATCTGTCCTGTAGGGCCCCTTTAGGTAACAGAAGGCTGCCTCAAAGTCTTCCCAGAGCCTTCTCTAGGCTGAACAATCCCAACTCTCTCAGCCTACCATCATTTATGCCATATTTTCCAAAATCTAACAGGCAGATGAAAAAAAGTCCTTTCTTAAAATCATAGCTCTCTTGTCCTTTTTATTTTTTTTTTTTTCGAGGTTCTCAATGCATGGGATGACATGCATTATCACATGTTGTGTCACACAGATGAAGAAGTCATGAGCGGGACTTTCAGTGCAGGTTTCTTGCATGTAGGTAGTGAAGACAGGAGTCCCTTTTCTGCTATTCCTTGCCCATTTTGGGTACCTGGAGCAGCAGGAGCATCTCCACACAGCCTAGACCTAACTGTGGTGCCTCAGGCTCGGAAAAATATCAACTGGAGATTGCTCTGAGTGCTGCAGCCAGTGTGCCCTCTCCAAAGGGAGAAGGGCAGGGAAGATGGGGGCAAACAAGGCTGTAGGTACCTGGGTCAGGAGCATGGTGCAGGCTTGCCCTGGGTGGGCAGAGCCCAGGCAGTGATGCCATTGGGGCTGGGAGCAGCTCTGGGGAGAAGGTCCCGTGATTTAGGTAGGATTAAGATTGTGCCTCAATGAATAAGGAAACTCTTGACTAAATATGCAAAACCATGAGCATTTCTGGGGGTCTGATTTTCCCCTTACATTTTTTTAATGAAACTGGAACAAAAAAGCTTTTGAAAAGGTAAGGTGGGAAGGAGGAAGCTTGTGATGCATGTCTTCAACTCATTAAGATTTCCTTTTTGGAAAATATTTACTACAGTGTATTACAGCTAAATTAAATATGGTGAATGGATCTCTCCTAAGGGGATAAACTAAATTAAACCAGGAAGAAACCAAATCTAATTGTATTGGATTTTGTATAATCAAGCAGCAGGAATTGCTTATTCTGACTCAGTTCTTTACCTTTGGTAAGATTTACATTTCATCAATTATTTTTTTTTCTCTTTAAACCAGAAAAGCATGTGAGAAAAATAATAGAAGACAAAACATCTTTCAAATCTTCCTGCATTTTACATGTGAAGCATGTATAGCAAGTTAACAAAAAGTCTGAAGTTCATGCTGGCAAATTATACCGAACACTATGCACATTCTGTATCTTCTTGTTTAAATTACAGGGAGAAAAATATATGATCTAGTTAACAAGATTACACTTAGCTTTAAAAAATCCATTAAGTTATAAAACATGACCCCCCTTACATTATGTGTATCTACACTCTAAAAATAAACAGGAAAATAGACAGAAAAAGAGGACAGAGTAAATAAGAAAAGTTATTTTCAACATCACATGGGAAAAGTAAGTGATATAACAAGAAAGTTAACTCTTAAAAGAAATGGATGTTAAAAAAAATACATAAACTTGTGCCATCCACAGATTAAGAGGCTCACATTAGATACAGCACTGAGTATCCAAATGTGTGCAGTGCTTTTTGACCATTGTGTTTTGGGGAGAGTCACTGGAATAACATGAGAGGGTTTGCTCATTGGTCTGAAGTGCCCAGAGTCTGCCTCACCCTGAAAACCATGTGAGATGGCTCCAGGTGCAGCCACTACACCACCATGGCTGGAGTCCCCGTGCCAGAGTGTTTGTGTCCTGCCATGACACACATTTCTGGGATGCTCTGTTGGAGCTACTCAGTAAAGGATGCATTATTTTTTTGTGGCATTTTAAGCAACAGGGACACTGAATGCTGAGCAGGAGCCAGTTTTAAGAATTAAATAAATAAAGCAACACTCAAGTATTTCCTTCTTAACATATTGACAGACAACATTACTCCAAAAGTATGTATCTTCAGTGTCCTTCTTCAAGTGCAAACCAACCTCCATTCAAACAGATTTGAGCTTACAAACTGTGAGATTGAAAGAATATTAAGCTTTCCATGGAAAAGATTATCTAATACATGATCAGATTTGCTGTATTTCTGGGAACACACAGTGCATGAAGTGAGTCTAAGAGTGACTGGTGAAAAAATAGGCAAACAGGTAATATCCATAAACATCCAATTGCCCACAGTGCTAAAGCTGGTAAGTGTGGAATAGGTCAACAGTTTCTACTTTTCTTTTTTGCTGACCATAAAAGGTAGGATGATCCCTTCAAATTCCCATTTATCCTGATTTATTGTGTCTTTACTGGAAGTGTGGGACCATTCACAGGCAACTAAAGAAATTAGGTCCACTGAGGTCAGTGGAAGCAATATTGTGGGCATGACCCAGTCTTCTATGATTTATCCAAAGCACACAGACGAGCTAACAGTAAAATAAGTTTGTTTATTCATTCATATACTGATAATGAACTGCCCAGATATAGGTGCAGAATATAGGAGAGGACAATAAAAAGCTTTGGTTTTAGCTTATTAGTATTAGAGAGCTTGACAGTTGACTGGAATGAGAAAGCATTTTTTCTAACATCTTCATGTCCTCTGTGATAAACAACGGACTTGGTCTGAGCCAACACTCACATGAAATCATTGAAAAAAATTTTAGTTTTAATAGTCCTTAGGGAAATAAGTTTTGGTATTTTATTTTTTTTTTTATCTGTAGACATTTCTTAGATTCAATTATTCTGTCATTACTTTTTGCAGAAAGAAATGTAAACAAGTTTAGGTTACCTCCCACCACCACTTTTACTACTTGCTGAGATGAGTGAAGCAGGTTCAACAAGCGAGCAACAGAGGGATGGGTTCAATGAATGCACACATTGAGTTAGGAGCCTTGGAAACAAAATATATAATATAGCTCTATATAATATAGCTCTACTAATATGCATTAGTTGACAAATTATGTGGTGGGGGGCATGATAAAATTACACATGCTCTGCCATAAATGCAATGTTCCGTTAATTTAATTTCAAATCTCTTGTAGAAAATGAATATTGACCACTCATTTTGGCACACTTTGTAGTGGAAATATCATAACTGAGAATCCTGCTCTTGGGGCAGACTATTTTACTTGTAGCATGTAAGTCTGAAACATTTATGTCAGCCAGTTTTCTACGCAGCAGGCAAAAAAAGTGACACCTAGGTGCCACCAACCTTATTAAAATACATGCTTTTCATGTACATCTATGCAATCAGCTTCTTACTTGAGAATTCTGGGCTGAAAGCATCAGTGCTCAGTCTGAACTTATGCTTCATGAGTCAGCATAAAAGTAAACCCACCAAAACTTATTCATGGTCTGACAGATGTCAAGGCTGTGTTGCAACTCTGTGATTTAGAATAACTCAGATCAGAAGCACGTTAAGAGGATGAGTTCTACCACAGGTATAAAATACCCAATAAAGCTTATTTCATAGACATATGACACAACACTTTGTTGTAGGGCATGTCCTTCCCATCATACCTGGATGAGATTTCTTTATGCTGATTTCTTTGATATATATTATTGACATGTTTTGGGGGGTAAATGGTAGAAATAGCTATAGGCAACAAAATTAATCTTAAATGCAATCTATTTATCATACTTAAAAAAAAACCCCAACACAATGCATTGCTCATGGAATTTGAAATTTCTATCTAAAAGTCTGTCTGTCACTAATTTATCAAGCAGGCTGTTGTGCCCCAAAATATAAATTTTTCCTTCAACTGTACATATTTTATGAACATTCTGACACATACTTTTTGGCAAAAAAGGAGGGGGAAAAAAGAGATAGATAGAAAAAAAAATTGAAATTTTTTCATTTCTTATGCTGGCTGTGAGTATAATTTGGACTCCACCACAGTTTCTCTAATCAGTAACATGTATTTCTATTTCTGATTTTTTATGACTTAATTTCAGCATTCTGTGAGACTCCCAGACCATGGGGCTTGCCTGATTCCTCCAGCAAGAACAAGGCAGGTTTTTCCTTCACAGCTCACCCAGCCTCGTGCTCTGTACTGCTATGGTAAAGGGAGGTATCTCACCTTTCACCACGTGGACAGCCATGGGCTTAGTCCCCGGCCACTTGCCTTGAATGAAGTATCACAACCTTCAGCTGCAGGAATTAAGGGACAGCAGGCAAGGGGAAGCATCAGTATGCATGAAATCCATCAATACATATCAAAGGCGAAAAGGGTATGAAGGGGCCAGGGTCTCCGTACTCCCAGCATCTTGCCTTCAAGAAAACAAATCATAGAAGGAGACAGTGAGAAGAGAAAGGTAGCCTTGCAGCTTCAGACCACAGGTCAAACAAGCAGAGAGAGAATTTCTGCAGCAGTTTTTGCTTTGAGTGTTTTCTCCTCTCTATGCCAACTTCTCCACCCTCGTTTCTCCATCCAGACAGCTTAGCCCTGGTGAAGGGACTCGCATGCAAGGACAGACCGCAAAGCCTCAGAGCTACCTGGATGCTTGGGATGTCTCTCAAGTATGTGCCAAGGCAGGCACCCAGCCACAAGCCCACCAGACCAACCCTGCTGGCAGCTTGCAGAAGATCTGGTATTGCAAGGACCAGTGAGCACCACCATTTCCGCAGGGAGGTCAGTCTTCTGACTTAAGTTCTCATCTTAATTAAGATTAAACCACTGCTTGAGAGGAGTCTGTCTGCATCAAAATTTAAATGTTTCAGGTTGTTATTAAACATTTAATGCCCTGAATGTGTTGATCTGGTTTCTCTCATGAGAAAGTAAATGGCAATGCCCACAGCAGACATGAAAAAATGCACCCTTATTTCATATCATTTGTCTTCATGTTCATCTGCTAGTTCAAGTCAAATGCACCTTAACTGTTTGTGTTGTACCTTGACATAAGCCTTGATGACATCAATTATTTATGCAGTATGCCATATGTCTGAAGGTTATTCTAAGACATGATGGATGCAGACGTTTTCTCTTTTTTTTTTTTTCTTTTAAATCTGAACAGCTCAGTTGCCTCAGTATGCAGAGTAAAAGGACAGTAAGTACCTGATTAATCACTCAAAGAAATCTTGATAAGAATTTAACTACTTTCATATTTTGCGGGAAAGTATTATTACAAACAAAAATTGTTGGTTTCTTATATTCAGAAAAGAATGCATTATGAACATTAATAAAACTTAAATTAAACTATTTAATTTGGCATCTGATCCCTAAGAGTGAAATTCATTCCTCATCACAAAAACCCAAATAATTGGGTAATATGGATAGGGTTAATTATATAAATTTTATAGGCCTCTACAAAAGTAAGACACAGTACAGCACTCAGATGAAAAAATAAGGAAATACAACTACAAATATATTAGTGTAATGCTGTGACAGAGATTTTTTAAATGTGCAAGGGCTGGAAAATTCTAAATTACACCTCCCACAGCAACTATATCTCAGCAATAATGCATATATAAAAATGTCAAGTCAAATGCTACAAACTGTACAGTATTAAAAAAAGGTCTCTATAAGTGAGTAGATTTATTTGGGGCTATTCTGGGATTCAGAAGCTCCACAGAATGTGTCAGGGACATTTATTCCCCAATTCAGCAAAGTATTTAAGCAAACATCTAATATTGGGCATGCGGCCAGTCTTTTTGACCACATTCTCAATCACACAGTTATAGCCAGCAATAAAGTTAGTGTTTTGCTGAAATAGAGATATGCAAAACCTGTAAGACATGTTCTGTACAGCCAAAGCCTGACTCTTGCTCTTGAGTGGGTGAAGTTTTATAGTGCTAAGGATGTTATGTACATCAGTGTTACTTCTGTTCAATGGTGTTGACATGAGCCCTGCCATATTTATCTGTATTTGTGGCTGACCTGTAGAGAAAAGCCACATTCAAGCCTCACCTATTATAAAGCCTGATCCTGCCCTTTAAGATGATCAGCCCCTGCAGCCTCCAGTGCCAAGTGTAAATTTCATAACGAACCAGGGAATGTTAGTCTGCACTATATGAGGCATAAGACACAGTTGTCAAGCCATAGATTTCTGAGAAGCACATGATTAGGACCGGAAAAAAAGATGCTGAAGACAGACAAGCACATACATTTTAGTAAGCGCTGTGACAGCCATAGATATCTTCTGTTTACACCCTGTGAGGTGGCCCCACTTGGCCACACCTACAGGTCAACAGAAACTCCACATTAAGGAGATGCAGACGAAACCACAACTTGGATTCATCTTCACAACTACCAGTAACTTCATAGTTGCTGGATGAAGACTTTCTGGTGAGAGTGTGGTGTGACTAAAAGAAACATTTCAGGAAAAATATGAATAAAGAGAAATTTAAATGTAACTATGTAACTAAAACAATCTTTCTGGAAAGACTGCCCTGCAGAGACAGTTTGCACCAATTACAATCTTGCACCAGAAACATCTGCATATCTTAGAGGCTGAGAAATACAGACAGAAGGGGGAAAAAACCCAAAACACAACAAAAGTAAGGTTGGAGAGTGGAGAAGTACGTGTGATATCTTTTCTTCTTATGCATATATCTGTAACAGACTGAAATAATTCTCAAAATATTTAGATCATAGACTCATAGAATCATCTAGGTTGGAAGGGACCTTCAAGATCATGTACTCCAACTATCCACCTAGCTGACAAAAAAACTATCACTAAACCATGTCCACCAGCACCATGTCAACCCATATTTTGAACACCTGCAGGGATGGTGCCTCAACCATTTTCCTGGGCAGCCCATTCCAATGCCTGACAATGTTTTCAGTGAAGAAAATTTTCCTAATACCTAACCTGATCCTCCCCTGGCACAACTTGAGGTTGTTTCCTCTAGTCCTGTTGCCTGTGACTTGGGAGAAGAGACTGATCCCCACGTTTCTACACCCTCTTTTCAGGTAGTTGTAGAGGGCAATGAGGTCTCCCCTCAGTCTCCTTTTCTCCAGGTTGAACAACCCCAGCTCCCTTAGCCTCTCCTCAGAAGGCTTGTGCTCCAGACCTCTCACCAGTTTCATTGCCCTTCTCTGGACCCGCTCCAGCACCTCAATGTCTTTCTTGTGGTAATGGGCCCAAAACTGGACACAGTACTTGAGGTGGGGTCTCATCAGTGTTGAGTACAGGGGGACGATCACCTCTCGGGTTCTACTCACCATGCTGTTCCTGATACAGGCCAAGACACTGTTGGCCTTCTTGGCCACCTGGGCACACTGCTGGATCATGTTCAGCTGATAGTTGACCAACACCCCCAAGTACTTTCCTGCCAGGTAGCTCCAACCACTCTGCCCCAAGCCTGTAGCGCTGCCTGGGGTTGTTGTGACCCAAGAGCAGGACACGGAACTTGGCCTGATTGAACCTCATCCTGTTGGTCTCAGACCATCAATTCAACCTGTCCAGATCCCTCTGCAAATCCTTTCTATCCTCCAGCAGGTCGACATTCCCACCCAATTGGTGTTGTCTGTGAACTTACTGAGGGTGCATTCAATCCCCTCGTCCAGATCATTAATAAAGATGTTGAAGAGAACCGGCCCCAGTACCAAGCCCTGGGGGACACCACTTGTGACTGGCCACCAACTGGATTTGATTCCATTTACCACCACTCTCTGGGCCCAGCCCTCCAGCCAGCTTTTAACCCAGTGGAGAATACTCCCATCCAAGCCATGGGCAGTCAGTTTCTCCAGGAGGATACTGTGGGACACTGTATCAAAGGCCTTGCTAAAGTCCAGATCATTACGGTAAAATTGTATTTTACTTTTCCCAGACAAGATTAAGAGAAGATATTCCTTAAGGTAGCTGCATATTAATAAGCAGTGTTTTTAAAAGGAAAGGCACGCCTTACTGTCTGTCTTTAACACAGTATCTCTAACACTGAACCACTGCCACAGAACCCCATCTCCCTCAATTAGTCATTTTCAGTGACACCTAAGAAAATAACAGCACTTTCAGAGGCTGAAAAGCAGGTTAACAGAGGAGCTCATTTTAAAGAAAAGCTCCATGTTGGCCATATTTAGCAAGGAGCTCTCTGTCATGAGGTTTCCAGCAGCACGGGTGACGCAGCTGGTGTAGGCAGACCTTGGTTTCAAGCAGCACCACTTGGGAGCCACCATCCCATGCCCATGTGTCTTGCCCAAAACTTGTTGCAAGTCCCTTCAGCTAAGGTGCTCAAAATCAAAGACGAGATCTTGATCCCAGCCATATTCCCATGTCACTACTGCTTTCATATGTTGACTCCTAAATTTCACACTGCAGCAAACCTGAAGAGTAAAACCTTGGCATGTAAAGGATTTTGCCTGTCACTCGTGGTATCTCAGTGTTCTTTGCCTGCCCTAATGTACACTGATGGTTCAGAGAGGAGATATTGAAGTAATCAGAGTCCTAACTGAGAGGTGCTGAGCATCCTCTGTGCCCTTTAGGGGTTTGTTTGGGTGTTTTGAGTGCTTGGCACCTTGCAGGATCCAAAAGTTCATGAGCTGCAGAAAGCCTGAGAGCTGTAGCACTCCAGCTCTTTGAACTACATCTGCAGCTGGGAATTCAAGCAGGGGCAGAGGGAGGGGACATTTTCCTCAACCAGAGGATAATTTACAAGGGAAAGAAACAGGACAATTACCAACTGCAAGGTGATTGGAAAAGGCTTTGTTTTTTGTGGTTTTTTTTTTTTTTTCAATTGCTGTTGTTTTAAATCATATGCAGGCAAAGTCTAGGCTATACTTTGTTGGTGTTTGGAGGAGGAGGTTAATTAGTGCTGGCAGAAGTCTCAGCAGCAATGTATAGCTAGTCATATGGTACTGTCTGCTCCCAGCCTTATAGAGTAGAGACTAATAAGCTGAAAAGACAGGGGGAGGAAGGAATGGTTTCTTCTTCAAAACTCTTCACAGAAAAGCCATTTAGCAAAACAAACATAAAATAATTGGATTCTTTTTCTTTGCTTTCTTTGCCTCTTCTCCAGTTAACTGTTTGATTTAGCTGCTTTCTTTACTCTTTCCAAGACTTACATGTGTTGAGTAGCAATAAAGGTGGCTGTGCCTCCTTTCTGAGGCAACTACAAAAGCACATTGGGAGTTATTTCAGTGCTCTGTATGGTGCAGAGAATGCCTGTGAAATTTTGATAACATAGATCAAGGGGACAAATTAGTCAGATTAGTATGGATTTCCTCTTTAATAAATCTTTCACACCATACAGTATTCTTTGTCCCCATATTCTTGTGTTTTGCTTTTTCCACAATAAGGACTTTTTATCAAACACTCTTGAGCATCTTTTCTGTTTCTTCAGGAGGAAAAATGTCTTCTGTAGTGTATTTGTGTTAGAATACAAACTTTTTAACGGCTAAATATACAGTCTTGCACTATTATTTTCCATGATTTTGAAAACATGTTTGATTTTCTTAGATGTCTAAAAAGTAGCTGAACAAAAATTTATTTTTGTCTATATTGGAAATATTTGGAAATATTTTCCAATATTTGGAAACACTGTGCTCCTTATGTTTCCTATTGGTTCCCAAGTCATGCAGTTTTTGCCCTACCAATTTCAATCAGCAGAATTTTTAGATGAGAAAATACCTGCTAAGATAAGACACTTCACTGAAAGCAGCACTTACAGCATGGAATCATAGAATCATAGAATCATCAAGGCTGGAAAAGACCCTTGGCATCATCAAGTCCAACCATCTCTCCTACTCTTCAAAGTTCTCCCCTACATCATATCCCTCAACACCACATCTATACAACTCTTAAACTCATCCAAGGATGGTGACTCAACCACCTCCCAAGGGAACGCATTCCAGTGTCTGACCACTCTTTCTGTGAAAAATTTCTTCCTAATGTCCAGTCTGAACCTACTCTGTTTCAGCTTTAATCCATTCTCTCTCATTCTGTCACTAATTACCTGCAAGAAGAGACCAGCACCAACTTCCCTACAGTGTCCTTTCAAGTAGTTGTAGAGAGTGATGAGGTCTCCCCTCAGCCTCCTCTTCCTCAAACTAAACAGTCCCAGCTCCTTCAACTGCTCTTCATAAGATTTATGTTCCAGGTCCTTCACCAGCTTCATTGCCCTCCTCTGCACCTGCTCCAGCACCTCGACGTCTCTCTTGTATTGAGGTGCCCAGAACTGGACACAATACTCCAGGTGTGGCCTCACCAGTGCTGAGTACAGGGTGACAATCACCTCCCTAATTGTTGGTCTCACCTAGATTGGTACAAGAAATTTATATTTAACTAATTTCTAAGAACTCTCTTATTTATACACCAAAAAAGGATTCCTGCCTACATAAAAATCCTGTAGAAAAAAGTAAAGAGTGTCCTTTTAGTAATGATTACATTTTAGGGTCCTATGGGCACCCAAACAGGCCCTTCCAGCAGCCAGCTGTCAGATCATAAATTACTGCAATGCCTCATGCCTGTGTTTTTGATAGCTAGCCACTTAAATCTACACTGCTCTAGGCCGTGCTCCCTTTTTCATAAAGAAGTGGAACTAGAACGTTTAGAATTAGTTATGTAACTCCACTTTCAGGTTGAAAAAATGCTCAAATTATACCCAAGAAAACAGAAACATCTGTGGCTCAGGGTAAGTGGAATGAGAAGATTGAAAAAGAGTAGGAACTACGAGTTTTCATGGTGTATAGCCGTGCCCTAGTGAGTGTTGACCTCTGTAACAAATATGCTGCTTAGAATGAAACTATTTCCCCAGTCTATTAGTGCTGGCATATGGTTTCTCACTGGTCATCAGAGTCCTGCTTTTCGAAGTTGATATCAAGTTACTTATACCTAAATACCTTCTTTTTTTCAAGTCCCTGGTATCTCCTAGTTGTATCTGATATATGTGCAAACTTGGTGTTTGTGCACACATGGTTCTGTATATTATTCATTTTACTTGACAGATTTTTAATTCAGATTTATTAGTTTCTATTGCACCTGGTGGAAAAAGATAAGATGCTGAAGGCTCTTAAGTGACTTGGGAACAGAAAACCAGATGGAAAATGTTCTCCAAAGTGTCTTAACTTCACCCTTAGAAGGCTTTACTGATTCACTGCAAGTTTTGAGGCACCCAAAACAAAGGAAAATAAAAATAATGTTAGAGCATAGCAAAAATGCTGTGTGAAAATAACAAAAGATAAAAACCAGAAAATTGAACTCTGCATAGCATGCCTGACTACTCTACAGGCAATGATACATGCATTAGTGGTACATATATATCACTATACGTACATGAAGTATCGCACTCAGAACAATTGCTTTTAAGTGTAATGTATTGCATTATTTTTACAAATTGTACTATAGAGCATTTATGAGTCTACTACTAAATGCAGTACTACCATAAATAATTTAAATCAAATTACATTTGTCAACTAAACCAACAAAGTACCTTTAACGATATATTATCCTTGATTTTTTTATTGTGTTTGTTCCCTTGCTTGTTGACTGGTAAAAATCAGTATTTTGTAATTGATCTCCCAGTCATTAGAATGAATTAATGATGCCCTAGTAGGTTTCCAATAGAAGGCAAAGATTTTTTCTTTTCATTTCCATTTCACTTGACATCAAGGGTACTGATAGCACTGCGTAGACAAGTGCTTTAACACAAATACAAATTTGAGGTGAGGGGGATGGGGAGGGAAGACAATGTAAAAAAGTATCTCAACAACTACAAAAATGCCATAAATAATGTTTTCTAATGACTGCCTTGGGCAGGACATCTGTAGAAACTTCTCCAGTTCTTCCAGTTACATCAGCTCGCATGATAGAGCTTCTCAGCCCAGGACCACGGCATCACTGCAGGTCACAGCCAACACACTCGACAGTGCAAACTGGACATCAACATCCCCATATGTTCCACCAACCTCAGATTACATTTTCACAATTTGGGAGAGCCAAGGAATTACCAAATCCAGAGGTAGACCAAAGGAAAGAGATGACAATAGCTTTTTGTAACCCCTGTCCTTGTCCAGCAGCAGAGCTGGGCATTCTGGATCAAGCTGAACCATCATGGCTGGGTTCAGCTGCCCCTCAGCAATATCAGCTCTCCTACTCACTGCTGACTTCATTGTCCATTTCTCCTCAAAAAGTTTTATCAAGTGATTCAGGTTAAAAGGAATAATAAATAACAAGAAGGATGTTGTGTGGTTTTATATTCTAGTCTGGTAAACTGATTTAAGTGAAAAAGAAATTTCTTATGAATATTGGGCTGGTTGGCTGGTCCTTTCCCCTCTGTCCCCTGCCCCCTCCCCACCCCACTTCCTTTAAGAAAAATAAATAATCAAAGAATTTAAAACGTGTCTATGGAGCTTGACCCAAAGACATGCAAATCAATGGGCACAACTATATCGGCTTCAGAGAACAGTGGATGAATTGAAATTATTTTGTTCTTACTATCTTGATTTTTTCTTCACTTTTCTTCTGATCAAGAGCACAGAACTGTTCTCAGGCCAAGAGCTATGCAGTTTTTCTGAAGGGCTCAAGGCCTCAGCTCAGAAATTGATTTTTCTTCCTTTTTAAAAAAGAACTTTAGTTGGTTAGAATTATAGTTTATCTTATAATTTTGAAACAGCAGAAAAAATCAAGGGAAAGCATTGGGAGTGGGAGAGATAGTATCACTTTTCATTTATAAACAAATATGTGCAGAAGGGAAGAATATGAACACAGATTTCTTTACTTCAAAGGATTACCAAACACTCTTGCCTAGCTGATATTTTTGTAGATTGGCTTATACTGGAGGGATTAGTCAAAATATCATTGCTGATAAATTTCTGCAGGGAAACTGGACATGCGCAGCCTCATTTTAAGATGCAGTATGTACTCCTTTGATTTGCAGAACAAAAAGATTAAATACATTGAAAGTTCAGGAGCTATTTTTCACTATACTTGAATACACCTACAAAAATAAGGAAAGGGTCCCTTTAAAGAGGATATTGCAAGGATGGGGGTTTATATGTTGTCTACCTTTATGCATCCATCTCTCTTGGCTCCCACAGAAGTAACAGACCCCCCCTGAGGATGACAGAGCACACGATTGCACCGTGCATATGAAAAGAGGTTGGTCACTGACGGGCAGAAGTTTACCATAGACATTATTTCTGTATATTGCAGCACTCCCTGGTCTGGACACCACAACCAGTCTCTTAAAACAGGCTGTTATCTAATTCTGCATAAAATTAATTACAGCCAAGTGTCAGCTCTGTCTTCAAGCTCCATTATACCCCTCTGCTGCAGCACAAGTACTCCATGGAAATACCCACTGGATTGTTAAGCCTAAAGGTAGTTTTGAGCACCTCTTTAGAAGTCACTTTTGAAAAACAGAGCTCTGGAATGGCTACTGGGAGGAACCAAGACCCTTGATCTAGCATCAAGCATCTAGCACTTTACAGAGAATATTTAGGAGCTAAGAGATATTAAATGCAAGGCTATATAAAGCATTGTTCTACAGAGATTTTTATTCTCTTGGATTTCTTGATCCTTTTGCTGTTGCTTATTACTCAGCAAACGAGATGCATTCCCTCATACACACTTTTAGACCTCTCTCTATATTGGGCAAACTAAGATATTTTGATGGAAAATAAAAATGTGCCCCCTGTTTCAAACTGCAAGGAGCAGCACATTGTGTGTCATGACAAAGATGGCAGCTCATATGCTAAAACAGAAAGACTTCTGATAGATTATTTTGCATTACCACACTCCCTGAAATCCCAATCAAACCATGACTAACACCAAAGAACCCAGTCAGTGCCTACTGGTAGAAGAACGCAACTCTTCACCAAGCCAGTTAACCTGGCTTGCTCGTGTAAGTTGTGAAACCAATCTAAGAAAATTACCAAATTTATATTTAAAGTACTTCCTTAAAATACTACTCACTATATGCAGGAATAGTTTTGCACCTGCCATTTTCTGCAGGCTTTTCTTGATTTTTTTTAAATCCACTTACTACATTTTTAGCAGCAGTATACTATTTAAACAAACCTAGACCCACAAATTATGCAGACATCAAGAGAAATACCAGACTGAGTCACCACTTAAAAACCAACCCTTAAAATTCCATAACTAATAGCCTGTAAATGGAAGAAAAATACATGCTTCAACCTTGTCATTGCCTTGATCTGTAAAAATTGCTGTACTTTTAAATAAAAGTTTTATTGGCAGAATTTGAGTTTAACCCAAAAGCAAACAATTAAATACTGCAAAACAGGTACATGTACGTGGTCAATTTCCCTTTTAGGTCCCAGTGTCTCGATCAGTACTGTTTGATGAATCAGCTTTCTTGTTAACTAGAGGTGCAGAGCCATCATCTAATGAAAACACTCTGCATTTTATGACTCCCTAGACTGTAGTTCGGCATATTAAAATAGAATTTCAATCTCAGTGTAAGAAATAAAATCCAATCTAGCATCTTTTCTTTGAACAGAACAGATAAAAATGCTGCTCATTTAATTTTAACAATATTTTTTAATGTTAGACAGTATAAAAAAGAGGCCTTGGATGTAATTTAAAAATGCCCATAAATTAAAAATAAATTGGTAGAAATCAGCACAATTCTTCAGTACGTGGACTAGTTTCATTAAACATACAAATTTGATGGCAGAGAGTTTCAAGTCCTATTTAAAAGTGACAGAACTACTATTTTGCCACCTATTACATATGCTTTCATCTGTTCAATAGAGGATAGATCTAAGGATATCTCATCAAACTCTTTGGGGTTTTTGCCTCTTTTTGGTGAAAGAGTTAATTTTTGGTCAGGATCCCATGACAGCACCTTAACTTTTTTAAAGCTACTGCACATGAAAGGCACCAATACAATCTGCCAGAAAGTATTCAAAATTATGGGATTTTAGGGGACATCTGAATCTTATTGCAATCTGTTCACAGGGAAAACAGTCATCCTTTAGCACAGTGATATAAGAACAGAAATACTTAACAGTAGCATTAAGGCAAAACAGCCTTATAAATGTCCCTTCCCTTCCCTGTCCTGAAATGAGTTTAGTAGAGCTCTGTAAAGTAACTCTGATTTTGAGTTTTACAAAGGTCAATGGTCTTTGGACATGGTCTTTCTTCTTCTGTTGAACTCAGCTCTATAAGGGACAATCTATATCACTGTTCTTTTGCTGTCACACTTCATTTTTTGCTAGTAATGTTTTCCCATATAAATTTTCCTATAGAAGGCCTGGGAATTTAGTAACAAAAGAGTAAGAAAATGTTGGTACAAAGCATTGGAACAAATTCTGCTTTTTAAATTTTATTTCCTACAGTTATTCCTCTTTTTAAGAATACCTATATAGCAAGAGTGCTATTTTCTTTAACAATACCAAATGTTGCAAGGAACAGATGGATCTGTTAGAAACCAGAAAATAAGCCAGAAACACTAAGCTTTGTCTGTACCACAGGAAAAATGCCATAGAAGACCCATATTCTAATAAGCTGAAGTGTCTATAAGTAGTACATAAACTTATTAATGGAAAAGCTGAGTGTCCCAAAAGGTTAAGTTAATATTAATTCTTCATTGTTACAAACTAAAGTATACTTAGGCATAAAATAACAATAAAAAAAAAAAAAAATTAAAAAGAACCCAACTAACCAAGAACAAACCCTTACTTTAGAGATGACCTTTAATGGAGTATCTGTTTTCATACAACAAGGTAAGCCCTTACATGTATTTCTGCTCCATTGATTCATTTTTCTGCTCATTCCTCCTATCACAATGCATGATGCTCAGCTGCTCTAGTTATTGCTTGCAGTGATATTCCCTGCTAATTCAATGCAAGGTTAATGTGGTGCTAAAGAGCTTTGCAATATCAGATTCTATGTTTATTAGCAAGTGCTCAAGTTGGACCAAATGATCCTTGAAGCTCCTTCCAATCTGGTATTCTATGATTCTATGATAACAGTAACCACAGGATCAAATTTGATATGATGTAAAAGGCTTCATGATATGGTGATGGCCTGTCCCTGCAAGATATGGGATGCTATGGGGTGTGCCACAGTGCCAGAAATCTGTCAGTCAGTTCAGTTGGAGGTATGATTTTAGCTTCTGAATAAACATAAATGCCAAAGTAATCTCTGATAGAAAGAAAAGAGTGGAGGGATTGAAAAAGCCTAGAGTTATTATTAGAGATGGATGAACATATTTAAACACTGTGCTGCTTCAGATTTTTGTCTGTATTCAGTGTTTACCAGATCCTGAGTAGTTTTTCAGCTCAAAAAAAATTTAGTTCAGTACCAGCTCAGATCAGCCGTACTCTTCAGCTGTCCACCTTCCCTTCTGTCCTTCTCCCACTTCACTTTTCACTATATTTGCTCACTCTTGGTTATGTTCACGAAGAAGGTAGGCAGAGAACTAGTGGAATTAAAACAACATTCGCCAATACACCATTGCTTGTTTCTTGTAACTTTGGAATGAAAATTACACTGCCATGTACAGACAGACAGGTCCTGTTTAAACAATCTTCCCCAACTTTGTTCAACTGGACTACAGCGTGTCACACAGACACACTCCTAGCCATTCCCCCTCTAGGCAGGAGAAGAGCTACTGGCCACAGTGCTCTGCAAGGAGATCTCTCATCTCAGGGGAGAACAACAGCATTGTTATCTCTTGTACTACAGGATTCCCGAGGAGCTTAAACCACCGACAAGGGCCAGTGGCAGGCTCTGGCTCAACTGAAATCCAAGTAAGATTAAACTCCGTAGAGGATCTCTTGGGCAGACAGAAGCTGAGGGAAAAGCTCCTCTACATGGGGAAAGGGAGTAGAGGATTAAGTTGGAAGGGTTTATGGGCAAGAAGCAAGAATAAACATTTGAAAAGTCAGTGCAAATTATTAGGTTGGGAAAGAAATTTGAGTAGGAAGCAGGTCAGAACTAAAGCAGTTACGATGTCACTTAGCAGGACTTGGTTTTGCTTTTTGGATAAAGAAAACCAAAATGTTAACATAACATTTATGTTATGTGTGACAGAGTTCCTATAAAGGACGGGACATCTCTTAACTAGAGACAAAGATAGGAATAAAATAATACCCATTTCCCCACCATCTCCTTTTGAGCACCATAATAAATAAAGTTTGATTTGTGCAGTGAACACCCCCTCAAGGAGTTTCACAAAGTGAAAGTGCCATAGCTTCTCTGATGTAATAAAACCTATTATATACAAATGAACTACATCAGTCCAGAGAAGCTACAAAAACATGTTAGCAATTGCTGAGAGTGCCAGCCAGTGATCCTGACCCGTCAATACTAGGCATTTCTAAACACTGCCTCCTTTGAAATTAGCTGCTGTTATATACGTTATGACACAGTGCTATACCCACCCTTGATGTTGTGTATCGATTAACTGCGCTGGTACTTGAACACTGCCCACCATCTGATCGGATAGATGCCTTCAGATAGCGGGGAGGCAGTGGTAATACTATGCACCCTAAACGTTTTTGATCTACAGCTATGATTATTTACTGTCATGAATATGTGCCTTGATAGTGATAATTGGAAAATTGTCACAGTTCTTATGAAACAGTATGGTGAAAATTTCACTTATCAAGCATTCTTGCAACTCACAGCTCCATATAATGGCACTTGGTTAGCAACCATGAACACGGCTGTGGTCCTTGTTCTCAAACACATGCTTCTTAGGGAAATGTCTTATATTAAGTTGAAGACAATTTTGGTTGTTACAACAGTATGTGCTTTCACTAAAGAAGTGTTTATCAGACAGAAAAGGAAACAAAAAATATGATTAAACAGTTGGGGACAGAGATTTTTGGGATTGCCTGGAAGATGAGAATAAAATGTGTATTTATACAAGTTTTGTAAAGAAAAGAGTTCCTCTTCAACAACTGTTTTGTTCAGGAGGAAGATTTCGTACACAAAAGATCATATGACTCATTTAGCAGCAGTAGATTTTGCTGTCTATGTAGATGATCTGTGAATACTTTAAACCCAGAAGCTCTTGTGTTCTTCAGGGAGTCCCAAAGTCCTCCCCTGCCTTGTCTGTTTGGCCTTATTGTCCAGATCTCCCACAAGTCTCTGATTTTGAGGTGGTTATCTGAGGCTAAACATTTTCTACATTAAAATATTATTTCTTCAAATATTTTTTTTTCATTTCATTCATATCCAACAGAGTGTCCTGTGCAAACCCAGCAGACCCTGAGGAGCATGTCACCTTTTCCACAAAAGCTCCTTGAATCAAGCTATTCTGGAGGACAATGATCAAAAGGAACATGGTTTTTCATCTAGTTTTTTAACATCTCAATTGGCAATTGTTAAAATTGTTGTCTTCTCCTGGAAAAAGTCCTTCTCCAGGACAAAATAAGCTTTTCCACTATGAAGAATGACCAGTAGTTTTGACTGCTGGCATGATATTCAGACTTGGGATAGCAGAATACCAGTGCAGGGAGTACTGATAATTAAAGTAGCCGTTAGCAAAGCAATTATAGAAAAGTATGATCATTTCTACAGACAAAAGCAGTTCTTGGTGGATATTTCACATAGTTGCAATACTGCAATGGCTCTACTTTCAGTAAAACTATCTCACAATAACTTGTGTTTCTTTTACTCCTCAGGCTACTGCATTTGCACTGGAGAAATAAGACTGTAGTCCAAAAAACTCTGAAAAGCAGGCTTGCACTGCAATTCAGGTGAATTACTTCTTAAATGAGTAATGTCATTTTGCCCTTGTACTTTCATTTTAGAAGTAAGTCAGAAGTTTTGCAAGTGACCTTGCACAATGAGCTAAAATAAAGTAAAATCCACATCCTGTGGGTATAAACACAAGCAGTTCTCCTTGCCTAGGGAGACAAGTCTCTTTCTTTACTTGAACTTGGTTAGAAAGGCAGGTTCAGGCAAAGATTTTTAAAGTCCAGAAGTAACCTTAGATCATCTATTCTGACCTTGAGTATGATCAAGCACAGGAATGCACATACCACTCCTTTAAATTTCATATATTACTTCAGCCATTTCCAAAAGCTAACTGGCAAGAACAAGGAATAAAAAATACCATCTACCTGCCCAGGGTATCTATGAAATCTGAATAGTGTTTTGTTATTCCTCTCATATATACCTAAGTGCACTCTTCACATACACATGCTTATTTCCCACAAAACTTTCTAGCATAACTGTGTCTGCAATATATGTTTGTCAATTGATTCACACTTTCCAAGCTGACTGATTCCCAGCTTCAGAAAGAAAACTGGCTATATTTGACCTCAAAATCTTGGTTATTTACCCTTTATATATGAAAATAAGAAAAGAAACTTGTGCTTCTTTCTAAAAGTCTAGATTATTTCCCAAAGTCAGTTTCTCTCCAGAAGCAGGACCCTTACCAACAAGCTTCAGTCTAGCTGGTCAAAAAGTGTGAGCCTCAAGGACTTGCTCAGAGCTGATATTAGCTGGTGTCTAACCCACACCTATTCTACCAAACTAGCCAGGTTTTAGGCATGGGAAGCAGAGCAGAAAGCAGAGTAAGGATGTTTTTTCTGCATTTTGCTGTAGTTTTTTGAAAAATCAATTTCTCATATTTGTTTTAACGCCCAGTGGAGATGTTCTTTCTCTTCTCTATCAGCAGTGAACTCCAGCAATCTGAAATTTCTGTCCATCTATAAAAGTGGTTACAGACATTAACATATCCTACAGAAGGGCAATTCAGCCAGGCGCAAGCAATCCAGTTTTCTGGCAACTCCAGGCAATTTGTTGATGCAAGTGATCAATCAGCAGATGAGAGGTGATGTTTTGTTGGACCTGCTGCTCACAAACAAGAAAGAAGTGATGGAAGATATGAAGATCAAGGGCAGCTTTGGCTGCAGTGGTTATGAGACTGACATTTAAGATCCTGAGAGAATTCATCAGAACAGCATTACAACTCTGGACTTCAGAATTGCTGATTTTGTCCTTTTCAGAGCTTTCCAGTCTCTGTTGGAGCTTGTAGGAGGGCAGCAGTACCCACAGGAGGGAGGATTGAGATAGGGATCACTTAAGCCAGTTGAACATAAAGAAGCCTGTGGGAGCAGAGAAGAAAAAGGCAAGCACGGCACCCATCTTAAAGAAAGTACAGGACAGTACAGATCAAGGCAACTTACACCTGGCCTCATCACAGTCCCTGGAAGGGGAAGGAGCAAATCCTCTTAGAAGCCATTTCTGAAGCTACAACAGATGAGTAGGTAACTGGGAAGAGCCAGCATGGATTTACTAGGGGCAAACATGATTACTTTCTGTGATGAGGTAACCGGCACTGAAGACAAGAAGAGGGCAGTGAATGCTGTATACTTTCATTTTATTAAACTTTTAACACAGCTTCACACAGTTTTCTTCTCATCAGATTGGTAAGATATGGGGATGGATAAATCGATAGTAAAGTGGGTAAAAAAATTGCCTGACATGCTGAGGCAGCAAGTTGGCAGGAGGCAGCATTACTCCTGCACCAGCACAGGTGTAGCAGAATGGTCAGGCACTGATCCTGCCCCTCTGGTCAGCACTGATGAGACCTCACCAGGACCATGGGGTCCAGGTCTAGGCTCCTGGCACAGGATAGACGTTGACCTACAGGAGCGAGTCCAGTGGAGGTTCGTTGCCATGGTCAGGGCTGGAGCCTGGGACGTACAAGGGAAGGTGGAGGGTGCTGGGCTGGTTCATCTGGGAAGAGAAGAAGAAGGGGAGCCCTCACTGCTCTGCATCTGCCTGCTGGGAAAAGACTAAGTCAGTCTTGTTGCAAATGTACGGTGACAAGAAGCAGCAACAAGCAAAAGTTGGAACATGAGAAAACTGGATAAGTAAAACAAGAAGTATCATGAGGGTATTTAAATACTGGAGCAAGTTGCCCAGAGAAGTTGTGGGATGTCACATAATGGAAGTGTTTAAGACTCAACCAGACAGGTCCCTGCATGAGCCCTGCTTTAAGCAGGGAGTTGGACTAGTTGACCGCCAGAGGTCCCTGTCACCCTGAATTGGTCTAGGTGATTTGGTGATTCTGAGTATTTAGGTTACATGCATTCAGACAGAAAGCATATTCAATGTTTCACTAATACTTTTTTGATAAATTTTATTATGGCTCATGGTTTTGATGGTTTTGCAAAGCAGATCTAAATTACACTTGTCAGGTTTTCTTAGAACATGTCGTGAAGCTGTCTTGTAATCATATGTATAGAATTCTTTATAATTTAAACCACAAGATCTTTCCAATAATATAGTTCCTTCATCAATTAGACCTCAAGTTGCTTCCTTGGCAGACTGTTTTTCATGTGGACTGTACAATCCATATATTTGTCCTTAGCCACAAACTACTGACTTATTAGGAGAACAGATTTATTATTTTTTTTTATTTCAGTGAGGAAGAAGAGATTTGGAGGTCAATTAGCGACATGCAAGTGAGTCCGAAAAAAAGCAGAAATGTTTATCACAGTCTCACATTCATAGCCATATTATGCAGTTAACAAAAATGTAGTATCTGCTACTGAAGATTACTTTTCTCATTGTAATATAATAAAAATTTATCCTATGGGATGTAGTCACAAATCTAGTGAATTTAATGGAAAGACTTCATTCAAAATTAACACAGTCTTGATTTTTTCCTAGTGCATTTTTATTGTGATTTTTTTTTTCCTTTTGATAATAATTTGGGCTTAAAAATAATCAGAAATTCCTTCTTGACAGAACTTTAGTCTGTGATGGTTCTTACTTGCAAATTAATGACAAAGTGATAAAGTAGTAAGTTTTTGTTACTCAAAATTATGTTCATCTTAATTTAGTTGTGGAAATCAAAATCGAGAGACAGGAAGTGCTTGACACCATCATGATTTGTTCAGCATGGATTCACCAAGGGCAAAGCCTGCTTGACCAATCTGAGAGCCTTCTATAATTATATGACTGGCTGGGTGGATGAGGGAAGAGAGCGGAAGTTGCCTATCTTGACTTCAGCAAGGCTTTTCAAGCTGTCTCCCATAATATCCTCATAGATAAACTTGGGAAGTGTGGGTCAGATGAGTGGACAGTGAGGCGGACTGAGAACTAGCTGAATGGCAGAGATCAGAGGGTTGTGATCAGCAGCGCAGAGTCCAATTGGAGGTAACTAGTGGTGTTTGCCAGGGGTCAGTACTGGGTCCAGTCCCGTTCAATATATTCTTCAGTGACTTGGATGAGGGGACAGAGTGTACTGTCAGAAAGTTTGCTGATGATACAAAAAACAGGAGGGGTGGCTGACACACCAGAAGGCTGTGCCACCATACAGTGAGTCCTGGACAGGCTGGAAAGTTGGGTGGTGAGAAACCCAATGAAATTCAACAAGGGCAAGTGTAGAGTCCTGTACCTGGGGAGGAATAGCTCCATGCACCAGTACGGGTCGGGGGCTGACCTGCTGGAAAACCGCTCTCCAGAGAGGAACCTGGGAGTCCTGGTAGACAATAAGTTGACTATGAGCCAGCACTGTGCCTTATGGCCAAGAGGCAAATGGCCTCCTGGAGTGCATTAAAAAGAGTGTGGCCAGCAGGTCAAGGGAGGTCATCATCCCCCCTACTATGCTTTGGTGAGGCTACATCTGGAATATTGTGCCCAGTTCTGGGCTCCCCAGTACAAGAAAGACAAGGAACTACTGGAGAGAGTCCAGCAGAATGCTATGAAGATGATCAAGGGAATGGAACACCTCTCTTATAAGGAAAGGCTGAGATAGTCCTGGATCTGTTTAGTAAGGAGAAAAGAAGCCTGAGAGAGACTCTCATTAATGCTTATACGTATCTAAAGGGAGAGTGTCAAGAGGATGGGGCCAGACTCTTTTCCATAGTGTCCAGTGAGAGGACAAGGGGCAAGAGGCACAACCTGGAACATAGGAAATTCAGACCCAACATGAGGAAAAACTTCTTTGAGGGTGACTGAGCCCTGGAACAGGCTGCCCAGGGAGGCTGTGGAATATCCTTCTCTGGAGATATTCAAAACCCGTTCCTACCCAGCCTGCACTAAGTCCCTTCCAACCCCAACCATTCTGTGATTATGTGATGATTTAAAAATATGATAACTTTTGTTTCTCACTCAAATAGCCCAGATGGGAGAGGGAAGTAGCACCATTCCTTCCAAACCACTTATCCATAAAATGCTGAGTTTACAGATATTTTAAAATGCTACCATGTGAATAATATTCCTGTGTACATATTCTCACTGTACAGGCACTTACCATATGGCGTTACTGCAATTCGGTCTTTTTGCCTTTTTTTTTTTTTTTTACCCCCCTCAACATTTAGTGTATGTGCTTGTGTTAGTCTCTCCCCATAGGATTCTGCTCATAATTAATCTCTTGGTTCACACAATTACCTTTCTGTATGTTCTCTTAGTGAAGGAAGTGAGTTCTCAGGGGTACAACATCTTAGGCAGGGAACAAAGGCTTTACTTTCCTCTGTCCATGTTAGAGAGTGCTAATGTGATTCTCTGTAGCTGAGCTTCTTAGCAAAGAGACTGAGGATTTACAGTCCTCCAGCTTTCTCAGCTAAGGCGTTCTTCCAGGCTTTCAAGAGCTGACCTTGCAAAGGATTGTGTTCTTTTTAATGCACTCTCTTTTAGAAGAGAGCTTACCTGTTTTCTCAGCCTGATGCAGATACTATTAAAAGGGGTTTCCATGGATACTGACATCAATAGGACATGAAAGAGGGCTATCCTCCTTTCTGACCCACTGGAGTTCCTCACTGTTGCTATGGCAAAGCTTACAGATGTTGTTGCTGGTATTGTTTTGAATAATCTGATTTAAAATCTACAGTCTGGGTAAAAGTATTCTGTAGAGATGGGTAAATACTGCTTTGTAGAACAAGTAAAAAATTTGTGATTAATGATGGTCTTAGAAGGCTTCTCAAACTTTAGCATAATTTGTAAAACAAATGGATTATTCTACTAAATATCTTTCTCATGGGTCTCCGTCAAAGAATTTGAAGTTTGAAGTTCAAAAGAGAATGAATCTTAGCACCTTTTGAAGTTCTCTCATAGTAATTATTAATGAATTTGGAATTAAACATTGTTGTTTTACACCAGCTATCCCATATGGTTAAAAGTAATTCTCAAGTTATGAGCTAGCAAAGAACTGTGTTTTGGAATTTCTTCATTGTGAACCTGGATCAAAGACTGGGTAAAAGGAATTACCTCAGCTGATCTGACCAGAATATGGATGTGGCTGCAAAACCCAATTTAGACATTCATGATTAATGGATACTAATATTTTAACATCTTAATATCAAATAATGGCTTTTAATGTTTTAGAGCCCTTATTTTATTATTTTTATTATTTGACTAGGAAGGTTTTTCCTACATTTCATAAAAGGTTTCTTAAAAAAAAAATCAGTCTTTCCCCACTTTCTCCAAAATTCACACACGCAAAATAACCCACTCCCCTTGAGCTCCCCAAACCTTTCAAGTAGCATATACGGGACTTCTCTAGCAGTTAAGATTTATTGCTTGCATCTTAACACTTAGAGATGGATATAGGAAGTTCTTCCAAAAAGAAGAATTTGCAAATTGGTAGAAGAAATAATTTTAGGGGCACACCAGTCAAAGAAAGGGTCTGACTTCCCCAGAAAGGCATTATTTTATCATTTTATGTCACCTGGATTAGTCTGTTTGTTTGAATCTTCTCTGTGTATGTTTTATTGTTTTATTTCCCATCCTGGTCATAAAGGGCACGTTTACTGTTTGGTAAGCAGAATTAGGGTGGCTGCAGTTTACATAGTCAATAGCAGTCAAACACTAAGGTCAGTGTCTATCACATCTTGGAAAAATTGGGGTTAGAGCAGGTGAAATTATCATTCCATTTTGGTTTTATGGCTCTAATAGAAAGCCAAAGAGTCCCTGACCCCTGCTGCCACTCATGTCCTGCTCTAATAGCAATGCATAACCTTCAACACTCAATTAAAACAGGAAATAAAACAAAATAGGGGTCAGTATGCATGTGTGGCCAATCTGAGGCTTTGGAAAAAAAAAGTTCAAGGAGGCTTTCAGAGAGGGAGGAAGCAGGGAAAAGGAGAGGGCAGGAAGAAAAACAGGAGCGAATGGGGAAAGGAGGGAGGAGAGGAGGAAACAAAGAGGGAATGCAGAATGGAAAGGGGGAAGGAAAGGAAAGCTCTTCTGCATTTGTATGTGCGTGACCTTAAGTCCATAAGTGCATTAAAACATCCTTCTGTATGGCAATCGACACACACCAAAAGTACAGTTCTATCTTTCCAGATGCCTGAGTGGAACAAGGTAGACACGTTTGGATTTAGAATTTAGTACACAACCCTTTCCTGTAATTATCTTTGCTGTATAAATGAAATTACCAGTATAAATATTACCTATTATAAAAATAAATTACCTATTTTCATCTGGTGCATACATGTGAAAGGAAAGCAGAAGGGTCACTTCATTTGGAAAAATAACCCCAAGAAACATCGCAAGCAGTATGAGATCAGCTAAGAGAAATGGTTTGCAGATTAGTCTGATATCTGTCACTGGATCTCAAAGAAAAAGAGTCCCTATTACTTGCTCTTACTTGAGGGTATAGTTTTCTGCTAAGACTAAAAAAGTTCTAACTATCCTCAGTCTAATTCTAGATTTCTTTTATGAACTGCCTAGTGATATGGATTTGTAAGGCTACATGGATCTATAGCAGCCACCTCATCTTACTGGCAGTAAATCACAGAAGGCAACCTCACTAATCCCACCATCAAATCTCTAAATTCTGACTGAGTTACAATGGCAGTTTCAGAAAGCTATCATCTTGATTGAAATAATTCAACTAATGAACTATGTGGCATGACTCTAACTAAACTTTTTCCAAGGGTTAATAGGTCTTGCTGTTAGAAAATGCATGTTTATTTTCTATTTGCATTTTTCTAGCTTCTAATTGCTAAACTGATATTTTTCCAGTAAATTATTTTTCAGTTTAATTAACAAAAAATAAAGGAAAAAATCAATTTGGGACTGACAAAAATAAAAATTTTTGCTTTCACTTAAAAAGTGTTTAAATTGAAAACAGATTAGTTTTCAGATTGTTTGGAAATTTCTTAAAAGCTGTTTGACAGTGAAACGTACAATTTTCAGAACTAAACTACCATTATATTTTACAATAAAGAAAAGCAAATTGAAAAGAAAGTTTGAAATTTTAGGAAATAGACAAGGTTTCATCTAAATTAGCTAACAACTCAGCCAACTTTTTTGAGTGAAAGGTTTTTTCACCATCAAAAAATAATGCCATGTGTCTTCTCACCATGCTTTTTTTAGTGTGAGATAAGAGCTTTAAGTTGCTGTAAATCTGCTTTTTTCTCTAATCAAGGCAGCAAAGCTCTAGAAGCATTACTAAAGACTATTTCAAAGGAGTTAAAAGCCACACTTCTGGATTTTCAGCACCAGCACATGATAGTTATGACTTACTGTACACAGCCTGACCAATGTTCAAGCAACTGCTGGCAAGTTTAGATTAAGGATTTCTTCAACCTAACCAGAAACTAAGGAAAAATTCATCCTACAGTTAGGACAGATTATTACTGCATTTCTGTTCATTCTGTTCTTGGAAATCTCATTAGAGTTTTGTAAAGGCATCCAGAGAGGATCATGCAATCTATTTTGCCCAGAGGCCTAGAATTACATCTGGGCCCAGTAATGCATTGCTACCTATTTTTCTGCAAACAAAAACTAATTCTATGGCTGGGCAATGAAAGAAAAGAAACAGGAACATTAGCAATGCCCTGTTTGGCTTTAAAAATTCATAATGTCTCAATTCAGGGGTACACCTTAACTTAGGAGTCTTCCATAAACTCATACTAGACTTCAAGGATCCATTTAAGTACTTTCCCAGCTCTTCACGAATTAAATCATTAGTTTCTGGTGTGTTTTACCCCCAAGAAATAATGTACCTCTAAGCCTCAGCTGCTATTTTGTAAAGTTGAAGTCTTCTTCAGCGCCACAAAGGCTGAAATATTTAAAGCAAATGCAGAGTTACAGGTTTGTGTACAGTCGGTGCAAAAGTCACAGAAATCAAGGGGAGTCTGTTCAATGGCTTTTAATCATTAGTTTTCTCAGCTGCATGTGTTACTGCAGATCTTTTGTTCTGAAGGATCCTGAGCAAGGAAGTAGGGGCACAGGTTCTGGTAACTTCATCAGACGTCAAAGGAAATGATTCTGCAGCCAGGTCAGTTTAAGGCTTAATGGTCTGTAGCTTTTTGAGTATTACTTTTTTATTCTCACATTTTGTCTTTCTTTTTTTTTTTTTTTTTCCCCACAAGAGAGGCAAAGCCTCTTGATAGCAAATGATGAGAAATGTTCTGAGTTTGGTTGTCACCACAGCTATCCAAAACTGATGAAAGGAGTGAAACGTAATCTTCCAAATTAAATCAGCTAGCAATAACTCACATGTTACATTTTTCAGAAACTCTTCTGCTGCCACTGGGGAAAGATGGAACAGACCTGTGAGCTTCACATGGGAAAAAGAGTTCTCATTCTCACTGATAGTGAAGCAGTAAGACCTGCTCTGTAATGGCATTCTACTTGAGTGAAAGAGTGCGAAAAAAATGAGAAGAAAAGACCACTGACTGCTGTGCATTTTGAAGGCCCCCAACCAAATTCAGCCCTTTTGTTTTCAAGATGAAAGAGTTTAGTTACTGTGGTTACAACAGAAGTTTCTCCACAGGTGAACTTAACAAATTTTTAATCACTGTGGACCTCTGCACTTCTAATAACCCGTGTTACCATGTTTTCCGTCTTACACCAATGTAAACGTTATTTACAGATTCCTATCTGCAGCTGAGAGATGCAAAACTTCCAATTAAACTTTAAAGTATGTGTATTTTTCCTCTAGCTAAGATATTTTTTTTAAAAAATCTCTCCCTTGTGACTGCATTAGTTCCTCATTTCTGTATTAGAGACTAAAAAGTCAAGAGGCACCATAAGCTCAGCTAGCGTTAAAGAAAACAGATTTTTTCTGCATGCATTTTTTTCATGGTTTTATTAAATATTTGTAAATCTGATTCAGTTAGCAGCACCAAATAGAGTAAAGCATCTGCTTATTCAACCAAGTGCCCAGCATTTTCCAAATTTGAAAACCATGTGGAAATGACTTCTCAGAGACCTTGCAGTGTGGTTTTCAGACCTTGTTCTGCTCTCCTCTTCTGTGAGTAACACAAAGTGCATTGAAATCCATGCAACGCTTTCCATTGGCTTCTCACAGTTTTAATTGGGCTGCCAGTGGAAATAGTCTCACTTTACAAGAGGGAACATGACTATTTTGGGAAACTTTGCACTGAAGAATTCTGGGAAGCATTGCATTTTCTCTAACATCTGCCTTCCTTTTTCTGTATGTGGAAACTATGGATTGAATTATGGACAGGCTTCCTTTGAGTTTCCCTTAGTTATTGATACGGTTAAAATTATTCTGATATACATTGATCCATTCTACGTTCAAGAGAAAAAAAGGAAGGTAAAACTAGAAATCCTATCTCACTTTAACTCTAATGCCGTTGCAGCCCTTAGTAACAGTCCTGTCTACAGCTAAGAAAAAGGGGAGGGAGATTAGCTATTAATCTTACATAACGTATAATCCAAATGAGATGTTGTTCTTATGATGTATTAGGTCATGCATCACCAGAGCAAGCTGTCACTCCAGTGATCTATTGATGTAATAAATCATAGTGGGACACACTGATAAAGTATTACTCAAAAGAGAGTGGTGTCCATGTGAAAAGCAGTAATGCAAAAAAAAATCAGACAAAAAAAATAAATATCAAAAATCAAAGTAACACAAAGCTATGTCTTGGAACCGGATTCCACTAGACAAATGGAGGAAAGAATCTGCAATTAATTGCCAATGGCAAGACCTCAAATAGAACTCTTATTAAAGCAAACCAAATTTTACTTCCAAACAGGATCAGGCTTTGAATGTCCTCTAAGTTACCATTTCTGCCATTGAAGAACCACTTGCGGAATGTTATTTCACACAGCTCAAAAGTGAAATCCCAAGTGGCCAGTTTAAAGTCTGTAAGAGGTACCTAGCTGAAATTATTTTCATTTGGGTTATACTCATGATTCAGAAATAAAAGCCTGAAAGAGAACACAAGAAAGAGTTCTGTCATGCCAAAGCATTTTGCTTTGATCCTTTCAGACAAAACATTTCAATATTTTATTTTGAAATGTTTTGAGTTATGCATTAAATGTTGGAACACAAAATGTGACTTTGAACCTAAGTAGGGCGTTTATTATATTTTTTTTTCTCTGTGAAAATAAAATCTTTTTGAAAAAAAGAAAGCTTTTTCAATCGATTTTTTTGTGATCATTTTTGCTTCAATTTGCTTTGGAAACTTACGAAGTGATGTGGAAATTTTAATCTCATATGATCAAAGATCCATTTTCTCTGGTCAGTACAGAGCAAACCTTTATACATAAATAGAGAGATAAATGGATGGATGGATATCTATCAAAAATACAGTTTCTGGATAATTTTCCATAAAATTAGTCTATTTTCTTTGCAACTACTGCAGCTCACATAGCCAAGTGAGGAATTAAACACTTAAGAGTCTGTTCTGCTTTCAGCAAAGGTAATAGCCCAAAGCACCCAGCAGATCAAATGAGCTGTTAAGCTGTTAAGAACTACTGGCTGAATTTTACACTGACTATAGGATCTGGGCCTCATTGTCTTTGACAGGTGCCTCATAAAGTCTTGCAAAGTCCTATGTCTTTGAAAGCTCACAATGAATAACTTTGTTGAAGATCTGTACAAAAATAGCTAATGATACTAACAGAAATGATAAACTATGGAAATTTTTTTTCTGGATTATTGTTAAGATATAGAACTTAATGGAAACATTACTTACTCCTAAGAAGTATGAAACATTTCCCACCTTTTAGAAATTCCATTTTTAAGATCCTGTTATAAAGGTATGCAATTTTAGCTATAATATTGATCTCACCTCTTTGCCAAAGTGTAGGTAATTCAATTTCTTCAAAATATGCAGGTGGTGTGGCCAGGCTAATTTCAAACAACCATTCTACAAAGGCTAGCTGCTGCGGAAAGCCACGTCTCTTCTCTTGCTAAGAATGACAGGCAGGCAGAGGGTCATTATGAAATTAAGATTAAGATTAAATTGTGATGTTTGCCAGCAATCTGCAAAAAATTTTAAATCAGTCCCCGACAAGAGAATTGAAAGAAGTCAAAATCACCACAAAAAACCCCAAGCTTAGGTCTTCAGAATCTCAAATAGGTGCAGGATTTGTGGGGCTACAAAGACCTGAAGTCTGCAACATTTGTGTAAGTAAAATCTCTTTTACTAAATTACCCAACAAAATAATACACTGTGAATTCAAATAGAGCATCTCTTTGTACTAACAAAACATTTCTCATAGGAGACAAAAGTGACATTTCCAACCATTATTACACACTTTGTCTAGGTCAGTCAGCTTTCCCTGCTTCCAAATTGTTCAGAAAGGTAACAGCTTTCCTTTCTCCATCAATATTACGCACATTCTCAGTCCACTGGATGTGAACTACCAATCGCATATGACATGGAAAGAAAATATTTTTACTGGGAGTAGAATTTACCCTAATTTAGTATTGTTAACATATTCGCATATCTTTATTTGAACAGCCCAGGAAACAGTCATATATGTGAGAACCCCTGATATACATTTAACACCCATCAGAAGGCTGCCTCTATTTGCCATATTGAGGATCCAGGGTAAAGTTTTGATGTGAGACATTTTTTCTGAAGGATAAATCACAGTTCAGTTTTGCATGCATCTGAAAGCAACAATTAAGAGTGGTGGCTACAAATGAGTTTTACACTGATGAGTTTGATGTTAGCACAGAGTCTAAAGGAAAGAAGTGAACTCACAGAGATCAGAGACATGAGAATCCATCTGCCTACCACCAAATAATAAAATTTCTCAATACCATATTCCAGTAGCATCCTCTCAGACTGGTAAAATTTGCCTGGAAATCTTGTGAGAACAGTTTCTCATTACTGTAAGGTGTTTTTTTTAACATCCTGGTTTACATTAGAAATAATGAGAACGGAATTTCTGATGAAGTTTGTGCTTCCTTTCAGGATGGAAGTATAAAGAAGGTAAAAATAAAACATACAGTTTTGTACCTCAGAATCTACTGGATTCCACTCTAGAGAGGAGGCTTGACCAAGTTTTAGTATTAAGAAAGTTTATTTATCTGTTCTTGCTGAATATAAGATAACGATGCTATAGCATGAACATTACATAAGCACCACAGAACTGCACATATGCAGCTGTCAATCAATAGTTTTCAAAATACATTTTGAAACTGCATAGAAGATTCAGACATTTACTGTTTACTGATTTTAATATCACATCACTCAGGCACAAATCAGGCTATCTATGGTGATGTAGAATCTGAAATATAATCTTCCATGTCCCTTTTGTTTCATTTTTATTTGATTAATATATGTTTTACTGAAAACAACAAATAGCACACTCTGAAAGAAATTTTGGTTTTACAGAGAGTAAAGTCTTAAATCTTACAGACTTCTGTAAGAGTGGGATTTCAATTACAACTCCCATCCTAAGACAAGATCACACAATATAGGATTCAAGTGGTAAGGCAAGATCCTTCAGGATTTTCTTTTATCTTTGGTCACTGATGAAACTAGTCTTTATTTACTGACAACTCAAGGTATACTGTTTACAATAGAAAAAAGCCAGGAAAAAAACGCTATGTAGAAAGGAGGGATAAAAGGAGTTAAATCAGTTTGTGGAATTAATTAAAAGATAATATTCACAGAGGAATGGGCCAGTGCCACAAATAATTATAATTTGAGATTACACAGTCAAAAAGGCCAATTAAGGCACCAAATATACTTAATGAGAATTCCTAATTGATAATTTTTCATGCTTGTGGATTAATCTTGCATTTTATCCTTAGTTCACCACACACAGAGAATCATTTAGTTTGCTGCCTCCATGTTCGCTGAACAAGAACTGTCTTGCACAGAGAATGGGATTTGGAAAGGCATCCATGTGGTCAGTGAAGAAGATTGTGTTATGCTTTAGCCAATATCACAAAGAAGGTAGGGAAAAAAAAAAAATTTCAAGAACTTTCTTCTCCTCTCAGTTACACCTCTGAAAGATAGGACTAAGTTCCACAATACCTATTGCAATATGAAGTAGACATCAGTGAGAACATACAGCCCAAAGACTCCACTTGTCACCTCTGTACACGGCATACATTTCTCCCACATTTTCATGAGGCAAACAAATGTCAACACTAAGGAGTCCAAGATTGCCCCATACCCATCTTCTGCTCTTTGCAACTTGCCAGTTTCTCCTGCCCCATTGTTCAGTCAACACTTAATTCAGGATTTGCATCATTAAGCCCATCTATTTTGATAATAATTTTATCAAATCAGATGTTGCTGATATTAAAAAAAAATGGGCTCCAGTTATTTATGGAGAGAAAGGAAAAGGAACCTTTTTTGCTTGAAGCTTGTAAAAACATATTTTGGATGTCCATGGTGGTCAGGTTCACAGGTTCACAGACAAGGTATCAGACATAAGCCAAAGCACAGTGACAAAGACATGCATGCTCTCCATATAAAGTACAACCTTTGATGGTTGGACTAGATGACCTTTAAGGTCCCTTCCAACCTAGACGATTCTATGATTTAATGAATGGTGGGAAAGCAAATTCATTTTGCTTCTGGCTTTCATCATCTTCATCCATGACAAACAAAAGGCAAAAAATTTAGTAAAACCTTTTAACCTTATGTCTCATGTTAACTTTGGGGCAGATGTGTGCTCATTGAATGGTCATGGCTTGGTAGAAGTAGATTACTTCATCAAGACGTTGGAAATGACCTCTGTGCACCAGGATGAACAGTGTATCCACTCCTGCAAGGATGAAGATTCAGTGTTAGCCAAACAAAACTATAGTAAAGGAAGGGAGAGAGAAGAAAGACAGAAACCCTCAAGAGAGAACCTAAGAAAAGGATAAGTAAGTCAAAATCAATATGGGTTTTTATTACTCCTCTGTACAACTTACACCTCCTTACAATTTACAAAGGACCTATTCCTTACCACTCTCTCCTAATTTTGTTGCACTCTCTATGTTGTCTTGGTTAAAAGCGCTGGTTTTTACCTCTTCCCCCAGAAGGGCAGGCATGCCTGGTGTCATTGCTGCTTTTGTAACCACTTCAAGTATAAGCTTTACCCATTCCCTCTGCCAGCCCACCTAAGCATTGCCTCCTGAACATTTCAGTGGTGACTGTCAAGGAGGTAGTGGAAAGATTACTTCATTAAAGCCCCTCCAGATGAAAAGCTGTGCCATCCCCAAGCTCAGCAGACTAGGGGGTAGACTAGGGTGATTCGTTCAACTCCAATATTCCAAAGAGTGTTTTCTTTGGATATAAATATCCCTGGCAGTCCCTAGCCCCTATGGCGCTCTGGCATTCAATGCATGTCTATACAATTCCTTTCATTTTGCACCAATTTAAATCAGGATGTTGTATGAATAAACACATATAATGAATAGCCACAGAATAAAACAAACAAACAAAAAAAAAGGAAATCTTGCAAGGTATAATCCTGAAATCTTTTCAAATAATGTGTGGCACTGAAGAGTCGCTACCTTAATTTTAAAAGTCATTTAGCAGCTCAAAGGTATGTCTGCATGACAGAATGCTTGATAGAGCAACAGTCTCTCAGCTGGTACTGAATGAAATTGCTCTAGAAATAGAAGTGGCACAGTTATAATATGCAGCCACTGTACAGGGCAACCAGGCTTGCAACAGACTACAACTGTTCAGCCCTGTTCAAATCATGAACCAAAACACCTACAAGACCTTGTATTTGCAGGTACTCATTGCACTTTACCACCTGCACTCGGCCAGAAAATAGCTGAGACATAGCACGGCGTCCAGTTATATGGTGTAGACAGTTCAGTAAAAACCAGTGGGATCTTGCATCCTACCCAGCTTAAGAAGTATAATGAGACAGAGTTTAGCTAATACTTATATGACATGTAAACCAAATTCTGCCATATTGGTAGAATTGTGACCAGCAGATCAGTATTGCAGAATATGTGCAGCAGAAGAAGGTTAGATCAGAACTGCAAGACAGTTAAAGATTTTACATAGGCAATGTACTACCAAAAGTCACTTGCCTTCCTAAAACAATGTGAATTTTGTTATGAAAAGATAAAGAAAAAGGAAGACAGTAATTTAGCTCACCAGTTTGAAATTGATCTATAAATTCAATAATGACTTTTCTTTAATTTTTATTTCCCATGTTAAAGTAAAAAATTTTCTGCCTTCTGATTGCATGGCACTGAGGTGCTGGGTTGTTGCTTGTCATTTCATTTATCTTTCATTGAGATGTTCAAAGGATAAAGTGTGGCTCACAATCATTTTCAGGCACTAATTAGAGCTTCTGTTCATTATATGAAGGACATTATAGGCCTAATACCAGTCAGCTTGTGTAAAGTCAAAATACTGCTAGTAATCCAGGTGGTGTTACTCATTTTCTCATTATGTTTAATATCATTGTTGTGGTTTTTTGCATTTCTTCAGGTATTATAGTATTGATGTTTGAATTTACACTTAAATTATAGCACTTATAGTACTGAAAAAGTAAGTTGGGGCAGAAACTACCTTGTTTATCACTCACTACTCTCGGAATTTTCATCCCTAATTGCTTGTCCTTTATCCCACAACACTGATCATTTATTCTAAGCAAAAAAGTGATTGCATTCCAGCCAAAGTAAAGCCTATATCCTCCTCTGCTGTCTGGATGACTCCAAGGCAAAACAACTGGTTTCAGTCTGAAATTCGGTCTTACGCAGTACTTTCTGCTTCTTCTAAGTCCCACCAGTGTCACAGACTCACCATCTTCAGAGGTCAGGGCCTTCTTGCAGAGAAGGGACAAATCTGAAGAATTGTAGAAGGCACCTTGGTTTTCAAGGTGTTTTCCCTTTTAATCTAACATGGCAAGTCATACCCAGGAGGGCTATAATAACATCAGATAATGCTTCATGGTCTTCTCAAAACTAGTAATTTTAATTAGTAAAGAGAGAGATTAATCTAGACTAAGGTTTAAAAGAGTGCATACATCATTGCCTATTTCACCAGAAAGTAGGCTTTCTCCTTACAGCAGACGTAGCAAAACGGAGACAATTGCCATTCTCTAGCAATGCAAAGCCCTCATTGGCATGTTCTCCTACTGCCACTTTCTCCATCTTTCTCTTTCCCTAGTTGCACTGGCTTTTATGTTTAAGAAGTCCTGCTCTGATAATATCTTTGAACAACAGTTAATTATAAGCTATTAAAACAGACTTCCTGTGATGTAAAACTAATCTGTTCCCATGACAGCTCCATGGAGTTACAATTAGAAAACTCTACAAGAGTGACAGATCCAGGCTCACCCTTCATTTTTAAATGAACACAACAATCACTGGAGTCAGTATTTTCTGTGCACTGTCTGTCAGTCAGACGAGCTCAAGAGAGACTAAGAAAAAAAACACGGTATTGGCAGTGGTTTCTTTATATCTTTCTCTCCTTATCATTCAAATGTGCCTACCCGCTGTAATGCATCGCAAGGGATTTAAAAAGTCCTCCCTGCTTGCTTCCTGCTGCTTAACTGAAGCTATGCATCTTGGAAGTGCCTACACAACAAGGTGTTTTTGTGCTTGGCAGCATACACCTGAGGGGTGGTAGCACTCTGAAGATCTTTCCAAGCCTAGGCTGGAGCCAGCAAAGGTAGTAAAGGAGTTGCTTCTGCTGTGGTTTGGCATGAATTCACCCACACAGTAAAGACAACATAAGAAAGAATTGGAGTTTCATTGCTAACTCTCCATAGTTAATTATGCTGGAATATTTTTATATCAGCATGTTCTATCTCAAGAAAGGGAAATTCTCAGCACCATTATCTCATTTGCATCGAAACCAAAAGAAAAAAAAAAAAAGAAAAGTATATCACCAGCAGATGATAAGCAACACAAATAACAGTGGAATTTGAGGGCAAAAGGAGCTCCTGAGTAATATACTAGCTCAAAGAGTAAGCAGAAACCTCGAAACAGAAATCTCCATCAGCAATATTGAGCTCCTAGGATGAAACCTGTGCACACAATGTGCAGTGGAAAGATAAAAGCCTCAAAGCTTGGATACTTCAGGCACGTTTTTCTTGCTAGGCCAAGGACTATCTGTAAAGGCACTTTCCTATGGATACTACCTACTGGAAGGTAAAATAAAATGAATGCATGTGTTTCTTTTCAAGCATAATGCAAAGCCTGTGTTTTACAGCCTGGCCTGGTTTCAGCAGTAAGTATCTGAGACACAATACAATTTTGCACAAGTGATAGCAAGAATTTTGACTCTCGTTCTAGTGAAGCTCTGATAGCCTGGTAAAAAAAAAACAGAAGCTTGATAGCCTTCTGTTCTACCTATAATTAATTATTTTGTGTTTTGCTTATAAAATTATCTAGGCTACATTGCATAAACAATATTTGCAGTAACAATAATCTGTGAATACATGGAGGGAGTGCTCAGCAGTAAAAAGCATCCCTGCTAGTAGCACTTGTAGCTCTTCAAACATAATCAGTGTTGGATTAATTTTGATCACATTATTGCTACAAAACTATTTCAAATTCTCAATAAAAAAATAATTTATTGCAGGATTTTTCATGTTTTTAAAATTAATTTTATGTTGCTATTTTTCTGTTTATAGAGTGTGAGAAAGTCTTTTTCTCTTTCTTTAAGCTGACTCTAGGTCTTCATAAACAAACAACATGACCAGTTAAATCAATTTTGAGTAAAGAACAAAACACCCAAAACTTTCTTTGCAGTCTGTTCAGTCCTTCAGTATGACTTTACTCTTTTAATACTAAATAAGCCTGTGTGGCCTTTCTTTCACGAGAGTAAGTCTTCTGGTCTATTCAAGGAGTTGAGAAGTCACTGCTGTTTTACAAGTGACCCACAGTATTAATCAGATGTTTTTTCTGACTTTGCTATATTTCCATCCTTGATAACTGTCGATAACTCCTCTACTCTTTCTCCAAAAGGTATATTTTCTATCAATTTGCTATTAGCAAAATTGCTAGCCTTAACAGAGCCCTATCAAACTAAACTACACTCTCAAAAAACTAAAATCAAAACACTGTTTGGGGAAAAAAAAATAAAATAAATGAATTCCAATTTAGTGACCAATCCTAGTAAATGTGGCAGTAATGAGATAACTCATTAGCAAGTACACAGCTGTGGATCTTTAAATGGAAAGCTCTTTTAACTCTTTCTGTTTTTCTTTGTGGCCATCTTGGAAGAGACAAAGAAGCAGTGGGAGAAATATGTTAAATACAGCTATTTCCAACCCACTGGAAAGGTATCCATAAAAGATTTCTTTCCTCTTGCAACTTCCAGGAGAACATGGGCTCCACAATGACTGGCTGCATAGACCATGCAGGGAGAAAAAACAGGTGAACGCAAGAGGCTCCTGTAGCAACAGTCATGGATTTGCTGTGAGTGCAAAGCTTATTTTACTGGGCTGGGCATCATCTTGGTACAGCAGCTGTGGCTGCTTGCAAGTACGTTGTGGTAGGAAAGATAATACCACACCATCCAGAGAAAAAGGAATGTTACCGTAGGAAACCAGAGGTCTGTGATACCTGTAAATTATAAATGTACCCAAAAGGATGTAATTAGCTCTGAACCTCAGTACAAGGTACTAAAATAGTCAAGTTAACAACAGTACGCAAGTATTTTCTAACGTTGCAATGGCATAACCAAACATAAATTTGCATAGCCGTATGTGCAAGGTGATCACCAAAGTGAGAAATATGGGTGCAGCTGCCCAGAAGAGACATCCAGGAATGAAGGTTGCCAGACAAAGGACAAGATAAACATAGGGGACTGCCAACAGGCAGGACATCCTTCTGAATAGACAATGATTACTACTAAGACAAAAGAAAACAAGAAAATCAGTAACAAAGCAGAGACCCTCTGTCAAGCAAAGAACAATAGCCTAAAACTATCAGGCCTCAGCAAGGATAGATAGAGAAAAAATGAGGACAAAACTGCTCTGGTTTCTCTTGACCAAGTGTCACCAAGCCATCAGCCTGAACCATATCTGTCCCTTGGTATTGCATCCCCACAACTCACTCAGGACACTAGTGGGAAAGACTGACATCTTTGTATCTGTTGTTATGATGATTAATACTGTGTAGGATCTGGTTTTTACTAAGAGTCATTTGTTAATGAAGTAATTTAGTAAAGCTTTTTTTTTTTTTTTGAGTTTAAAACTGACCTGATTCATCAGTATTTTAAACACTCCATCACAGCAATCTTTGTGACTGCCTAACTGATATGTACATATATAGTTAAATATAAATTCAGTTGCAACATTATCATTCCATTTACTGGCAAGTATAAGAATTCTACATGTCTACTGTTTTACTGAACACCTGCCTTCAAGAAGGCAGCAATAACACTTTGATTTCTACTTCTGAAAACAGAATTACAAAGGCAGCTGCTTTTATAACATACATGAAGTGGCTGAAAATCTGTTTGCCTTGTGAGCCCATGCAGCTCCACTCACTTCAGCAGAACTGTAAGATTTAGATCAGTTGAGTTTTGATATCTGCATCACTTACTATTTTATAAATAAGATATTGGCAAAACCTGTACACTGGCAAGATTACCTCTCCTTGTTGAACAAAAATAGGGATATATGGAAGCTAAATAGTTAATGTATCACAGGCCTTTGCAGGACTGACTAGTTAAGAAACATCTGAAGCTAATGATCTCGCCAGTCAGCAACATTTAATTAATAAAAGAACTGATTATTTGTAAAGAGAATATTTGTAAAAGGATGTACTGTCTGGAGCTTCCTTATCTCAATACTATCTGCCTGACCACGACCTGGTGCGGTGGACTTGGGCTAGATGTTGTGACTGGGAGGACCCTTCTGTGGGTCCTTCTCTCATTTCCTTTCAGTCTCTGGTGTCTGTCAGGCTGGAGAGACAGCTCAGCAGCAAAGACCAAGAGCTGGTACCCAAGTGGCATGAGTCCCCTCATACGTCTGAAAACAAGGACCAGACATACAGGGGAAGCCCCTGTACTCCAAAAGGGGCACTAGGATGATTTATGTGCACATATTGGCCTTCTAAAACCTGGAGGTAGATAAGTTTCCTACAGAAGGTACCCTAACTTAGATAAACTAGTCCCTTTTAGGGACTGCCTTGGAACCCAGAGGACCTAAGGCACCCCAGTTTCAGTTGGATGTATTTATTTGTATGAGGAGACCTCCAAAAGAAAAACAGGATCCCAAACCAGAAGGCAGGGAAACTCTCAGGAAAAAACGAAGGATCCCATAAAGCATTTTAAGGGAGAGTTGAAAACAAACACCCCCAAAAACGCAACAACAAAAAAATCAATACGTCAAAAAACCCCTAGCCAAACAAGTAATCTCCCACCCTACCCCTCAGACACCAAAACAGTGAGGCTTTCCTTCTGCCTGAAAAGGTGAAATCTTACAGACCTCCATTGGAGTGAGGCGTGGAGTGTGAAGTGCCTGTAAGCCCAGCACATCAGGTGGGGCTGGCCAGCGAATGCAGGACCCATGAAGTGGTCGGGGTTGCAGGCAGGAGTACCGAGAGGATGGAGGGGGCCATGCCACTTTCGAGGGACACGTGTGGGCCTGCACTACTGACCTTCTACCAGGTTGTCCATCTTTATGTTACACGCGAGCCCCAGGCCGGAGCTCCTAGCATCCCTTATCATCTGGCATGGTCAGCAGGACATGGTCGAGTTGTGAGTATTTCTGAGATTACACGTGTGTAAACTTTAGGTGGTGTGGGGACTGATCCTTTGCTAATGTGCTAATACTGGTAAATTTGTAACCAAAACTTTCTAAAATGTTATGCCAGAACCAATAGGGAACTTGTGCTAGCAAATTCTTGCATTAACTGGAATAAGTGGATTGAAAAGATGTTTACAGAACATTAGGAGGACAATAAGGGGTGTAAATGACTCAAACTGCAGGTCCAGTAACATGGATTTGTCCTTGGGGAGGTGAAAAGAGGTGCCCAGAATGACCACTTCTATCTATGGAACTGGTAAGGCTTTTACTGGCTACAAACAGAACAAAACTCGAGAGAATCCGGCTCAGCCTTGAGCTCTCTACAAGCTGAATGTTCAAATTTGTAAAGAATCAGGAAGAAAAGGTATATGCTCATTTGCAAAGGAAGAGCTTTAGCTGAAACAGATTTAAACCTGATGGAACTGAATAAACTGAGCATTACAGGGGAAACTGGTAAATTAGAGAGGAACAAATGTAAGTCTGTAAATAACATGCCTAGTGGAAATGGAACTCTCCTGTGGAGCCTGCACTTGTAAACAAGAGGTGGCTGCACAGTATGAACCAGTGTCAGCTGGAATGGTTGTCAGTGGCACAGGAGGTCCTGATGTCCAAGGATGTTTGCATAAGTCCTTGATCCAATGAGGTTGTCTTCCTCCCAGAGATATGATTCATCCTCCTTGAAATAAACAACATTTATTTCAAAATTTCCTCTGCCTCATCTCCAGCCTTTGGTAAATACCTTCCCTTGAACCCTCCTATGCCTGTTATCAGTACGTCCTTAATACCCCAGAACCAGAAGCAACAAATGAGAGCACCCAGACTTCTTATAACCCTTCAGTTTTTCACTTCTTGAGATGGACAATGCACATGAAGTCCTCCATTCACCTTTGCAGAGACACATGCACATACCAGGAATGGTGTTTGCAGGCTGGAACATAACCCATTTTTGTTTTCATTCCAATGTTTGGCATACATGTGTCCTGAAGTTCCTCGATTAGTCCCTCAGTTGGGAGTATATTACTTTTTAAAGAAACTCTTGCTATTAATTTAAAATGAAAATGACCGAAAATGATATTCCCTAAATGTTTTGGAAGTGCTCCAACCTTTGTTAATACTTAATTGGAGTAACACCTGAGGCACTTAACGTACATTAACTTCATATTCACCGCTGTTTAATTTTACACAGGGTGAAAGAAAATTGTAAATAACAGCATGCCTATGGTCAATGAGACAGGATGGTGCACATCTAGGGTTAAAAAAAAAATGACCTTTCATAAAAATTATAGTTAAACTGGACAAAACAAAGCACTTTTTTTTAAGAGAAACAAAGAATATTTAACAGAGTTTTTTCCTCAGTACTGGTAATTAGCAGGCTTTCTGTTGACCATCCTGAATCACTATAGTTTTCTTTTCCTAGCTGGTTTGGTTTAAATCACATATTTTAAGCAAAGCAAAAATAACACATTTCAGCATGTGAGGACACATCTTTACTGAAAGAAAGCTCAGACTGAAACCACCAAGTATTTTGTTTGAGCAGGGACTTCAAACCAGCTTTTTCCCTCTCCAAAGCTGTACTGTGGCATTTGATCCCTTACTAAAACCCGGATGACTGTTTTTTAAGACCTTCTGAAAGCAGACCTGTGTAAATCACATACCATGCAACAAGGTGATCATGAAAGTACACCTTAAGTCTTTACCTCTGAAGTCCCTACTGCCTGGATTTAATTAACTGAAGTCTAGTATTATTCCCCACTCACACTTTTGTTTGTTTAGTCAGATGACTGTTCACCCCAGATATTAGTCTTGACAGTCATTAGATGCTTTCTCAATCAAAAGCTTCAGACTTCACAAATTCAGAAAATTTAGTTTCCTGTAAATGTAAATGTAATAAAAAGATTTTTTTTTTTCTCCTGACACTACAAAGCTGTTGCAAACAGCTAATGTAGAAAAAAAAAAAAGCTGGATTCTATTAATACTTATGGTAAAAAAAATATTGTAGTAAACATTTTTTAGTGATCCAGTTAAACCCATCTGCATCAAGTCACTGCTGTCACTGGGTTTGTTTCATGTGAAGAGTATTAGCTGAAAAGTATAGACTGCTTTCATTAATAGGAGTTTATTCCAGAGAGTTTATTCTGTTCTGCAGGCCCATCTCCAATACTGCTGATGATCACACCAGGCTCCCATCACAATTTTCAGACCAAACAGCTACAACCATAAAACAAAACACACACAGTTTTCTCCATGTGAGCACCTAGGCACAGAGTGTTCTCCCTTCACAAACGCAAAGCTTCTTGTCAACCCAGCTAGGCTCCTGAGACTTAAAAAAAGTACTTTTCAGATCATTTTCAGCAGGTTCACATCTTCCAGCAGATTTATGTATTTTTCAGTAGAAATCTATTTCAAAGTAGAGCTGCCCCTCAAAAACAGCTAAAATGTAAGATGTTGTGCAAAAAGCCTAGGAGGAGAAAGACTCTAAAACAGATAAAAATGAACAGAATACACAGCTGAAAGTCTTATCCTTTGTATTTCTCACAAGAAACTGACTTAGAGAGGCTCCGTGGTAAACTGATAGATCCTAGAGTACAACCAAGAGTATTTTGGTATCCAGTTTTCTAACAATATTACCTTTGAATTTATGTGAACAGAGATACGTTAACATTTAAAACTGGGCTTAGCATACAGTGAAATACAAAGCAGAGTGACATTTTTTCTCCCACAACTTTATACTCAGATGAGTTTCACTGTATACTTCATGTCTATTTGTACGAAGAAAGTAAAACACCAGCTGTTAATCTAAAACCAGACTACGATCTAAACAGTACAAGCAAGATTGACATAAAGCATAAGAGAACCATGGACTTAGATCTGCGAGTCACAGAGCTCAGCTGAAATCTGTCAGTTCATGAGAAATCTTGCAAAGCAAAACAAAATCAAGCATTTATGTTCTGATTCAGAGCAAGATTTTTTTTAAGACAAAAAAAAATAAATCAAAGACTTCTGTCTGGGGATCACTTTCATGTTTCTGAGATGTTTCACATTCAAAATGTTTCATATCCATTTCAAAAATATGGTATTAAACACATTAACACACCCTGAGATGAAATATTGCTCTCCTGCTCCCCCACCCTTCTAACACGTCCCTGTAATTTTGAAGCAACCCGGTTATTCACTCTGACTGAGCAAAGGAATCGGAGTTATACAGCTAAAAGCTGTCTTCCTTGGTGTACATATAGGCCAAGGAGAAGCTAATAAATCCGTCCTTAATCAGGAAATGCATTACTGCTCCTTTGCTCAACTCTATGCAGAAGAGACACTTAGGGCATTAAAGCAATTAGTTTTACCTGATTGAGGAGACCAGTAGCTAGCATATGAGGATTTGGGGGAAGAGATAATCTTCTAGCTGGATTCTCAAGTCAAGGAAAGACTCTTTTAATTGCACATTTGCTGTAAAGTAGTCTAAGGGAGTGGCTTTTTTTCATGATGACTTAATTTGAGTTATTGCATTCCGGTTAAAGTACAGGTCTCTAAATCATGAAAATACAAAGCAAGGGAAAAGAAAGGTTTCTCTCTCTTTCCCGAGAAGAAATAAAAAAACTCGTTTTTGGCTACAAGCAGCTGAACTGGGAATATTATTGCGTAGTTTAAAGTTGAACTAAGGCATCACAAAAGCACCTAGTAAATATTTTCAGACTCAATCTTCTGGTTCTGACACACACAATTAGAAGTTAAGTAAAAACTCCCAAACATCAGCTATCATGAAAGATTTTTCCCTCCCTTTTTGCCCTCTCAACAACTTTCAAAGGGCTCAGTGGGACTATCAGATACAGTAGATTTGTACAGTTTAAAGAAAGTAGATGAATTAGCTTCTGGATGTTTGCTCAACAATTACATTTTTATATATATACATAAATACATATATATGCGTGTACATCAGTTCAGTCCAGTGGGTGAATATATATAACTGTGCAGTCATATACGTCTGCACAGTCATAAATCTACAGTCATATATCTTTACCCACTGAACTTGGCTGATATACAGTCCTTACTGAACCTATCCCTGATGTACTGGACTTGGTTATATTCCCAATGATAATACATTTTTCCCTGTCCACAGTGCCAGGTTAAAAGGCTTCTGTCCCGTTACCTGTCCCTGGTCAATTGTTCCAGGCTCAGCGCTGTAGTTTGCTTCCAAATAAGCTTTATGAAAGATTGCTTTGAAAATTGTGTGACTGAAATTGTCCTTGGTTAAAAAAAAAGTTAGAATAGCCTGTCTCAAAGTGGATAAAATCAGGAATAACTTAGGACTATATAGGCACATACTCAGATAAGTGATCACTTGTACACCGTCTTTGTGGAAAACCAAGCTAGAAAAAACGCCCCCTTACAATTGCTCCCAATTTTGCTTTATGTATGAAGACGAGGAATAAAAAGAATCTTTCTTCAGTTATTATCTTCTGTTCTACCTTTGAAATTTTGAGACTCATCAAGTACTTCTTTCAAACGAATGAGTTAGCAAAAATATATGCTAAATTGTGGAGGATAAACAATGTGATGGTACTCAAAAGACCTCCTATGAAATAGCTCTGCAATCTACTTCACCTCAACATCAGTGAAAATGGTAATTTTCCATCACTACAGCCATCTAATTTTAACTGTTCTGTGCTGTTCATTTAAAAATCCCAGCTCTATCATATCAGTACCATTTACATCTGAAGGGAAAAAAAAAAAAGTGTGGGAATGGGAAATGTTCATTGTTTAATGCAAAAATAATAAAATTTCCCACCTCTATTAACTGAAGCAGTCCTTTTTTAAAAAAAAAAAAGTTACATCATGCTTGTTCTAAATGCTTTCCATATTTTAAAAAAAAGGTCAGATCAGATATAGACACTGAGGGCTCTATCAAGTCTTCAGTAAGTGATTTGGCTGCTCTCTTCCTGCCACCAGAAGTTTTTCAGATTAATAAATCAGACTGCATTACCTTTACTCACACAGAGTAGAGCCTCACTCCACAATTATCTCCATTGACTTCTGTAGGACTATTCCTTGTAGAAGTTATGAAATAAGGTTATCAGTTTATACCTTTGGATTTTAGTACAGTCTGTCTCCAGCTCTTATCAGGAAGAGTACCCTTAACAGCCTTGAAAAACCTGTAAGATGTTAAGGCTATGTTGTCTCAATCAAATGGGTCATTTTACATAGTTATTGATTTTATCCATACCATCTTTCAGCACTTCCATTTACTTACTACTCTGAAGAAGAAAAATTCATAGACCATGCAGCTTTCCCACTGACTTCTTTCAAGGTGCTACCCTGTTCCACAATTTGTTTTCACAAATTTAAAAATTTCACTTTTTATATTGCTTGCATTATACAACCACCACTTGTGAATTTACCTGCTCCTTTGTGCTCTTTCTCCCTTCCCTTATCCATGAATGTCCTCCCCACATGCTAGTCTATCTTTTCACTAGCCCTTTTCCAGTTTGCCCTGTAAATGATTCTACAAGTTACAACTCACTTTTATCTTCCGTTTCCTCCATGTCTTCATTTTTTCTCTGCACTATTCTCTCATCCCCCCCTTTAATATTGTTTTCACCCTACCCTACAACGACCCCAAAAATCTCTGAAACACTGAGCTAGAAGTTGAACAAGTATCATGGAGGAACTACCATGTTAGATTTGACCATCCCTTATAATTTTTCCCCAAACCATTTGCTACTAAGATCTACTTAGTACTACATACCACTTCAGATTGACTTTTTTTCCTGTTCTTGCAAGGTAGGTCTTAGCTCACTGAAACAACATAATGTGAAAGACACTATTACTGCTTCTGTGCAGGTACAGTTTTCACCATTAGAGCATCCAAGCCTCCTGCACATCTTCCCGTCCTGTTCTCTCTCCTTTATAAGCAATGCAATTGCAGATGGGAACTGAAGTGCAGAGGCTAGATCTGGTTCTAAGTACATGCTGCTGAAAGTAAATAAGCACCCTAACAGTGCCATAAACCCAGGGACAAAGCAAGCACTTGAATCCCTGCCTTTTCGCTAGAAACACTCCGCTTACTCATCTCACACTGTAAATTGCACCAAGGCTTGAGAGAAGAGCCATAAGCCGTGCAGACTACATCTGCTCTTTAGAGACAAATCCTTCCTTAGAGAGCCCAAGGACAAAGGTGTCCTTAGTCACATACGGAACATGTACTGAGTTCCAGCCTTTAAAATCTTGGTGAGAGAATTTCAGTCTTTCATAAAATAATGTTATTAAGAAGTTAGTGCCTCAGATTTCTATAATAGTAATATAAAACCAAATATATAGCCCTGGATTATGATAACCACAGTCAGTTTAGTCAGCTTGCAACACACCCAAAAATCAGTTTAACTTTCTAAGTTGTTTTAATGGATCACTTGAAAGAAAGACCATAAAAAAGTGTGTAATTATGAATTCAGTCTCACTTCCATTATATTAAAATATGATCAGGATTTCAACAATGCTTAGGAATTTTTTTTTACTAAACAAAAGAAAAATATTTTTTCTGTAGGCCTGAAGAGAGATTTTCAGGCAAATTATTTCTAAATCAGTCAAGACAGAGCTGTTTGTTAGAGGTGTACAGGAAAATGAGTGAATGAGTGAGAAAACTGCCCTTTATGGAAAACCTAAAAGCTGTGGGATTCCTAACTGACAAAATGCAGAACTGTTGCCTTGCTTTTAACTTGTCTTGGTTGAAACTGTAATGATCTTCTCATAGAAATACAAATGAAACATGATATTTCTTGTCAGTGACATGGACTCTTTTCCATTCCTCAGTATCCACCATCAGCACTTTATTCAAATATAAATATGATTTAATCATCAGTGCCCCCTTCTCTTAAACAGTAAAGCCAGTCACTATTTTAAACAGAAAAAAATTTAAAATAAAACCTAAACTGGTAGGGTAGATTCACTAAGATGCTAGTGTACAAATGTTACATAGAGCTATTCTCCACACACAGGACTAGTCTAAGCCCCTTAGCAAGCAGGAAAACTACCATCAGTTTAATGTAAAGGATGTGTAGGTTTCAATTTCTAAGATGACAGGACTACTGCACCTGCAAAAGGAATATCCTGTTCCTATGATGGCAACAAACCTCCACTTCAGGACTATTTAAGGGCTATTTTTCAGTATTCAATGGAATCACTAACAGACTGGGGAATGAATTGATAGCCATGTACATCATTTTCATAGCTGCTTACAGTTCACAATTGTAGAAAATCTATAAAAAAAAAAATCCTTCTGCAATGTTTGTAAAATGGTTTGAATATTTTATTTCATAATTTTTAGTGGCTAATCGAAAGTTGAAACATAGCACAAAAATGAGTTAGTGACACCCTGTTACCTGAGCGTCCTGATCTTCACTTTTCTGCTGCAGCACACAAAGACTTACCCAGACACTAAGAAACTGCATTCTTTATAGTTCTTAGATTCATGAGACATTTAAGTGCAGCACACACAGCCTTCTCACTGTTCATCGCTAGCTTTAGGGCAGGAAGAATTCTTCTTAGTGACCATCCTTTTGTAACAAACACAAAACATTTGTATAATACCATCACTTCAGAACACTCAAATTTTGTTGACTTTTCTTACTTGATCACTTTCACTAGCTTCCAAAAAGACTATTGTATGAATAAGTGAGTATTTTCCCACTACGCCTACCAAAACAGTCCCAGTATCTAAAAGAACCAATGTTCAACAACAGGTGCAGAGCAAGAGGGGCAAAAAGGGAAAATAAAAGAAAAAAAAAACCTCCAAGCTGCAGCCGAGTATAATTACAGACATAAAGCCTCAAACATTATTTAAGCACTAGAAAATTAATCAAATCACATTGAAATGAGAATATGATATCTCCAGCCTTCTTGGGGGCAAGGAAGATAAGAATCCAGTGACTCTCCAGGTGCAAAGCACAGAGAAAATAAATACTCATAAATACTCATCTATGAAATCTTTTGTCTGGATAAAAGTCATCATTGCCTCTGGATGACTTTGGATCTTTGTTTCAACTAATGGGGACAAACAGTGGGGATGACAGCAAGGCTAGATCAATACAATCTATTTTGCCTTCACAACCTCCACAGAAATCTGTATACAAGTAAACTTGTCTGCTCCTGCTACTTCTCCCTAGCTGGACAGGTCCAGAAAAAACCACCAGTGCGACAGCCTTGGACAGACCTGTTCCTGCAAGCTGCAGTGTGCCAGAGCAGAAGCGGAATCAGCACAGCCTAGAGGGCAGACACACAGAGAGGATATTTTTCATCTTGTGTCTTGGTATGTATTCAGAAAAGGTCTTGTATTAAATTCTATAAAAACTACAGTATGTATGGGTATACATCTACATACACACACGCTTGTACTCCTACCACCCGTGCAAAAACTACAGAGTCCTTACCTTCTAATTCCCTCCATCCTTTTTCTTCAGACTATTATAACTGACAGGTACTCCTACTCAGTTGTATGGTAAAAGCTGTAAACTTGCAGGTGAAAAGCTGCCTCCTACAGACCTTACAAAAATGGGACAGTGTGAAACTCTGTAGCGGTGCATAGAATCATAGAATCATACAGGGTTGGAAGGGACCTCTGGAGATCATCTAGTCCAACCCCCCCGCCAGAGCGGGTCTACCTAGAGCACGTTGCACAGGAATAGCTCCACTATATGGTATTTAATCTTTTATTCCTTCAAATAATCAAGGGTTACTCAAGCTAAGCAGAAACCTCCGCTGCTGTGCAACATCTTAGTTAACTGTGTTTAGCTGATGTGCATTCAGAACACACTTGGTTTTTATTGTCATGTCTCAGCTAAATCAATGAAGCTATACTGAACCACACTATTTCACTGTCTTGCATATAAGAGCACAAAATTTTCCCCAAAACTCCAATGTGCAAATAACATCCTCTAATACTTTCAATGTTCTAGAGAGTGCATGAGCCATTTAAATCAAAAAGGCACTGTATAATACACTTAACATTCTATATAAAATTATTATAAATACAAAACAAAGTACAACAAATTTTCTAGTGAGCCAGCAGCACTGAAGCTTGCAGTTAACACAGCTTTGCCACAATACAATCTAGGATTCAGCTAAGCCAGATTCCTAATGAGCTGCATTGTCACCTGAATTTCAATTAATAAAATTTATGCTACTAGGTGAAAAGAAAATTTTTAGTTGCACATCTGCTATCTAAATTATTAAAATATCTGCCTGGAAAACAAAGGAATTGGTGTAAAAAGTCTAAGACTGCACAAATGTAGTGAATAATCATGTCACTGAAAAGACGTAGCATGAAAAAGATAAAGTAAGTTTTCAGACCTATGTTTAAAGAGGGAAAAAATTACTTGCATTCAACATCTGATTGCAGAAACTCAAGATCATACTTTTATGTTGTGTTAGAGTTATGCATACACATAAACCCACAAGCTTTTTACACAGCAAAACTGAATGCTTCCCTGGTGTATGTTGTACCTCATTTTGTTGCATAGAAGAGTGGCCAACGGCAAGTATTTTGGCTAGCTGTCCCCTTATTAATAAAATTACACATTTTCAACTTCCACAGGAAAAGCTCATAAAAACACATCTTTCTCCTTTTCTTTCTGAGGCAGCAGTAGTGATAATAAAGGACTTTATTTATGAATAATTTTAAGAAACCCAGTGTGTTGGCTTTATCAGTCAACACCCTCAGAAAAACAGCTCTGTTACCATAAAAATCATCTTTATTTTTTTCAGGATACCTACATAATATATGGAAATCTTTCACAGAAAGTGGAGATTCTCTTCTGAATCTATCCCTGTTGTGAACCTCCTATCTTACAAGTTCTAAAGAAAGAAACAAATTAAAAATTCCCTAAAATTACAAAAGACAGATGAACCTTAGGATACTCTAAAATAGGGTTATTAAAAGCGAATTCAAAGTAGGAACTATGAAGGAGTTAAAAAAAAAAAGTATGTATTAATTAACAGGTACCACTATTATCACTGTTCAGTTCTCAAAAGGAAAGTCTGAAAACCCAGCACCCTTATTCCCACTGAACTAAGGCTTCTGTCATACAGCAAGTTAATGACATATAGATCAGTAAAATGCCTCCTTTCCATCTCATAAGAATCAAATTCAATTTTTCTGCAGCGTAGAAGTGTCCCAAGAAGACAATGCAGTTCCCCACTGGTAAAGCCAAGCAAGCTCTTAGAAAGTGAGAGAATGAGTTTGAATTTCTTTATGCCAATGACAGAAGACACATATTGAAAAAGCTTCGTAAGCTTTAAGTCATGTGAAAGTCCCACCTTCAGCTGTGTTTCCTTGAGAAAACAGCAGCATTCCTATATTTTGCAGTGCGTCTAATGTCTGATGACTGCTCTATGAAATTGGAAGTGTATGAGCCGCTCAGAATAGCTTAATACGTGGGGGAACATAAAGACTTTTGATCCCTTTTGGCAGTAGGCGTTTGTTAACACAATGATATCCTCAGTTTTCCTGAGATTACAGTGCGCTTGGCTCCTGGTGAAGTTTAGTGTGCAAAGTACAGAAATGAAACTCTGGCGATTGCAGCTTGAGAGTTAGGTATACGCATTCTCTCCCTGCATTTGAGAGCAACCACCAATATCTCTCTAAATGCAGTTCTGAATGCAGTTGAAATGTACTCGTCATGCCAGTCCACCCGAAAGCAGAGCATTCCCAAGATCTGCTCTAGATATCTGTAGCAGAAAAGTCAAGGTCGGTCCGTGTAGTGGAGGGGCCAAAAGGTGTGGGTGTGGAACCAGTAAAAGAAGCAAATTGCAGAAGAACAGTAAGAATGGCAGCCGCATTACTGGGTCGTGAAGATCCCACCACACACCTGCATGCAAACTTACAGGATGCTCAGACCAGGAGACAAAGGGACAGCGCGCAAACATTGATAAATTACTGGGGTGGGACAGAGAGCACATAAACGGCACAAAAAACTATATACAAAGGCCATATATGGTAACCAACCTGAAAACCCAGGAGGAGCAGACTTGTAAGATGGCATCCTTTGTCATTCAGCTCACCGAAGGAGTCCCAGAAGAACTGCCTGAGGACCACCAGAGTATGTTTTGGAGCTGGACTGCCAAACACACGAATCTCAGTTCTTACGGGTTTTTCCTTATGAAAGCACAAATATGAAAGAGTAAAGTTAGTTTTGCTTTAATTTTTGGAAATAAATACACCTTCTTCTCCTGTAAGAGCTTGAATTTAATTCTGCTACACCGTTGCAACAGTACTTCCTACACCAGATTGCTAGAGTCTAGCATTTTTTGCATCTTTCACATGGAAATCTTCAATGCAACAAGGGCTTCTTAGCCATATGGCTAGAAATCCTCCCATCTGTTCTTTAATCAGATATATTCATTCTCTTTCTAGCCACTGTTCTGGTCTCTTAATTGGCTGAAGGGAGATCTTGCAAGCTTCTGACTTTTGCCCTGCTCAGCAGCCACTGTGGAGTTGGAGAAATGCCCATTCAAAGTACAAAAGCTTCTTTAGCTAAAAGACAAAATGAAATGCTTTCAGGCAGAACACAAAAAAAAACACTTCTCTGGTACCAAAAGAAGGCCTGCAACCAAGCTGACTGACACCTGAAGCCCCCTCCTTCATCCCCTCTCCAGATGTCCTCCAAGCCACAGACTATTCAAATTTAGCTAAGAGTATCTACTCATACCCAGGAGATTGGCAGCTTTTCACGCACAGTCCTCCAATTAACTGCTAGTATTTATTTCAGCACTGCCGTACCAGTCTCAAGCACAAATGGTCAAATTTTACTTTTATCCTCATTTCACAGCTGCTTCTTGTACAGTAAACAGGTTTCAAAAGTAAAATATGCTTTGACAACTTTCCCCCGTTAAGTGAAGAGAACCTTATGGGACAGCTTTTCGTAGTAAAGACCTTATATTTAGATTTCTGAGAGTCTCTGGTGCTTTTAGTGCCTGAGTCTTTCAGTAGATCCAGTCACTTATATTTACAGTGCAGAGTAATGAAATATTTAACTGTTGTTAAAGCTACAGTTCTTATATCACTAAAAATATTAAAACAAGATGAAACCCAAAATCTTCCGTAAGATTTCTTTGAAAACTTCTGCTTTTTTTGGCATCTTATTTTTAGACTGTCAAAGTCCTTGGGAAAACGTGTCAAGTACACTGCTCTGATTCTTAACGATTTTACAGCATCCACCCTGAAGCTTTTCTTCCTCGACAGTGTCGCACAGCAAAACTCCCTCAAACTGTAAAAGCAAGGTAAGATTTTTGATATTTTATTTTTTAAATCCATCATTTCTGTGTGAAAAGCAATACCAAAATTCAAACTTATAAGTCATAAAAGCCTCAGCTGGGAACAAGGCTTTCTAATAGCCTGCCAGAACCGTTTGAGACCACCTTCACCATAAAGAAAGAATTACCGAACGCGCACGGAGTCACGGTCCTGCCCGAGGAATAGGCAACACTATTTCCTTCTTAATAAGGAGAAGAAACACAGGTGCAGCTAATTATTTGCAACTCACGCAGAAACACACCAGCTGTTCCTTCAGCAGCCCATGTAATTTGTGTAAGCAGTCATTACAACAGAAGTCATGACCACTAACACTCTAGACCTACTGCCTCTACACGCTTTGCACCCTGAGCCCCCCCACGCTGATAATCAGCGCGAGGCTGGGTCGGGCACTTGGAAGCAAGTTCGTCAAAGCCCAGCACCTGGCTGATCAGCTGGCTGCTCACAGCGGGTTCCTCTCTCACAGAGGCAGGGGGTTAAGAGTTGGACTGACCTAGGGGCAAACAACTGTGTAAAAGCGCTTGAGGTCACTGGAAATCCCGCACCATTTATACAGCGGAGATGCTCGTTCTTCTGGCCCTCACAGATTTTCACATGCAATAAATTAACCTTAATGAGCACCAGTTCTAACAGTCTCAGCAGAAGGTAAGTTTTGTTGGTAGAGCAGCTCTCCACAGCCTGCTCTCCCTTCAAAGACGTACCATTGTATGACACAGTTGTATTTTTCCTCAGTGGTAATCTTTTACTTTATCCAAACTTTGCATTAAATATTTTTATCCATGAATACACCAATATTTATGAATGAATATGAATATGAATAATAACTCCATTAGCTTTTGTTTGATGGTTGCATCTTTCCATGGTAATTCTCTTTCACAAAATGTTCTCCCTGGATTACCCAACTAATTGCTCTCTTCCCAGCCTTATATCACGCTCCCTCCTATAAAACGGGATCTAAAGCAGCCTCTTTATACCCTCTAAATGTGAGGTCATTTATCTTCACTTCTGCTACAACTATATTCTGACTGCACAAAGATCCTTGACAGCACAAAGAGCAAGCAAATGGCCTTGAAAGTCATGAAATAATACTGGTAGCAAGCTTCTTTTAAAAGAGCCTTATAATCACGTGCTGCTATTATTCTCTGAATGATACTAGGCTTTATTTTGGAAGGAATGTGGCAGTAAATTCAATCCAGATATTGTACAGAATGATGATTGTTCCCAGGCAGTTACATCTAAGCTTCCCAGTATGATAATATAGATACCAGATAACACCCAAAAATATACAGGAAAGACCCTGTTAATTTGTGATCTTTAAATCACTACTTTAAATCATTTGCAAGTTTGGAAAAATGGCTTTCTATACATCTTGCAAATGTCTTTGCTGATTTAAACAAAACCAAAAGGGGATAGTGAACTTAGTGAGATAGAATGGGAAGAATAACAGATGACTGCTTTGGTAGGAAAGTAGCTGAACTAAACTAATCTGAATGGCATTAGTTTATCATACAAAGACATTTAATTTATTTCATTATTCTCTGTGGGCAGCTAAAGCACCTCAAGGCCCTAACATATTCAAGGAGATGAGCATAGCAGACAAAGACTCCTTCAGAGTGCAATATTTAATGAAACTTAAATTAGGTCTCAAAAGAGCAATAGAGTGTATATTAAATATGGCACCGTCTCTGAGCCATTCTGTTCACATGCATGTGTTTTAAAGTAATTGCCATCAAATTCACACAGGGTCCCAGAAGATTTTAATACAGTTTTAATATACCTGTTCCATTTTAGCATACACTTCATAATATTTTGTTAACATGAGCCACAGGACAGAAGGGTAAGGAAAAGTCTGCGGCCAAGACAGAACACTTAAGAAAAAAAAAATAATTTTGCTGTCTTAGCGATGAAGTGAAAGGCTACAGGATTTTTGGTTCTGCTTACCTCTCTATATAGAGAGACTTGTAAAAAAAAAAAAGTTAAGAGAATATGTACTCATCTTCTAAACACTGCAATTTAACAAGGTGATCTCCTGATCCTGATCATCTCCTGATATTATTGCCAAATGTTTTATATGTTGTTGTGTTTCTATGAATTTATGTGGGGAAGAAAACAAAACAAAACACTCAAACTTGAATTCCATTCATTCTCTAGTAAAAAAACTTACCTGAAAACAAACTCACTTTTATATAGCACTCTGATGCGTTGTAGTACAAAATACAATGCAATAAAAGACAATTATAAGCAGAAACATTTTTAAAGAAGAAAATAATCCACTAGTCTTCAAAAATTCGGCCTTAGCAAAAACAAAGTGATTTTTCTTTCCAGTAAAGAAATAGGCACTTAAAACCTAGGATCAAAACCAAGAAAAAATATATGGCTTTGAAATTCATAGTTTTGAAAACAATCAGTATACAACTGAAATGTTTTTGAATCAAAAAAAAGTGAAGTTATGAAAAGAAGGCCAGCAGGGGAGCATGCTTCTATTTGCTGAATATACTGTAGCAATTTTGTCATGCGATGCACTCTTTTCCAAATCTAGGGAAGTAGCACTGAGTCAGGCCAGAAGAAGAATCACAGAATCACCTAGGTTGGAGGGGACCTTTTAAGATCTAGTCCAACCAATGGAGAAAAAACAAAAAAACACCAACCAAAAAAACCCTACCACAAACCATACACCCCACCACACCCCAAACCAACACCAATCCACTACTAATCCATATTCACAAACACTATGTCAACTCATCTCTTGAATACCTCCAGGGGTGGTGCCTCAACCACCTCCAAGGATCGTGCAAGTCTGTCATAGAGCGAACCCACTACCTGCAAATCATTAACAGGGGGACACTGCAGTACTACTTTTGCATCACCTTACTTAATACTTTCCCCAAGTCTTGTCTTTTACTCTCAAAAACAAACTCACAACCACCAGCCAATTGATTAAACAATTTGCAGCTTGACTGAATTCAGTGATGGTTTACTGCACTTCATCTGGAAGCAGAAATTTCAGGAAATACTTAAGATCTCTTCTTTGGCACTCTACACGTTAATTTGAGTCTTACCAAAATACTAATCTTTTTAAAAATTCTGTATTTTGCAATCTGTAGGGTTGTTTTACAGTTGCTCTATCAAGGTATAGAAAAAAAAAAAACTTATAAAGAATCCTTTATATAAACTTGCATAGAACTTAGTACTCATGCATAAAAACTTCATTTATTGGGAGTGCCCCAGTTTAATTAAAGAATTTTGCATGTGGAATTAGAAAAGTCCAGACTCTCTTCTCTTCCGTACATGCCCATACTTTAACTTTCAAAAAGGATGCCTGGCACAGTTAAGCACTTCTAGCACTGCAACTTAACACAGTCCTATGTTGTATTATTTTGACAGACTCTTCACATTCCTTGAGTACTTGTACTTTGCTGAAAACTGCTAATTAAAATAAGACAATACTGTTGGTGTACTTATTGTAGGTACTGAAATTCTTGAGCATTTATCAATTTGAGCATTTTTGAGAATACTTCCTTTATAAAACGATTGAAGACTACATCTAGACACCAACACCTACACTTCCTCATTAAGGATGACACCCACAACTTCTCATTTTGAAATGCAACTACTTGAGACTGCAGATCCAAAGAGACTTAACAAGCACTACAATCATTTTACAATGAGGCTTATGCTGACATTATATGAAAGAATAACAGCTACTTGTTTCATAAATTGTATTATTGAAGATACCGCAAAAAGACGGATTTTCACCTTTTCATGTCACTCCATCTATGAGATGAAACAGCCCTTGCTTATTAAAGGAACCAATCCCAACCAATCTTAAGGCATCAGACAGTTTTTAAATGACCAAAAAAAATGGAAAAACGTTACAAAACCAACTTATGTCTCAGTTCTTTACAAGACTTGCTTTCAAGCAGAAGAAAGGTCTGAAAGATAACTAAGTCATTCACTTTCACATAGTAGGTTTTCTAAACGTTAAAAAAACACCCCAAACAATCCATTTGGTATTGAGGAAGCACATTACAAAGGTCTGAAGAGTGTTTCACCTACAATTTCAAAATAAATCCCCGTTAAAAATCACAATGGAGACAGTAATTTACTGTGCCATGTTTTTATTTTTATCAGCTGCATTTTTATGTGAAAGTATGAAATTCAAATCAATATTCATATGGGAGTTCAGAAAGTCCATCAAGAGATACAAATACTGTTTTGCAGGAAATGTCCAGACAATTCAGAGTTCAAATGATCACCAACTTTTACTGGAGTGCTGACAAAGGACCCCACAAGCCTCCTCTACTCCCTTTCCTAACAGACATACACAGCCTACTAAGAACTAGTCTGAGCCATCTTTTGGTGGCCTCCATGGCTACTGAGGTCTACACAGTGGTTGCTAACTCAAAGAGAAAAAAGGTGATCCACAGCTGGTCCCCGAAGGAAGCACAAGTCAATGCTTTGAGGTGACATGAGACTAACTGTTCTCTTCAATGGGGTTCTTTTCTCCATGACAACAGCTGCTTTGAGGCATTCCTCGACTAAAACGCTGGCCTCTCCCATGCGTTAGTTTTCCAGCTGAACCGGCTTCTTCTTGAAGCACGGTCAATGCTTCTTAGTCATACACCTGGGAAGGGGATTACAAATAAAACCCAAACCAGCCATCCAGCCCTCAACATTTCTTTGGGGCCGAACGGTCCGCCGCACGTTTCAGAGGGGGCGGTGAAGGGAGGATGGAGGAGATACACCGCCTCTCCCCCGCCCCAAGGTCCAGCGGAGGCGGCCAGGCCTCGCAGGCCGGCCCTCAACACCGCCCCCTCACAGCAGTCCTGCCCGGCCAGGCAGCCTTCCCCCGGGGCCGACTACACGGGCGGCACTAGGCTTCTTTTCTCCAGCGGCTGCTTGTCCTCCTCCGGCTGCTCGTCCTCCTCCAGCAGGTCGTCCAGCTCCCCGTCTTCCAGCTCCGAGGCCTCCGGTCCGCCGGCGGCCCGGCAGCGCCGCAGATGCCGCAAGGCCCGGCGGTGCTTCTCTTGCAGCCGCGCTAGCTGGGCGCGCAGGGCCTCTGCCTCCTCGGCCGGGTCAGCGGCAGGAGAGGGCTCATCGGGGCCGAGCCCCGAGCAGGATCTGTTGGACGAGGCAGCGGTTCTCCCGGCGCAGGCGGCGGTTCTGCAGCCGCAGGTTCTCCACCCGCAGCTCCACGGTTTCCGACTCCTGCTCCTCCCGCTGCCGCAGCGCCTCTCTGTGGCTGGCCGCTAGGTCCGCGCACCGCTCCGCCAGCTGCTGCTGCGAGCCCCGCGACTGGCCCCGCCAGCTCTTCTCCTGGCCGCCACCGCCCGGCCACCTCTTCCGCCCCGCCGCGGCGGCCGCTGCCGGCGGCGCCGAGCCCCTCCCGTCGTCTCCGCGCCCAGCCGTTACAGCCCCAGTGCCCGTCCGCAACGCGCATACGCCTCATCCGTGCCGTGCCCGCAGCCCGCCTACACGCCCCACCGCCGCCGCGCCGCCAGAGAAGGGAGTTGCACGTGCCGGCACCGCCTTATGCAAATATAAGGGCGGGGCTTCGGCCCCTCCCCTCCTCTCCACCCAGTCCCGGCGTGGGGAGTTGGTCGGGGTCGGGGTGGAACAGCCGGCACCGCGCGGGGGCGCCATTTTGGGCGTGGCGCCATTTTGGGCGTGGGGCGTCTACTGTCAGCACGGCTTCTGGGGCCTAAGCCCAGAAGCCCGACAGCTCCTTGTGGACCATGACGTGTTCTCCTCCATCCTGTTTTCCACCTGTGTGAGGCGATGGATGGGTTTGAGCCGCTGGGCAGTTCGCTCTCAGAATACCCCTGTCCACCCCATTGCCCATCTGATACGGTGCAGTTTCGCAGTCCCCCAGTGTTTGTGTGGGCCTTGTTTTTATCATTACTTAAAAGCGGTGCCTACAGCACTGAGGAACGTTAGCTCAGAAGCGCTTGTTAAGTGAAGACACGGTTCTTTCTAGTGTTGCTAAGTTGTTGGGATTTAAGGAGTAAGAAATGGAGGCTATAAGGATGTGTCATTAGTATGTGAATAGTTCTGTCAGCTTGTAGATGATTTGGCTTGAAGTAGCAAGATCATGTGGTATAAACTTGCAAGTAAACTATGTCCAAAAGAAGAAGAGAAATAGCTCATGAGGACTCTATATTGATGGTATTTCATAGTGGCGTTTTATAGTGGATGGTGAAATTGATTAGTCATCTGAAATTCTCATCAATTCCCTTTGGCTACCCTCATTTACATAACAATGAGGGTAGGTATCTGCACAGTTAAGTAGTCCATGTTTGTGCAGTACGTATCACTGTGAACCTCTGTATTTTTTGCACTTCAGGTTGTAAACTGTTTATGATGGGGACCATGCTTTGCTTTGTGATTTGTTAACCATCAGCTGAAACTCTTGAGTATGGATCATGTATTGGAAATCCAACAAACAATGCATAGCAGTAATTGTAATAATTATTTTCAGAACCTTTTCAGTTCTAAATGATCATCATTTACTTAAGATTACAAAAGAAACAGTGAATTGCTGCAAAACAGAAGTAATCTTGGTATTGCTGTACCTTTGCCATGACTGCTGGTCAGCAAAAATTAATTTACAACAAATATTTTCTGTACTAAGCCAGCGTCCAATGAGAGATTGACTAGGGCATTATAGTAATTTCATGTAATATGTGACTAAACTGGTTTTGCACTGAAAGAAACACTAATGCCTGTTTATTAGTCACTTAATGTTGCTGCTTTGGAAATCCATGGGTATACCCCCTGCCAAGATGCCCATAAAACTTTACATTGAGCTATAAGCTGAATCCAGCAGAGCACTCTGCAGTTTATATGGAAGTGGATCAGGGCTTTTGCACTCCCGAGAAACAGTGCATAGGGTAACATAGAACTTGAGCCTTTGATGACCAGTGAGTTAGATTACAGTCATTGTTAACAGCACCTTCAACTTTGATTTGAGGCAGACTGTGGCTTGAGTCTTGCAGTGAATGTTGTATTATGGCTCTTAATTTTGTTTATTCAGCTATTTTAGTTTTTTATGTGTCTCTATTGTACTCTGGAAATTATGTGCATGTATACAAGGTTGTATTCCTATGAGAATCATACTTACATCTCAGAAGAAAATTTAAAGAACTTCAGATTCCTTGGACAATGTTTAAACACCAGTTTGATATCCTTAGATTAAAGGTAATGACAGCAAGTAGTTAATGAAGAAAAGATGTTAAATCAGCGTAGACAAAACTTTGGTTGTGAGATAGGATCACACTAGAGAGTGTCAAGGGAGGAAGTGAAAACAGGGAAGAAACCAGAGAAGTTGTGAGTAGGTGTACAGTCTTCAATGATTTTCTGCTCACAGAACACTTCTGAAGGACACAGTATTTTAAACAGCAGCAATATAGTAGGTTTAAATATTATCCCTGTTGCTATTGTGCAGGGTTCCTGTGCAACCCAGTTTTTCTTTAATGGTATCAGGTAGATGAGAGAAGAGTAGGTGTCAGTACTTGCAGACCATTAGCTGCCATTGATTTTGCATTCTATCCAATCTGCCCAGGAAAAACATTCTGGCAAAACACCTCAAAAGCAAAATAAAAGCTGTTGGTGCCCACCATTCCCTTTACAACTTGGGACACTGAATTCATATTTTTGAAGTCAAAGGAATTTAAGCAGTTATGGATATGAAGGGGGTTTATTCTCTGTAGTTCTTAAAGGAGGTCATAGAAAAGTTAGGCCCAAACTGAGTTTAGTTCAATTTTTAGACTCCTTTTCTGCTCTTAAAATAATAGAATGGTTTGGGTTGGAACGGACCTTTAAAGGTCATCTTGTCCCACCTCTCCTGCAATGATCAGGGACATCTTCAGCTTGCTCAGAACCCCATCTAAATTGATCTTGAATGTCTCTGGGGATGAGGCATTTACTACCTTTCATCATAAAAAATTTTTTTCCTTTTATCTAGTCTGACTCTGCCCTCTTTTAAAACCATTAGTCCTTGTCCGATGCATCTTTCTTGTAAGATGTCTCTAAATATTTAAAGGCTACAATAAGGTGTCTGTAGAGCCTTCTCTTCTCTAGGCTGAACAGCCCCAAATCTCTTGGCCTGTCCTCATAGGAGAGCTATTCCAGCCCTCTGATCATCTTGTGGACATGCTTCAACAGGTCTTTCCTCTGCTGAGGGCTTCAGAGCTGGATGCAGTACTCCAGGTGAGGTCTCACCAGAGTGGAGTAGAGGGGCAGAATCACCTGCCTCAGCCTGCTGGTCACGCTGCTTTAGATGCAGCCCAGGATACAGCTGGCTTTCTGGGCTGCGAGCGCACATTGCCATCTCATGTCCACTTTTTCATCCGCCAGTACCCTCAAGTCCTTCTCTGCAGGGTTGTTCTAAATCCTTTCATTCCCCAGCTTGTATTGGTACTGGGGGTTGCCCCAACTCAGGTGCAGGACCCTGACCTGCCTTGTTGAGCTTGACAGGGTTCACAAGGGTCCTCTTTGCAAGCTTGTCCAGGTCACTCTGGATGGCATCCCATCTTCAGGCATGTCAGCTGCATCACTCAGCTTGGTGTCATCTGCAAACTTGCTGAGGGTGCACTGGATCACACTGTATGTCATTGAGAACAGTACTGGTCCCAGTACAGACCCTGAAGGACACCACTTGTCATTCATCTCCCTCTGGACATTGAGCCATCCATCACTGCTTTCTGGATGCGACCATCTAACCATTTCCTTATCCAACAAACAGTCCACCCATCAAGTCCATCTCTTTCCAATTTGTAGAGAAGGTTGTTGTGGGGAACTGTGTTAAATGACTTGGAAGTCCAGATAGGCAACATCTGTAGGTTTTCCCTTGTCCACTGATGTAGTCACTCCCTCATAGAAAGCTACTTTGGTCAGGCAGGACTTAGCCTTTGTGAAGCCATGCTGGCTGTCTCGAATCACCCCTCTGTCCTCCATGTGCCTTAGCATATCTTCTGGGAGGATCTGTTCCATGATCTTCCCAGGCACAGAGGTGAGGCTGAGAAGTTGGTAGTTCTTGGGGTCCTCCTTTCTATCCTTATTAACAATAGCAGCCCACTGGGACCATCCCAACCTTTGAGAAATAGCACATAGGTAAGGAATGTCCCATCAAGAGTCTCTTCCACTGTGTGTGTCCCCTAAGTGCATGCAATTATACTTCATATGCGTTTTCCTGGAATTAAGGTAGATCATTGTGCACCAGTGCAAACAGTGCAATATGGCTTTCAGGCTTGAACTTGATTCAAAGTCAAACCTCTAAAAAACTCTCGGTATTTTGAGATAGATATTTTGTGTAGTCCTGAAGATAAGAGCATTGCTGTATACATATGACACAGTGTCATCCAAGGGACAGCAAGCAACAAATTTAAAAATACAATAGAGCATGCATTAGCTTTTGAACTGAGTGCCTTGAAAATGGCATGGTTCAGTGATGTCGTCTTTACAGTTGCAAGGCCCAGTTGAGCTGGTTTAATGTGTTTATGTAGTCTTCAGTGTTTTTCAGAATCTAAATGTACATTAACAAACAAAGTTTCTAGCTGCCAGGTTCTGAACTTTCCAAGGGGAAGTAAAGGTCAACTAATAAATACATTTTCTTTGTGGGTCAGCCTGAAAGAAAGGCTGGAAGACTCTTACTGGGAAACAATATCCATTCTTCTAGATATTCCACTTCTCTGATGGCATGTAACGTGCTAGCATTAACTGCATCTCTGATTACATTTCAGTGGATGGAACAGGGATAAATGTTAGTGGTGGGACCTGTTGGAAATGAAGGTAATGAAAGAGCTACAGAGGAACACAACCAACAAAAATTAAAAAAGGTGAAAGGGAAACAGTGCAGATAAGAGAATAACACAAAGGGACAAGAAAGAGAAATTGTGGTAACTTGTAAGGGGAGCATGTTTCCTAGCTGAATAAGAGTGAAAAAACAATGTGGCAGTTAACAATAAACAGAAGGCATACTTACAATACAAAGGGTTTATTCTGCCTTGATCTTTAGCTGATGTAAAAGCGATTTTCAGTGTAGGATGAGAAAGGCATGCATCCACATTTATACTCCAGCTCATGGATCACGGTTAAAAATAAAACATGGGCTTCTACCAAGAATTAGGTTTGATAGCAATAAAGAAATAGCAACATGGACTGCATCAGTGCTTTGCTAACAATTCTGGAAATAATGTAGGAAATGCAGGTCAATCTGTGGGTCTTCTTTGAAGATGAAGGGAGGGAATGTCTTTGGAGAAAGCACTTGTAGTGTGATGCATCAAGAGGAGATGAATATTTCCTTTCCAACTGGAGAATATTTGGAAAGATACTCCTTCCAGCTGATTTAATTTCCCAGCTTTAGTTTTTAGTGCAACAGAACTAAATAAACTGCAGTTTAAAGGAAAAAAAATCTCTTCAGAGATGAGGAGGGATACTGCTGTCATACTGAGGGAAAATCTATAACAACATTGTAGATACAGTTCTGATAGCCTTGCGGCTAATCTTTTTAATTGGTCTTCAAAAATGTTTTATGCAATCGGGAGGAAACAGCATTCTGAGCTGATGATGGCTTAAAAAAGGTATATGTTGATAAAGCTTATAGTGTCACTTGTAACGCCTTTGTAAATTAGCTGGAGTAGAAGACAGCATATCTATTTTTGGCAGTCTGCACACTGAATTCAAGAGTGAATTTCAAAAAGGGCTCTATTCTTATCCCTTTTCTCTAATGTAAAGCAGGAATGCTGCTGTCAAAGGCAATGGGATTGTACACCGCTGTCAGCCTGGAGTAAATGAGATCAGAAGCGAGCTCTGTAACTAGAGATTTGCAGTGCAGTGTTGGGAAGAGGAGTAAGATGTGGGAGCTAATTTACTTACGCTTTTGCCAACCTGCCTTAGGCATTGTGTTTAAGTTGTCATCATTCCTTGACTGTTGATAGTGTTGAGGAACAGGGCATACTAGAAGTTGCCTTGTCATCCTGGGAAGCAGTGGTGTTTTGGGAATTATGTAAACCTACCCTTTTGCAAGTATTCTGAGGATGGAGTGGGTGGCTTGGGGGAGGGTATTTGCTGGTTAGCTGGATTGAGAATCTTTGCCTAGGAAATGTGGTGTGAACTACTGCTTTCTTACACTTTTCTTTGAGTTTATTAGTTTCATACATTGAAAAGTTTTATAAAATACATATCGAGTTGCTGTTGATATTACTGCTAATATTCCTTTTGAAACTATCTGTGGGCATAGTTTATTCCCACCAAATAGACTTACTAGTTGGTACCAGCAGCTTTTGCTGATACTTGACAGCATAAATACAACTTTAATGAAATATTTACTAAAGAAGTAAGAACAGGTAATATTGATGGCATTTATTTATTGTCTTAGTATGGGCAGCAATATTAAAAGCCATCAATACCAGCATCTCTGTTTGACAGCACCATTTAATCCTATCCATGTGTTGCCATAAGAAGAACTGAGTATAAATAAGGGAAGCTTGGCTTACCAGTTTTAATTAAAATTTATATTGCTGTGGGAAAAGAACAGTCTTTCTAAATACTGTGAACTGGAGTAGGGAAGCTGAGTTCAGAGCTGCACGTGCATTAGTAGAGAGGAAAGAGAATGGCACATTAAGGATTACAGTTTGGTTAAACTCTTAAGAACTTCAGCATGCAACAAACCCCCCTTCAGCTTGGCTTTCTGAAAAATAAAAGCACTAGTTAGAGTCAGAAACTGGTTGCCTGTACTTTCTAAGAAGGTCTGTCTGCATGTGTGATGTATGCACATGTGGAGTTTTGTTTGTGTAGGAAGTTGAAAATGGGATTCCATATTCTGGGAGTGAGAAGTGCCACATTAAATGACAAAGCTTATTGCTATGTAGGTCAGCCCTGACACTTTATTTGGAGTGAAACAACAAATTTGGAAACGTTTGAAGTTTGGCCTTCAAACCAGTAATAGAGTTTGGGAATTGCATAGGAATAATAAACCGTAACTCAGACATTTCAGTTGTTTCATCAGATTTGATTAGATAGCTAAGGATTACTAGTCAAAAATAAACCACCTAATTACAGGTAGTGGTTGAAGTCCCAATTAAGAAGATAAGAAAATCGAGTTTGAAATTGCACTTTTAAAATTAGAGCAAGACATTTGGACAGCTGAAAAAGTGAATAAGCTAAGTAAGTGTCTTACATTTATGTATGGCTAATCATCTGTAAGCCATGCTAGAAAAAAAAGCCTTGTAAATTCAGGGTATGGAAATTATGTTTATAGATGGAAAAAAAAGGTGGGAAAAAAGTGATTGGCAGTGATGTTTTCAATGAAGAATTTGTTCTCTGGGGTCAGGTGGTGTAAGAAATTTGGTCATACCTGCTTTCCATCAGAAACTTAGAAAATACATCTTGAAATTTGGTGTCATAGGATAAATTTTATTTATAGAAGGTTGAGCAAATGAACAGGTTGAGATATGAACAAGTATCAGATCCTGTTTATTTCCTGAATCATGTTGCATTTGCAGCATATGTGCTTACATCTAATTATATATGCTCCATTTATGGTCGATTCGATCTTTTTGAACGCTGTTCACTTCACTGTAATGCAGCTGTCTAAAGGAGGTCAGGTAGTTTACATTCCAGACTTTTCCTTCCTATTGGCTGATAAGGGGGTCTGAAAAATGCCTCTGTAGCAGATGTCCAGTATTAGACCATCATCACCTGCATCCCATCCTCAGAAAGAAAATGTGCAACAGCTACAGAATATGAACCTGTGGATTTAGTAGAAGCTTGAGCAGGGAAATACCATAAGGCAGTATGATTGTGATGTTCTAGTCTTTGCTTTGCAGCATTACTTTACGTTTCTGTGCAGTCCAGCAGATACAGCCTAAAAGACATTCTGGTTAGGAATGTGGTGTTTCTGTAGGTTGGGCTGGCAGGCCCAACAGAGGACTGATACCCGGAGAAAAGTGGTTGAGTAATAGAGAAAGACAAAAAGGGAAATATCTCAGGAGGTTGTGGTTAGGCCTTCAGCCAGCCCACTGTAATTCTGAAGGAAAAATGCAAAGCTGGCAGCAGCAGTTCCTGTAATGGCAAGAAAATTAAATTAATTTTTTTCCAAGGTTTACTGTCAATACTGATAATCAGATGATACCTTGAAATCTGTAGCAGATTGTGTACCTCTTTTAGCCATTCTGTTAAACATAGATTATACAATGGTGCATACTAAAATGGGAGGAAAAATTAAATAGCTTATGGTAAAATGAAATCTTCCAATATATATACATTTGACGCAAAGTGATGTGAAATGATTTCTACTTTGGCCACTTGTTTAAAAGGAGCTTGTACTAACAAAAAGAAAACTGAATTCATACATGATTGTCAGTGCCAGTGTTTAATACTGACATTTAAGAGTGTGTTCAGAGAACAGAAATTTATTTGTATTGTCATATATGTAAAGAATGTCTGTATGCTAGTTTTTCTCCCAGCTGGAAAAATTTTCTAGACCTTGGTGTTTTTTCTACTTGTTTTGTCCAAAATGGTAGATACAGGATAGAAAAGCTATCAAGTGAAAAACTGGAAGGCCCAAAGGACCATGTGGGTAATGCCTGCATCGAGGTTCTCCTAGCAATTTGCTGGGTATTGCTAGCAATTTACTTGTATAATAGTAGTGGGGCACAGTAACAAATAGGGGATAATGCAGTAGCTTTTCCCTTCTTGTTCAGAAGCGGCCAGAATCAGAATTCTAAAATCAATACCTTCAATCCAGGAAGTCCATTTTAATTTGCACTGAGCTGACAGAAATGATCTCTGAAACTGACGTTCTATCAGTTTATTTGTTCAGGGCATACATTAATTTAGAAACAATACTTTTTCCTAGCACAGAGATTAAAGGGTGGAAAACAGTTTTATAACAGCAGGAGTCGAAATAGCGTCTCTTTTAAACGGTTGCTGCATGCTAGGTAGGCAAAACTTCATCTCTAATACTGCTCTTCCTTCTCTATTTTACAGAGCAGCATAGGAACAGAGTAGAACAAACATTTTTTTTTACAGGGAAAAAAACCAAATGTTCACAGTGTAAATAATTATTATTTAGTTTATCTTGCAGTTCTCTGACTTTCAGCTTTGGTATTTTTTAATGATATTGCTAAAGTTGTGATTGCTAAAGAGACAAAATTCGAAGGCCTATGTAATTGATTTCGAGATGATGATATTATTCGCTCTGCCCCTGGGCCTCACACCTGCAGATTTATAAACCCTATGGGATTAAGACCTAATTATCTTTCACAACTAGTTGTCAAGGGGTAATCTATTGATATTGGCAAGCAACTGCCTGTAAGAAGAGACTGACTGGCCATTGTAGTCTCTTCTCTTTAAGCTGAAAATAATAGGTTTTCTGTTCTCTATGTAACAGGCAGAAAGTTCAACCCCATCCAGTTTCCAGCAGTTCAGAAATAATTGAGCATGTCAATATCATAGCAAGCATCACTATACTGTTTGCTGGCTCTCTAGGTGTCTTTATTCTGTTTCTGCATAGTTGGGTAATTCACCTACTTAAATTAATAAAGGAAAAATAAAATACCCTGAGCCAAATTTAAAAGAAAAAAATATATCTGTGGAACAAAAAGAAGTGATAGTTAAAAGAGAAGTTCCAAAGACAGAGACAAAGACTGACCACCAGTTTCCGCTGAATTCCACTGGGCATGGTGTGTCTTGTACACCTTTGAACTGCAATCACAGATGTCTATGTGTCACATGAAAATAACAGATTTCGGTAGATCTCTTTACTGTGAGACTGTACATGAGGCATTTGCCCTTTAAACTAGCTTTCTGTTTATAAAGACTAACCCATCTGTTTTCAAATTCTAAAAACACTTTTAGCTTGCCAAGGTTGCTAACATTACAGTATTATTTAGAAATCTCGTGGGGGCACCATCATGCTTGCTTTTTTATTAACATCAACATTCAATACAACAAACACAAAGCTAGGAAGCAAACTCTATTGAAAATTATTTTGTGGGAGGAGAGTTACTCCTAAAGCATGTAGCTTTTATTTCTAAAAAGAATGAAGAAAGATTGTGTCAACTTTGTGTTATGAAACTGAGACCTCTTGCTGCTGTCATGGATTTTCATTTTATGCCATTGCATTGCCATCTTGCTTGATTTTTCAGGTTCCTGTGTGCAGTTGGAATTGGAGTCTCAGCATTTACCTGAATTTACACTTCCTAACAGGAAAGTAATTTCCACTTAATTCAAAATTGCTAAGGCCAGTGCCTTTTGCATTCACCTTAACAATGACTACCACTTTCTTTCCATTTATTAATATACAATATAAAAATGGGAAGGTTATAGCTTTAAATAGATATTAGTAAAAATATTTACATTCTTTGCTTCTTTTAGTGTGATTGGGTCATTGGAAGTGCAAAGTGTGTATGTTCAGGCAATTCTTTGTAGATTCACAGCTGTTTTCTTACGATTAGTGGCTATCTGCAGACCACATTTTGCAGTACAAAGTTACCCTTAGTGAGAATGATATCTCAAAATAAGCTGGTAGTTTGTGTCCTCATGGTTTCTCTCACCCTTCATTCTCTTTATCTCTCACCCCTTGTCAGGTACCCCCCTTCCTTCTCCCCAACTGGAGACATTATTAAAATCAGAAACAATGACAGAGACGTCTATCTGGCACTTTAAATTCTGGTGGTTTTAGGATAGCAAACAGCTGTCAGTCCCCTTTTTACTTTCCAAGTGATGTAAATAGACCAATCCGTATGTGTATTATGATGGCATAATGGAGTGCCATACACCACTTGTTCACAAATGTTAACAGTGGGTACTGAAGCATAGCACATTACACTCTTACATATATACAAAAATATAAAAAGTTTTAAAATTACAGTAATCTTGTTTCATGTATTTATAGAAAATACTGTTTTAAACATTCAAACTTTCTAAATTCTATGACACATTGTTAGGTCCCATTGGTAGGACACATTTAGAATTAGATAATTTTGAAGTGTTGCTTTTTAGTTCTATACTGGTAGAGTAATTATCAAATTCCTGCACAGTTGTTTCACGATGAAGTCCATTATTATACTAATACTATAAACAACTAAATTAGAGTGTACATGTATGTATGTCTGATATTTGGTGAATGTCTATATACATAAAAATCAGTTGTGATCCCATGAAATAAAGTAGATATTAAACTTAATTTTTATAAAAGTTGAAGGCTATCCCTTTAAAATACAAAATTCAGACATAGCTCAACTTCCAACTTTTACATTTAGTACTAGGGCACTTAAATTTATCAACTATAATTGCCTTTACTTTTAATCTTCTGGTAGTAGACTGTCGGAGTGGGAAGACAGGCCCGGGGTAACGACGGAGTCTCAATATGAGTATGATTGTTCTCATATTGAGACTCCATCGTTACTCCGGGCCCGTCTTCCCACTCCAACAACTGGCAGCAGAGGATGTCGATGGACTGTCAGCAGGACTGAATTCTCCGAGACAGCGGTAAGCAGCGAGAGGAGGGGAGTGGGAAAACCACGGCTGAGGGAGGTGTTGCTTGGCTCAAGAAGAGAGGCAGACACTGGTGTGGGGTCATTCCCCACCCTCAGGCGCAGCTATGGAAACAGAAGTTGTGGCCATCTTGCTTGCAGGAATCCTCTCCAAGAGAGGGATCGAAACACCTGCAAAGCAGTTGCTTAAATTAATTAAGTTGGGACAGCGATGGGGTCATTTCACTGACACCAGCCTGTTGTTTTCTGTGACGGAATGGTGAGAATATGGGGAAACAATGTGGGAAACCTTGGCTGGTCCAAGGGATTGCAATGTGAGCTTAACATCGACCTTGAGCAGATACCAGTGTATCCTTGAAGAGGCCTGAGAGTCCGGAGAAAAAGGGAGTCAACAAGATTTAGGAGCTGTCAGACTGCCAACAGAGGAAAGTTACCGAAGTTGCAGTACAGAACAAAGAAAGAAAAAGTTATCCAATTATGAACTGTTGATCTTTGACTGAACCAATTATGTATGGACACACGTTATAGGTACTTCATTAAATAAGGAAGAGACTGTGATTATTTCTATGTGGAAAATGATTTTGCAGAAACAAGGAGTTAAGTTGGATGAATTATCTTTACGAAAAATGCTGTTATGGAGAAAAGAACAAGTATATGAGGTGACTGGTGTAACTTCTTTTAGTGTTTCTTTTTGGAAAAAGTTAAGCAATAAATTGACTGTGCCGCACGGGGGGCAAAAGATGCTACAGCACTTTTAATGACATGGCGTCTGCTTTATGAGATGCTGAAAGACTTTAAAGCACGGTGAGACCAGGCAGAGAACACAGCCTCTGCTTCTAATATTGTACAAACTCTTGCGCCG
>JAOQGH010000019.1:68617590-68662614 GCA_025769975.1 Gallinago jamesoni | reverse complement strand
GTTGTCAGGCATTGGAATGGGCTGCCCAGGGAGGTGGTTGAGGCACCATCCCTGGAGGTATTCAAGAGACGAGTTGAAATGGTACTTGGGGATATGGATTAGTGTTGGGTGTTGTTTTGTGTGGTGTGGATGTGGTGTTTTGTTTTTTTTTTTATTGGTTGGACTAGATGATCTTAAAAGGTCCCTTCCAACCTAGGTGATTCTGTGTTTCTGTGATCTTTGCCAAAACCAAACAGTCCGTGCATTTAGACAGACTAACCTTAGTTACTTTCCTAAGTCCATGGTTTAAGCAGCTGATATGAGTTGGAGAATTTAGGTACGTTTTGTGCATAAATTAGTTGTACCCTGAAGATGGCAGGTTTTCTTTGTTATTTGCTTATATTTAAACTAAAATATTCTAAAAGTAACAAGAACTTGAAATCTTAAAAGACATTATACACCATATACATAATTCTGTGTGACCAGTCTGTAAGCATCCCTCTTACAGTTTGAAGCAGCAAGAATTGAAACTTATGTTCAGAAGGAGAAAAATACAATATGTAATTCTTAAGCATTTCTGAATTCTGGACATTAATGTCTTAATATAAAAATGACAAAACCCTAGGTACCGGGACTTCTTGTTTCTTGTGAGGGACCCCAGCTACCTGTCTGAAGAAGGAATCCAGGAGCAGGCATTCAAGCCCATATTCAACTTCAAGCTGAAATGCTATCACTGGGAATGAAAGGAAGTAATTCGTCTTTCCAGAGGATGTCTAATCTTGAAAGCTTCTACTTCATACCAGACAGATCAACAGGAGGAGCCTCAGCAGACACGTTACTGAACTGGAAAGTGCTTACTGTTTAAAGGCAATTGCAGCTAGAGCCAGATCATAAAAGCTGAACAAAAATTCCTCTTTGCCAAATGTTGGCCCAAATGGTCAGTGCCATCAGCTCAGGGAAAAATTCCAAACAAATGATGTTTCTTCTCACTCTTGCCAAGACTGAAGGGTGAGCTGCTTGCCAAAGCCTCTGAAAACTCAAAAGGTTTTTTGGATGTCATATCAGAGCAAATATGCTGATCAATGTTAGGTATACTTTGGCTATCTGCTGCCTGCCAACAGCCATTAATATGTTTGCTAGCATTTTGCATGTTTTCATATCCTTTTTTAATGCATGGAGTTTTTTATCTTCTACCCGGTTTCCAAACTAGCTTCAGCTAATCCTTTGTACTAAATGTACAATCTGGAAATACACCATTCACCCAGCCAAAATATAAAATACAAAAGTACTTTCGTTGCTTTCTGAGTTAACTTTCAGCCCAAGCTATGCATACTATATAGTTTAGAAACATAAATTCAGAAATTTTACCAAAAAGTAAATTCAGTTCTGCTCTTCAGAATGCAAAGACATTAAATCAATTTCATGGTATTTTGATGCTGTCAAATATATAATTACTACTGTGTGTTTCTACAGGCATTTTAGTTTAACATTGAATGGAAAATTCATGCCATAAACTGAATCAGAACTACACAATCACTGCAATTCAGCTTTGGATGATACATGATATTACTGAACTATCAGTCAAGATGTTCATTCTAAATCCAAGATGTGAGTTTGTTGATTATATGCTTCTACTAAATTAGAGAAAATGGAAAATGTTTTCCATTTTATAAAGTCTTTCTGTGCACTTGCTTTTGACTCCCAAGATACTACCTCTTCTAGAGACGTGCTTATTTCAATCCTTTCTCAAGACTAGGTCATCATTACAGACCACATGTTCTAAAATATAGAGCATATTGACTGGTATTCTAGCATTGCAGAAGCTAGAGTTTTAAGCTTACTTCATAGTTGCTGCAGGCACGCTTAGCTGAAAATATTAAGTTTATGACAGAGACTATGTTAAATTACCAGAGTATTTTGTATTTCTGATTATTCATTGCCTGAATGATAGAAGTCCCTGAGATTCTCAACTGGGGTCAGAATTTAATCATCCCAAGCATTTCACAAATGGCACAAAAGAGCCCTTACATTAGAGACTTCAGCATAAGCATTTAGGCATAATGTAGCAGGTGGATAAGACAGATGGTGAGCTGGATGAGACGACAAAACATTTATGGAAACAGATGCATTCACAAAAGTTTGTAGCCATGGGTGGTCACCACCCTAACTTGTGCAAAGTGGTATATTGTAATTCTCATGGCAATCACAACTTCTTGTTTTGTTCTTAAAAAAAATAAAATATGAATTTCTTAAGAGCCAAACTAAGTTATTTTTGGTGAATTTTACTGGGTTTATAACAGAAGATAAATCTATTGTTAGCAAAAATTTGTTTAAAAGAAGTTGGTTAAACTGTAACTTTTATAAGATGGATGTTCAGGTTTGAATTCTGAAACTACAAAAGAACCTTCCCAGCTTTTATAGTTATCTTCATGTAAGAGTGATTTTTGCATGTTTTAGAAAGCTGCTATGGAAAGAGGTATGGGGACAAAAGATGGGTGAAAGGCATGTGGTGGGTTGACCTTCGCTGGACACCAGGCACTCTATCACTCCCTGCCTTAGCAGGATGGGGGAGGGGAGGGAGCAAATAAGATGGAAAAAGTCTTGTGGGTCAAGATAAAGGCAATATTATAAAGCAAAAAAAAAAAAAAGATGACAAGCAGAAGCAAAGAAAAGCAAAAGATTTTATTCTCTACTCCCCACCAGCAGATGATGTCCAGTCACTTCCCAGGAAGCAGGGCTTCATAGTGGTTGCTCTAGAAGACAAACATAAATAACTAATGCTCCCATTTCCTCCTCTCTCTTAGCTTTTACTGCTGAGCAGATGTCATGTGGTATGGAATATTGCTTTGGTCAGTTTGGGTCAGCTGTCCTTGCTACGTCCCCTCCCAAAATCTTGCCCACCACCTGCCTACTGGTGAAGGGGAATGTTGGAGAGACAGCCCTGATGCTGCGCAAGCCCTGCTCAGCAGTAGCCAAAGCACTGGTGTGTTATCAACACCTCTCCAGCTACCAGTGCAAAGCACAGCACTGTGAGGGCTGCAGTGGGGAAAATTAACTCCGCCTCAGCCAGATCAAATATATAATATATAGCTATGATTTAGAAATGAGAGTAGAATCTTGTTTATGTAATTTGAGCAGAATACACAAACCTTCTCATTGGGGACAAAAATTACATCCAGCATCCATACTCTGTCTTGCTGCTATTACAGAAGCCAATATAAATTCTGTACACAGAACTTGTTAGCAACCATCCTCAATAAAAATCAAGCTCTGTGTGCTGATTCTGTTGCAGAATACTACGGTACAGACTGCAGACTGATTCCTCCACAGCCTATAGTACATTGAACATTATCCCAATAGCAACTCAAATCTTGTGGATTTCCTCCAACTTGCAGTGGAGGTGGGATTCATTTGGTTCTTTGCAATATGTTTGTAAAAACACAGAGGAAAAAGGGGGAATTTTTTCTATTCAGGGGAAAGCTTTTATAAGGGAAAACTCTCATTATTGTGTATGTTCATGATGAGCATTGCCATAGACTCTTGTGTTACAGAACTGTGGGTAATGACAAATATTAGCCTCTTAGTCCATAACAACATATATTTAAATGGCATGAGTTCCATAAGTCTAGTTCCCAAATAATTTGTCATGTTCAAAAAATAAAATAGTATAGAACAGCTGCAGTTATTTGGCTGAGCTGTGGTTCTTTTTGCAGTACCCTAATTCCAACATTTCAATGGCACCACCTGTCAGACAAATAACAGTAAAGCACTTTATAACCTCTGTTGATTTTACTCTCATTTAAGCTAATAGCCTGCTCTGAATAGGTGCTCCAGCCCCACAGCTCCCAACGATGTCATTTTGAACTGTGGCTGCTCAAAACCTCTTCAGACTGGGCCATGAATCCTTATTTGTGGTGTATGCTTTAGCATGAAGTTGTCAAGCCTGTTGGCACAGAAAGTTTTGACACATGCTCTTTTCCTTTCACTGAAAATAAGTGCCTATTTGTGCTTCACAGCTTTAGCTCATAAGCTCTCTGCTGCCGAGACCGTCTTAATTTCTGTGCCCTGTACAATGGCAGTAATATTGTTGGCTTTTGAATAGTAAACTAGAAGGATAACCTTTTTGCAGCTTCCCACAGACACTGCAGAACTTCTTAGTCATGCCTCAGCAATAGACATCAGCTGTAACACTTTGCAAAGAAGCGGAATTAGTCACCAGACAAACTGCTTTCCAAAACGGGGAGGGGGTGAGGTACAGCAGGACTGAATCCAATCTCTGTAAACCTGTAGCAAGATGATCAGGGGGGCAAAATCTTGGGACAAATGAAAAGACCTCTGTGGTGTTTTCTGACTGTGGTTTGAAAATATCTGAAATTTTGTTAGATCAAATTAGACAGTCTTCTGGTGTATGCGAATTTAGTGACATTAGCACAACATTTGGCACTTTTTCAGGGTATCATCTAATGATGTTCTTTTGGTGAATCTGGTTTAGAACCCTGATGCTAGCAGTGACTCAGCTTTAAATCTGAATTCACCTGTGCATTTTATCTGCTCACTGTGTTTCTCATCTTGGCCCGTGTCAGAAAACCTGAACAGATTCTTTTTCTTGATTCCTCTGTCTTTAAATCGCACAGATGGCTTTTGGTATTAAACAGAGTCTAGGGCTAGAGCCACTTGGAGATTTGGGTGGCTGAAGGCAGGAGTAATGTTTTTGCCAAATGCTAAACTAAGTAAGACAATTGAAATATAATGGAGCAATACGGACCCAGGACACACTCTTTCAGGTGAACTGATCATAACCATAGGGAGCTAAAAGAAAGAAGCTGAATTTGAAAGGCTTAATGTTAAATACATTTAGACAGGTGCACATATTGCATTGGGACAGTGAGGTCGGTTCTCAACAGAAACTTATAAACCTCAGCAAAATCTGAGTCTTAGTTCTCTCCTGTGTTAAGTGCAGATGGTGCACATGCTAGAACCAAGTTCAGCATCACAGCAGAAGAGAAAATATGCTGCACAGTAGCAGTTGAAAATCACTACTGCTAGCTCTAAAACCAGGGTGTTCCTTAAGGAAAAAAAATATGTAATTTTCTACAAAATTGCAGTGAGACTACCCACCTGTAGAAAATCCTGAGTCTGTATAAGAGATTGCAAACATTGTACAGCGATGAATAAATACCAGTGAAGCTTGCAGGTACATGGGAAAAAATTCCTTATTTTAATTCAAGGTAGAAAAACCGCTTCCTAAATACCAGCAATGTTGCATGTTAAAAACAATAGTGGTAGGAATAATAACCAGAATCATAGAACATCTCAAGTTGTAAGGGACCCATAAGGATCACTCTATGTAATCTCCCACTCCTTGGAGGGTTACCTAAAACTAAGCCATATAACTAAGAGCATTGTCCAGATACTCCTTGGATTCTTGGTGCCATGACCTTTCCCTGGGAAGCCTGTTCAGTGACTGTCCACCCTCTCAGTGAAGAACCTTTTCCTAATGTCCAACCTGACCTTGCACTGATGCAGCTTCATTCCATTCCCTCCTGTCCTATTGCTGGTCACCAGAGAGAAATCAGGACCTCCCTCACCTTAAGGAAATTGTCGATTGCAATGGGGTCACCCCTCAGCTTTATCTTCTTCAAGCTGAACAAACCAAGTGACATCAGCCACTCCTGTGTCTTGCCCTGGAGGCCTTTCACCATCTTGGTCCCCCTACTCTGAACACAGTCAAATAGTCTGATGTCCTTCTTATATTGAGGTGCCAAAAACTGCACAGGACTTGAGATGGGGCACCACACCAGTCCAGTGCTGAGTGGGACAATCACCTCCTTCACCTGGCTAACTCTGCTGTGCTTGGTGCACTCCAGGACACAGTTGGCCCTTTTGGCTGCCAGGGCACACTGTCGACTCATATTCAACTTGCCATCAACCCATACCTCCAGATCTCTTTCAATAGGGCTACTCTCAAGCCTCTTGTCCCCCAGTTTGTATGTATAACCAGTATTACCCCATCCCATGTGGAGAATCTGACACCTGTTAAATTTCCATATGGTTCGTGCAGCCCAGCTCTCTAGTGTGTACAGATCTCTCTGTAAGGCCTCCCTACCCTCGAGGGAGTCCACAGCTCCTCCTAGTTTAGTAGCATTAGCAAACTCACTTAATGTACATTTTATTCCTGCATCCAGATCATTTATAAAAACATTAAAGAACACTGGCCCTAAAATTGAGCCTTAGGGAACCCCATTGGTGACTGTCCAGCAGCCTGATGTAACCCCATTTACTACAACTCTTTGAGCATGACCCAGCAGCCAATTGCTCACCCAATGTATCACGGACTTGTCTAGCTGTGTGTACTGGACATTTTGTCCAGAAGGATGCTGTGAGAGACAGTATCAAAAGCTTTGCTAAAATCAAAGAACTAGGGAGAATATGTTATCTGGATTGCTGGAGATCTTTATGAACAGACTACACAGACTCCTTAGAGGAAGGTCATACATAGATGCTTTGATCTAATGAACTATTCAGTCTAATGAACTTAAAAAGTTTTCCTGTGGTTCAGTTTTCTGTAATTCTGCAGAACTTCACAATTAAAATTAATTGTATAAAGCTCTGAATAAAACTTCTGTATCATATCAGTTTTTCTTTGAAGCTGTTTCTGTCTTGAAAATTGTGGGCTGTACACATACAAAAAAGTGTGTGTGATGGAAGTTCCCTTCAGTTTACATGCATGCAGACCTAAATACATCTGTGTACGCTAAATAAAATTATTTGTGGCATGTATTACCATACTTGTTACTTTAAACAGAGAGTTTTCTCCTGTACATAAACATCTTCTAAAGTGCCTTGATTCATTTCAGTTTGGACAGACATACTTTACATTCAACCTGATTTTGGTATTCTGGCTCTGCTACTGTCAACAACTTGCTTCTCCAAGGAGTATGTGAGTGGGAAGTTCATCCCCATGCAGGTAACAATTGCTAGGGCTATGCTGCAGGCACCGCTTAAGACCACAGGGCTTGAGTGATTCATAGGAATGTGCTGACTCTCCGCTGAGTTGTGATTTTCATTCAAGCAAGAACCTTGTTCTTCAGTAGTTGCAGTATAGGATGGGAAATGTCAGAGTGAAGTCAGTCAGCTTCTTGATGCTCTGAGAGAGATTAATTCAAGAGACATTTGTTTTTTCCCTTGAAAAAGAATGGAAAATTCTCCACCCATCTTTCATGGAAGGATGATTTATTTTTTCCAGCCCTGTGTCAGAGACAGAACCTTTGATACAAGTAGGTTAATCAAAGAGACTTTATCATCAATCACAGTGAAACAATTTTATAAGTACAGTTTTCCTCCCTCATGTCCCCAAACAAAAGGCATGGCATCATTATAATATAAGGACAAAAATTCAACTTCACGAAATACAAAATACAGCTTCAGTTGTGAATGTTTCAGTAAAAGAGAAAAAAAATTATTGTACCAAATTATTGTAGTTGGATGCACCTTGCTTGTTTCGTGATGCTAGACTGCCATTAGGCAACAGAGATCACTGTGGAGCTTTAATTAAATGTACTTTGAAAGCTACAGTATAATTCTGTTTTGCTCTGCTGAAGGCCAGATCTGGATGGGCAGCCTCTTGGACAATGGGAGGTAACTGGAAACAGATCTGTATTTTGTATGAACTTCCTCATGGAGTTAGGCATTCTGCCAATGGGTAACACATTTCCCATATTCCCCCAACAACATCTACGCAAAAATGCTTGGAATTAAAAATAATAATAATAAAAAAAAGTTTTATTCCTGAAACAACATCCTAGCCTAGTTCAATGGCATTCATATTCATATCGCTATTTTGGTTCTGTATCTGCACTTTTACTGTTTTGGTTATTGCTGAATTTGTGTGTTTTGATAGTCAAAGTAATAACATATCTGAGCTGCAAGAGTGCTCTCTTCCACAATAATCTAAATGTAGTCATCTTCCAGGTGTGCTACACAAGGTACTAAATCCCTATCTGTTTTTATAAAAGCTGGAAGATCTGATCTTGGAACAACAGGATGATAATAGTTTATTTATTCTTCTATTTTTCTAGTTAACAGCCCAACTTTCTGTTTAATTCTGAGAGGGTATCTAAAATACAGTTTGGAATTAATAGGCCACCATCTTTATTCCCCATTTAACAAAAATAAGTGGATAAAGCAAGAAAAACGAATAAATAAAGTGGTACTGTATTGGTCAGGAACTGCTGCAAGTAATCAGTTTCTCAACTGGAGCAGATTTTATGATGCAAATTTATACCTTTCTACACTCAACCCTTTGCTTTGGGTTGCAGTTTTGTATCATCCTATTCTGTTGTAGGACAGGGTTTTTTCTCTTGTTATTAAGCTGTAAACTCTTCAAGGCAGATGCTGTCTATTTTTTTTCCCGCGTGTTGATGTAGCTCCTGGGACAACAGAGTTATGACCAAAGCTTGGGGCTGCCAGTGCCACTGCATTGTGCAGCGTCCTTTTGGCTCTGTAGCACAGTGCTTTTTCCTGGTCATTGCAGTGGATCACCTCCTCAGTGCTCTAGCACCGCCTGCTTCTTTACTCTCGCCTACCAAAGGGTTTTCAGACCGGAGAGCATTTGAAGCGTGGTTCCAGCTTGCAGACTCCCTTGCTGTCCTTCAGAGCTTAAAGGGCCTCTGAATGCTTTGTCATCTTGAGGCCAAATTATTTGCAAATTGTACTAGAAAGGGTCACCAGTATAGACATTTTCTCTTTTTTTTTTCTTTTAACTAGTAAGCTAAATGTTGAATTCTGCTTAATGTGGAGTACTTTTACTCCCACTGCATACCATTAACCATATTTCTACCTATTGGTAAAAGCTGATGGAGGGACAGAATGCACATAATCATAAGTGGTTTGACACTGCTGAGTTATATAAGCCCAGTTTGTTTCAGGCAATTCTGAGACCTTTCCTGATAAACCATTAGCTGTACGTTGGCCACAAATTGCAGTGCTTTGTAGCTAAGCGCTGTGGAAGATCTCTCCGCATCACCCTTTTTATCTGTGGCCAAAGGACAAGGACTCTGTTCATGGCTTGTCAGGTTGGCTTTTTCTGCCTTATCATTCCTCACCACAGGTTCTTTTCAGAGTGAGTCATGGGCATCAGCCAGGCATCTCTGTCTTATTGCCTGCCTCTTGGATACGATGCTTTTCAAAATGCTTGGCTTAGTTCATCCTCACTTGTCCAGCACAACCCCAGGGATGAGATAGGTCATAGCAATGTCTTCAACATCCACAGTTCTCACAATCTGCTACCTCAAGGTTTATGGAGATGCAATTCCCACAAGAAGGGAAGACATCTGCTCAAATGTTTTCCTGTCAGTTTTTGGAAGTCTATCTTAAATAATGTGGTCTTTTTTTTTAACAGGCATACTTGAGGGTGAAGTTTCCAGTAGTTTCCATGGTTTCAGCTTAAAAGGGCTAGTGCACAGAGTTTATATTTAGTAATCCTTTCATTTTGGCTTCATTTTAGCTTCAGATTTTCATGTGATTTGAAGATGGGATAGGCTGGCAAGTAGGAGGTGAGTGTTTCCTTCCTGATGGGTAGACCGTGCTAGCCAAAGGAGTCACAGTTTAGGACAGCAAGTGCTTCTAGAAAAATAATATAAATGAATTTGCTTTTCTCAGTGATATGCACTGTAAGTGGCCATCAGCCACAAAATTTGTTGCTAGTCATTGCATGCTGACAAGCAAAGGAAAAGCATGGAGATTTGACATTCTCAAGTCGATCCTCGGGATATTGGACAGTGCTGATAAATTTTGCTAATGATCATGTCACACAGAATACACTAGGACTGAAATAAAAGGGAGTTTGCTCATCAGGAATCTTGTTTCCTATTCTAGTCAGGCTATCTGCGTGACAATGAGTCACCTGGCATTTAAATAAGTGATGGCAATAAATTAGCTAACTGAAAACGTAGATTGTGGAATAGAAATTTATAAACTACATTATTTACTTATTGCTAAAGATAATTCGTGGAAATCTGATAATTGTTAAAATGCAATTACACCTCTAAGATTTATGCTTAATAGGATCTATCTTGGAGAAGTATTAAGGGAATTAAGTAGTTAATGTTTGCCCATCACAATGTGAAGTGCTATATGAACATAAGCTATTATTATTAGCTGGCTTATTAAATTCACAGTTTACACAGACCTGGTACTATGAACTTTTCCAGCTCAGTGTTTCAACATTTTAGGAGCAAAGTGAATAGATTTCAGTTGTGGACTCTGATTCAGAACCCCAAATAATGGCCATATTTTGTTTTCACATAAACACAAAAAGGTCTTTTTTTTATTTTTGTTATTGTTGTTGTTGTTGTTGTTTTCTGGATTTTTCTGGGTTTTTTTTGGAGGGTTGGTATTGGCTTTTTTCCCCAGCAACATTTTTGATTTAGCTATGAAGCTGGATAGTGGTCCTCAAACCAGCACACCATAACTACGTAAACATTAGAAAAATATTTTTTAAAGTACAAAAATTTACAGTGTGAGGAAGAATGGATTAATTCTCAGAACAGGCATGAGGAAATAAAAATGCAGGTTATCTTCCAGTATTTCAGGCAAACACTTTACTTAAAATTCAAGGCATCCATCCAAGATGTGAAATTCAAACGTCATATTCAGCAGATACTATGAAAGGGTAACAGGAGGCAGAGACATCCAATTAACTTTATGATGAAAGTGTATTGGTGCCCCTTCAGTACCTCATATCAATGTCTTTGGGAGAAAGCAAGTGGAGGATGTTATATATTAAAACCAGAACACTTAATACAAAAACACTGTTATTTCCTTTCCCCCCTACTCAATGTAATACTACAAATGTTAGCTATGGCTAAGCTACTATCTTAAGAGAAAGAAATCACGGATCACCTGTTCTTCTAAGAATTTTTACTATCATGTTCCTTGAGTCTGCAGGTCCCACAGCTAAACTCTGTAGAATATATTTCTTTTCTTCTGTAAATAATCATAAACCAGTAGATGTGGCAGGCAGGAGCATTTTTTTCCTCCATTTTGGGCATCTATCTTTCTCTGTGGCTTGGCTTGCTCTAGTTTGCTGCTGCTTGATACAAGGCAGTCAGTGTGAAGCTCTAATGCACTTGGCAAGCAAATACTGTCTTTCATCCAAATATCTCAAAGAGGTTAACCAATGAGTCAGAATCCACAGTTCTCTGTGAAGTTCTGTTAATGGCCATTTTTCAGAGAGTATACCTGAGATACACAGAGGTTGCATAACTTGAGCAACAAGTTCCTCCTTCCCTAACAAGGCTGGTGTAGATTTTAAAACTTTTTTTTTTCCCCTGTTGTTTTTATGCTGACTACTCCCTTGCCTACATACAAACACAAATGAAATAAAAAATATCAAAACCAAAAACCCCAACCAAAAAATACTTTTAATGACAAAAAACAACTCTCGTGCCATCTGAAAAGACACAGGCGGCAGCTTATTCTGTATTTTTTATCAATTAGGCTGTGCTTTTTTAGTAAAACTGTGTTTTCTAAGAGCTACATATTTCCCGTGTTTTCTGTTTTTCCTATTAACTCTTTTTCCTCTGAGCTATGAATCCTAGCATTTCATGCTAAATGATGAAAAGTAGTTGTCCTGCTGTTGCAGGATTTGCTTCTATCTTTGCATGTCATTATATCTCAGTAAGTCAATATGGAACATCAGCTTGAAGTCACCGTGTCCACTGTGCTTAGTGTTTAGTCATTACTGAAAAAAGTAACAATCTAGGTTATTTGCTTCATCTGTAAAATGTTTTTGCATTTATACTTTCTGTATCAATTTGTTTCCTGCACCAGCTGAAGTGATTTGTACAGGTGTTTGCAGAAATTACATATTCATCTCAACATGTGTAAGCAAAGTTGTCTCATTACTAAAGTTTATGGAGCTGATAAAAATAAATTGGTTTCATTCTCAACACAAGTTTACTGAAGATGATAAAGATAAATTAATAAAATCTCGAAGAAGTCTTTCCTTCTCGTGAACAATTCGACTGGACACTCTGGAAACTTCTCTTGGAGCTTTCAGTCTCCTAACTGGATTTCAGTACAATTGTTAGTTCCCTGTTTGTTTGTTTGTTGGGGGGGGGGGGGGGGAGTGGTGGCCTGTATTATGTTAATCAAATTTTCTACTGTTATTTCTACTGACCACTTGTAATGATAATGTGGACAGAAGATACTAAACTTTAAATCCTTTGTTGGTCAGCTTTGTTTGGAGTTAACTTATGTGGTATCAGTAGTTTTTTTAGGTACTTACTCGTCTTTGTGTTTATTGGTATACATTGTCAGTTGTAAAATTAAGAGGTAAAATCTGATAGGAAAGTAAATATAGTCTGTGTCTTTCATTACACATAAGAAAAATGTGGTATGAATCAAGTTCATTGAAAAGATCAGTTTTGGGATTGTCGGGGTAGAATTAGTTTCCTGAAATTTCCAGGTTTTGTTTTTTGGGAAAGCTGGAAAGCTGATGTGTGTCAAATACTCAGGATGGTAAAAGTTTCTTACTTAACATGCCAGCCGTGGAAGAATGAATGCGGATTGAAATGGTTTTGGCCAGATTAAATCACTGATTCATAGGGCTGAAAAAAACACCCACTGTCTGTTGTTGTGTTTAAAAAATTCTGAATTGTAAAAATGACGCGCTGATTATAATAATAAAGTTCAGTGGATTCCAGGGAAAGAAGTCCAAGAAGGAAGAGGGGAAAAAAGATACTTTAATTATCAGCAATTTTTTGTATAAACTAGAGAGCACTAGCATGCGTTTCCACTTCTGTTATGCTGATTTGATGCCAGTTTACTTTAATGCAGTTAACTACCTTGTTGCAAAACAGAGATTCAGTGCTTCCTCCCCATTATCCCCTCTCCATCTAACTGTATTCTAAATATGAAAGCTAATTAAGTGACATACATTTGTTTTTGTAGTATTTCGTAGATCTGAGGAGGCTTGTTTCTCATGAGGCCCAGTTCTCACCCCTGAGGTTGACTTGTGCTCGGATGATAAGGTTCTGATCTGTGAGGACTTGCAGGGTTACATCAAGCAGCATACCTACAGTGGGATGTTGTTTTCACAGCATGCAGCCTAGTCCATTTTCGAATGGTCTTAACTAGCCTTAGTCTATGAACTTTTTGATAATCAGCAAAGTCATTCTCAAAAAAAAAAAAAAAAAGGAAAAAATTCTAGATCGTAGTCGTAGCTCCACTTACATACTTTGAACTGGGCTGAAGTGAGCTTCTTCCTTTGTTTTTTTCAGTATTTCTGGTCTCCTACCATGTCCAGGTCCACAGTCTTCATCCCTTCACTAATTTCGGGGAGGGGTGGAGGTTGTTGTGTATATTTCAGGAATTGCCTTTCTGCTTTAACTAACTGTTGCATTGTTTTCTTTTTGGTTTGCTTTGCATTTATTTCCTGCACCTTTCCCATGCACATCTATTAGCTTGTGGTAGAAGGCTACATCAACTTCTTAATCTATAGGCATAAGAATATATGGAATGCAGACAATGTAGAATAACAAATGCAGCAAAAGGTATCATGTTCTCTTTTACAGGCTGTAGGGTTCTTGCTGTGACATTTGGATGCAATGAGGTTCATAGGTGGTGTTTAAAAGATGTCATTGTACAAGATTTAATGAATGTCCTAGCTCTGCTCAGGGCACTGCAGGACTGCGCTAGACTAATGGCACTATGATTGGACATCATTTGCAATACCCTCCAAGATGCTCGACATTCAATGCATGCCTGCATCTTCTTCCAGGGCTGCACTTTCCCCAGCAGTGTGGGTGGCTGAAGAAGTCTGCAGAGTCACTCAGGGCTCAAGCCTTCTGTTTTACCAGTGTGGGTCAGATGCAAGCTGCATGCTCTCCTCAAAGACTGTAGCAGTTGGTGGTCTCTCTGGATGTGTCTGATGCCTTTCATCCCATCAAGTTTGCAGCACCATTTGTGGGTGTTTAGCTTTGCAGAGAGATTGTGCCTTTATATTAGCTAAGGGTAAGCTTACCCCTCTTCAGAAATTTCTATAGACCAGTGAAAGCCTATAATACAGAATTCATATGTAAAAAGAAAAGAGTCCTGGCACGGGTACTGTTCTGATCTGGTTTAAATTCCATTTTACGTGTTTGGATTGATACGGATAAGACAGGGTGGAAGATTTAGCACTCTGGCTGTATCACATGACTAAGCGAATCCACTGTTTTCTCTTTCATTAAACCACCTATGCGCCGCCGTTTTCACAGAGGCTATTTATAAACTTGTAAGTCCATCTCCCCAGGTTTCAGGCTGCAGGGTGTGCCCTACTCTTATGCCACGACTGGATGGCAGTGGTGAGTACATATGTGGGAGGTATGCCCAGATGGAGGAAATCCTCAGTTTAGTGGCAGAGCTCCGGGAGGGGGTGAGAGGCTGAGAGAGATAGACTACTGGAACTGTACCCTGCCATCCATGGGACAGACCTGAGAGGACACGTGATACAGAGGATTTCCTATTGTCTTTCCTCCCAGCACAACATGGTGACATAAGGGACAGGGGGTAATAAGATTAGGGTGCCAGGTTCCTATATGGCACAGCAGGCCCATCTCCTCCATGACCACCCCACCTTCCCAAGTGCTTTTGCATACTTGGAGCGAGGCTGTGCAAGTGGAACCAAACAGTGATGAAGATGATGGTCCATTTAGGTTGGAGGTGTCACCAAGGTCAACTTAGCCTATGCCCTGCGTCAAAACCACTTCCATAAAGAAAATAAGATGGGTCGTTATCATAGGAGACTCTTCTGCAGGGAACAGAAGTCCCAATATGCTAACATCTTAGAGAAGCCTCTTGCTCTTCTGGGGCCTGGGTCAAAGACGTGATGAGAACACTTCCTATCCTAACATGGCCTTCATATTATTATCCATTATTCATTTTTCAGGTAGGCAGCAATGAAGCTGCAATAAGAAGTACAAAAGCAATCAAGAGAGGCTTCAGATCCTTAGGACTACTGGTTAAGGGATAGGGAGCACAGTAGTGTTCTCTATTCTTCCAGTTGCAGGGAATGATGAAGAAAAAAACAGGAATATCCAGGTGGCTCCAAGACTGGTGTCACTGGCAGAATTTGGGGGTTTTTGGTCATGGGTTGGTCTATATGATAGATACGGGTCTATATGATAGATAGCAGGTCTATAATGATAGGCCTGCTGGCAACATACAGGGTACACTTTTCTCAAAGGGGGAAAATGCTTTTTGTGCAGGAATTAGCAGGGCTCATTGAAATAGCTTTAAGGAAGAAAAAGGATAAAAACAGGCTCACTAGAGATAAACTTGGTGGTGCTATGCCAGTGTTTAAGGGACAGTGTGCTAACGGGGGTCCTTCAGTCTCCTCCATGATGTGCTGAGTACAGTAGAGCACATTTGAAATGTCCCTGTACTAATGCATGCAGCACCCTAGACATCTCAGTGCAGTTAGAGTATGGCGATCCATGTGGCAGCAAAGACACAAGGGTTGTTGATGTATTACAAACCACAGAAGCACCTGACAATAGTCACATAGGAATTAGGCACACACACCCCCCCCCCAAAAGTGGGAGGATCATCCCAATTGAAGTGGATCTACACCAATGCATGCCTTATGGGCAACAAACAGGAGGAACTGGAAGCCATTTTGCAGCTGTAAAACTATGACACCATCATCGTTTGGGTAGGGTTGGTCAATGACAAGGCAACAGATGCTCTCCTTCACCACTCACTCCAAGGAGAGGAAGAAGAGAGACAACGAGCTTTCTGAGTTTGGGAAAAACACTAAACTAAATTAATGAAATATTAATAATAAGATAAAAAGAAAATAATGAGATAGATACTATATGTATATAAATATATACAAAACCGTATCAGGCTTCCAGGGAGAGGTCACTGGCAGGCACTGGTAAAGTTCTAGACTGGACTCAGTGACAAATGGGAATAGGATTCTGAATCTAGCTTTAGGAACCCATGGACTGGGATCTAAGGTAGACAAAATGACAGCATACTCCTCAAATGTTGGTCACTGACAAAAGAGAAACAACAAAGAAGCCAGGCCATTGAAGAAGAGCCAACCCAACCCCTTTGATCACTCAGTTTTTTTATACTGAGCATGGCAGATGGGATGGAATACCCTATGGGTCAATTTGAGTCAGCTGACCTGTCCACTCTTCCCCACAGGTGCAGCCCACAGGGTAAACAACCCAGTCAGCTGACCCTGGTTGCCACAGCAAAAAGTATAAGCAGGAACCTCTCTCCCTGAACAGAAAGTTTGCTCTGCTCCACCCCACACAAGTTGCAATCATGGTGGGATGACTCATGCAACTGGAGTGCCGCAATGGATAGCTATAATCTGTTCAGAAGGGGCAGGCACGGAAGGAGAGTCAGTGGGGTAACCCTTTATGTTAAGAAGCATTTTGGTTGTCTAGAGCTTGACAATGGCGATGAAAGAGTCAAGTGTTTATGGATAAGAATTTGGAAGAGCCAACAAGGCAGATGTTCTGGTGGGAGTCTGTTATAGACCACCCAACCAGAATGAAGAGGCAGATGAAATATTCTATAAACAGCTGGGAGAAGCCCCACAATCTCTAGCCCTTGTTCTCGTGGGAGACTGCAACTTACCTGATACCTGCTGGAAATACAATACAGCAGAGAGGAAACAATCTAGGAGGTTCCTGGAGTGTGTGGAAGATAACAATTTCCTGACACAGCCAACTAGGGAAGGCACCCTACTGGACCTATTGTTTGCGAGCAGTCTGAGAGAAGGACTTGTGGGTCATGTGATGGTTGGAGACTGTCTTGGGCACAGTGATCATGAATGGCAGAGTTTTCAGTTCTTGGAGAAGTAAGGAAGCGAGTCCCTTTGGACTTCCAGAGGCAGACTTTGGCCTGTTTAGGGGTCTGGTTGACAGAGTCCCTTGGAAGGCAGTTCTGAAGAGCAAAGAAGTCCAGGAAGGCTGGATATTCTTCAAGAAGGAAACGTCAAAGATGCAGGAACTGACTGTCCACCTGTGCAAAAAGACAAGCCAGTGGGGAAGAAGGCTGGCTGCACAGAGAGCTTGGCTGGAACTCAGGGCAACAAAGAGAGTTTATTACCTTTGGAAGAAGGGGTAGGCAACTCAGGAGGACTACAAGGATGTCATGATACTATGCAGAGAGAGAAAATTATCAGGCCAAAGCCCAACTAGAACTTAATTTGGCCACTGCAGCAAAAGACAATAAAAATGTTTCTATAAGTATATTAACAACAAACGGAGGAATAAGGAGAATCTCTGTTGTCTGTTGGATATCAGGATGGTAAACTTAGTGACAAAGGCTGAGGAAAAGGCCGAGGTACTTAATGCCACCTTTGCCTCAGCCTTTAATAGTAAGACCAATTGTTCTCAGGGTACCCAGCCCCCTGAACAAGAAGACAAGGGTAAGGAGCAGAATGAAGCTCCCATAATCCAAGAGAAGGTGGTTAGTGACTCGTTACACCACTGAGATGGACACAAGTCTATGGGGCTGGGTGGGATCCACCCAAGGGTACTGCAGGAGCTGGTGGATGTGTTCACCAAGCCACTTTCCATCTTCTCTCAGCAGTGCTGGCTAACTGGGGAGGTTCCAGATGACTGGAAGTTATCAAATGTGATGCCTGCCTACAAGAAGAGCTGCAAGGAGCATTTGAGCAATTACAAGCTTTTCAGCCTGACCCTGATACTGGGAAAGATTATGGAGCGGATCATCTTGAGTGCCATTACACTGCACATGCAGGACAACCAGGTGACCAGGTTTATGAAAGACTGGTCCTGCTTGACTAATTCAGTCTCTCTCTATGACAAGATGACCTGCCTAGTGGATGAGGAAAGGCTGTGGATGTTGTTTATGTGGACCTCAGTAAATCCTTTGACAGTGTTTCCCACAGCATTGTCCGTGAGAGTCTGCCTGCTTATGGCCTGGACAGGTGCATACTCTTTGCTGAGTTAAAAGCTGGCTGGACGGCCAGGCCCAAAGAGTTGTGGTGAGTGGAGTTAAATCCAGTTAGTGGCCAGTCTCAAGTGGTGTTCCGCAGGGCTCAGTACTGAGGCCAGTTATTTTTCATATCTTTATCAGTGATCTGGATGAGGGGATCGAGTGCACCCTCAGTAAGTGTGCAGATGACACCAAGTTGGGCAGGAGTGTTGATCTGCTGTTGGGTAGGAAGGCTTAACAGAGGGATCTGGATAGGCTGGATTGATGGCCTGTGGTTGAGGCCAATGGTATGAGGTTCAGCAAGACCGAGTGCTGAGTCCTGCACTTGGGTCACAACAATGCCATGCAGCGCTACAGACTTGGGGAAGAGTGGCTTCCCAATTGAGGAAGAGTGGCTGGAAAGCTGGAAGAGGACCTGGGGGTGGTGGTAGAAAGCCAGCTGAGTACAAACCAGGAGTGTGCCCAGGTGGCCAAGAAAGCCAACAGCATCCTGGCTTGTATCGGAAATAGTGTGGGCAGCAGGACTAGGGATGTGATAGTCCCTTTGTGCCCGGTGCCCAGTCCACTTGGCACTGGTGAGACCACACCTTCAATAGCATGTTTGGTTTTGGGCACTCCACTACAAGACCTTGAGGTGTCCAGAGAAGGGCAAAACAACTAGTGAGGGGTCTAAAGAACCAGCCCTATGAGGAGTGTCCGAAGGAACTGTATATTTTAATCTGCAGAAAAAGAGGCTGAGGGGAGACCTTATTGCTCTCTACAGATACCTGAAGGTGGCTGTAGACACGAGGGGTTTGGCCTGTTTTCCCAAGTAACAGGTGATAAGACAAGAGGAAATGGCCTCAAGTTGTGCCGAGGGATGCTTAGATTAGGTATTAGGAAAAATTTTATTACTGAAATGGTTATCAAACATTGAAACAGGCTGCCCAGGGAAGTGGGTGTGTCCCTGGAGGTATTTAAAAGACATGTAGATGTCTTTTACCTTAGGGACATGGTTTAGTGGTGGACTTGCTAGTGTTAGGTTAATGGTGTGACTCAGTGATCTTAGGGGTCTTTTCCAACATAAATGATTATATGACTCTGTGATTTTTGTTAACTAGCATTAAGTACTGTACAGTAGTGAGTAGATTTACTGTCAGCATCTGATATGAAAATGAATATTTAGTTTAATACCTTCAGTATTTCTGGATTTTAAAGTAGGTGGTCCCAAAAGGGCCAAAGTTTAGACTCTCAGAACTGACTCTTGTTAGGGCATCTCCTGCTCCTGTGTGTCTCTGTATTTTATTTTATGTTCTTGCCTTTGTAGAAAAGGGTATACAATCCTTGATGTACTAGATTTGGTTTGGATGAGTGGGAATTTTAGGAAGAGTGTCTGGGGAAAGAATGTGCATTAGCTAGAGGTCTGGTTGAAAACATGAAATATATTAATAATTAATCAGTTACTGAATTCCATATGGTTTGTTAGTCTTTACTGAAGCAAAAATGAAATGGGTTATGTCTAATTGTGATTGCCCTTTGTAATGACATAGTAATGTCATTTGTTGCTCAGATGGCTTAGTTTTTGCCATGACTAATTAGCAAGGTAATCAATGTTAATACTGACTTTATCATTTACAGTAACTTAGTGCTGATTTTAGGAATAATTAGTGCTAACATTATTAGAGAAAATGCTAATAATTGGCAGGTAATAAATTTCATACTTTTCAATACATCTAGCAGCACAGTAACCTAGCAGAAGTTATCATGTTAAGGGCAATAGGATCAATAAAAGTTAAAGAGAAATTTTAACTACTGGTAAGCTCAGAGGAGTGCAAAATGATAGGTCCATTGTGATGCATTGGCAAAGTACAGAAAGAAATGAACTTTTAATTAAATTGTATTTGGAATTAAATGTATTTGAACCAAATTGGTGTTCTGTGGGAAGTCTAGAGGAAGGATTAAACTTAGTATTTCAAGGTCTCCAACACATTATTTGGGTGACATGCGGTAACTATTTCCATCAAAATATACTGGTAGTGCATGTGTAGGGATAGAAAAAAAATCTAGATTCATGTGACTCAGATCCCAAGCTATATAAGGTCACCAAGACTTTCCCTTGGCTGTGTGATTCACAGGCTGCATTTTAGCTTTCTGTGTTGCTGAGAAGGCCACCATATTCAAGTGGCAAGCTCCTGCAGACTATTTGTGTGTGATTAATGCAGACTACAGGATTCCAGAAAGGCTGAACTACCAAGCGGGTGTAGTGGGCAGCATAGGGACAGGTGGAAGGTGTTGTGGAGAACTGAGCAGTGAAAAGAGTGCTGAGACACTTTCCTACGTGTTGCTGTGTTCTTGATTAGGTTGATTGAACAGGTACTGTTCCTTCAGTACCTGTGCACAGTTCAGCACAGTCCCAGGGCTGCAGCTGTCAAGATGTACTGCCTGGGAGGTTAATGGACTGTTTCCAAGGTGGAAGGTGGTTCTTAGCAGTTCTTCCATCCACTTGGCATTCCCCTAAAGTGATTCTGATCTTTTTCCCTGTAGAGCATGGTAGTGAAGAAACTCTAATGTGAATGATGTCAAGGAAGTACACAGAGGAGCTCAGAAGACATGGCACAAGGCATGTTTGCTTTCACAACCAAGATTCCACAATCAGAAGCATAGGCTTTTAAGGTAGTGTGTGAGACGCTGCAATGGTGTTGCCCCTGTACTTTCTGAGGAAATCAGAATGACATTGACAATATCAAAATGCCTGTGATGACTGTCACTAACATATGGCTTAAACTATCAATTACGTTTAAATGATCATAGCAGTTGGGAGAGCTGCCTGAAGACTGGAGGAAAGCAAATGTCACTCCTGTCTTGAAAAAGGCAAGAAGGGCACAGGGAACTGTTGGTCTGCCTCACCTTGATCCCTGGGAAGGTGATGGCATAAATAATCTGGAAACATTTTTCAGGCACATGATGAACAAGAAGGTAGTTGTGAATATTCAGCATGAATTCATGAAGGGGAAGTCATCCTTGACCAAACCTATAGTCTTCTATGATGAAATGACTGGCCTGGTAGATGAGGGGAGAGTAGTGGATGTGTCTCCCTGGACTTCAGAGAAAGGCCTTTGACACTGTCTCCCATGAGATCCTCATAGAGAAGCTGATGAATTTTGGGATATATGAGCAGACAGTGAGGTGAATTGAAAACTGGCTGAACAGCTGAACACAAGAGAGTTGCAGTCAGTGGTACAAACTGTAGTTGATGACTAGTTGCGGTGTACACCAGGGATCAGTACTTTTTCCACTACCATTCAGCATCCAAATTGGTGATCTGTATGATGAGGCAGAGGGCACCTTCAGCAAATTTGCAGATGGCACAGGATTAGAAGGAGTGGTTGATATATCAGAGAGTTGTGCTGCCACCCAGAGGGACCTCAACAGGGTTAAGAAATGGTCTGATGGGAAGCTCTTGAAGACCAGCAAGGGGAAGTGCAAACTCCTACACCTGAGGAAGAACAGTCCCAGCACCAATATATGCTGGGTGTCTAGTTGGAAAGAAGTTTAGCAGAGAAGAATGTGGGGGTACTGGTGCACACCAAGTTCAACATGAGCCAGCAGTGTGTCCTTGCAGTAAAGAAGGCAAATGGTATCCTGAGCTGCTTTAGGAGGATTTTTGCCAGCAGGTTGACAGAGGTGATCCTTCCCCTTTACTCAGCACTGGTGAGGCCTCATCTGAAATAGTGTATCCATTTCTGGGCTCCTCAGTACAGCAGACACATGGACATACATGGTGGAGGGACCCCAGCAAAGGGCCACAAAGATGATGGGGAGATTGAGCATCTCATGTCTGACAAGAGGCTGAGATAGCTGGAACTGTTCAGCCTGGAGAAAAGAAGGCTCAGGGGGAGTTCATCAATGTGTATAAATACCTGAAGGGAGGGTGTGAAGATCACAAAGCCAGACTCTTTTCAGTGTTGCCTACTGACAGGGCAAGAGGTAATGGGCTGTCGTATGAAATGTGCTCCATATGAATGTCAGAAAATGTTTCTTCACTGTGAGGATGACTGAGCACTGGCACAGGGTTCCCAGAGATGTTGTGGAGTCTCCCACCTTGGAGACAGTGCTGGGCGACTGAAGGTGGCCCTGCTTGAGCAGGGGGGTTGGTCCAAATGACCTCCAGAGGTCCCTTCCAACCTCAAATGTTCTGTGATCCTGAAATGTGTGTACCAGTGCAGATTTTGAGTTAGTGAACAAAGGTGGGCCACAACAGGTCCTGTTCAGTGAAGCATAGTCAGGTTTCTATGCAAAACCAAGGAACCAAAAGCGAGTTAGATCCTATTTAATTTTACTAAATACAAAAATGCAAATAGCTAAACAAATCCAAGAGGCTTGTCAGGAATGAACAAATACATCCATCAGCTGCATTTTTCTGGATTCTTCTAATATTCACTCTATTTTGTCTCACAAAGCCATTTAAAAAACAAAATCAACCCAAACTATCTCATTTTAAGCTCCTGTAGTTGCTGTTGATCCCTGGAGCAAATCTTTTATATTAATTATGTCTACAAACAGAGGGTAATGCATTATCTGCTGCTGTTCATCAGAAGTGCTTCACTACAAACAGTGGGACTCCAAAAGCAGAAGCTTTTGAGTGACTATTTTTTGGGAAGTTGCTGCTAAATGCAAACAAATTGTGTCATAAAGAGATTCCACCACTTGTCTTGTTCCCACTCACAGACATTTTGCAAGGGAGCAAAATCGCATCCCACAGAAGGTGGTGTGTTTTAGTCAAGAACCTTGGCATCATTTCCATTACATTTTAATTTTCTAACAATATGTATGGACTCTTCCTTTCAGCGAAGAAAGTTGCAAGTGGGTAGATCCAAATTAAAACTCCTAAAATGTTCAAGAAGGTTTGTGCAGACTCCTCGTTCTATTAGGGTGATTCACATTTCATCTTGTTTAGAGACATGAAGGTAAAAGTGACTCTCTGTCCTGCAGGTCCATAGGTTTCTAATATAGTCTGTGCTCAAGCAAATTCCATTTGGTTTGGATCTACCTTGAAGTCCTCACAGATGCAAATCCATAGTTGGTGTAAATTGCATTCCCTCTCTCACTGGAACTAGACTGGTTTACAACTGGGTCCCTGGCCTTCAGCCTTTGAATCCTTTTGCATTTAGTTCAGGAGAGGCTAAAAAACTATGCAGGTCCCTGAATAAGTCCACTAGTTTACATGAAGGAAATATGCAGCACTATGTTGAAAATGATAATGTGTGATCACCAAAGACAAGACCTTCAACTAAATTCCTGTGCTTTCCAGAAGACACCCAGGCAAACTTGCTGTTCATAATTCTGTCAAAGATAAGCTTTCCTGTTTCTGTCAACACAAGATTGTATCTGCATTACATACTGAGATAAGTTTAAATTTCAACATATGTTTTGTCCAAGTAGAAGGTGTGGTTTGGCCATCAGCTTTCTCAGCAAATCTAAGTACATTATGTAGGGCTTCCCAGCTAGGCATAAATAGTCACTCTGAATTCATAGTACATTTTTTATGTTCAATGTTTCCTGTTAGTATTCTCTGAATGTATTTTGGGAATCATATTTAACTGCAGAAGCAAATTATCTCAGTGACACTTAGCTAGCCAAAGTCTGTTGCCTTTTTTCAGGACGCTGATGAGGATGTTGTGGTTTTGCCTATAGATAGCAGAAAAATGGCTTTCCTGCTACTTCCAATTAGGTGTTAGTATGGCTTAAAGTGATGGGATTGAGTTGATATAAAGAAACCCAGACCTATATTTACAAATACATACTAGAAGACCAAAGGAAGAGAAATGCTGCATGAATTTCTAATTCTGTGGTACTAATTATTTCTTGCACAGCATAATATAAGTTTGTTATGTAAGAGCAGAAAGGCAGTAAAATTAATGACTTTTTCTGTAACAGAGGGGGTAAGTGATAGTGAACACAATTTGTGATGGTGTACACGAGCTCAGGCCTTCAGTTGCTTACAAGCAATCTAGCGTATCATTGACTGAAAGAAAAGATGAGATGTTTTCAAATGCAGACTAAACTTCACAAAACTGATTTAGCAATAAATGACATCCTAATTCATGCATTGTTTAGAGTGGATTAAAGAACCTTGATATGCCTGAGGAAAGATTGAGCTTGATAATATTCTTGTCAACGCAGGAAGGGGGAATATTATCATTTACATTCAGAGACATCTTTTTGTGTGAGCCATGCCATAGATGATAGATACTGTGCTGATAGATATCCCTACGTATAATTTGCTGTGATTGTTTGCACACAGCATTTAATCAGTGGAGGATCTGGAGAACAAGAAAATATATCTGATCAAAGTGGTTTGTAGTAGGCAGCTCTGCAGCATGAAATCATACATGTTCAAATATTAACTAGTCAGATCTAACAGAGTAATTGACGCTTTGTTTATATCACTTTATTATAAATGGCCATGAGAAGCACACAGAGTATGAATCATGCTTAAAACATCACATCACTAGATTTCACAGACGTGGATGAAGTCACCATAGTAAATCAAAGTACTCTGGACACTAAATTTAGAGAAATTTAGACATACATGGTCTCCTAACTTTTGGTTTATTCAAACCTTGAAATTCAAGAGCCTAGATAAAATGGAAGTATTCCTCTGCATCTTTGGGGCTGAAATGTGGTGGAAGAAGGCAGAAAGTACATTGGAGAAGGGAGTGAAAGACATCAATTAATATGAAAGTGGAACATGAAAATGGAAAAAAGAAAAGTTCTTCAGGCAGCAAGCACGCCTCCCTGGTATTATTCTGAACATTTTGTTTACTTACTGATTGACTAGAGTGGTCCTCAGTCCATCTGTACTCTGATAGTTTATGATTTACTTTGTCTTTGAACATTTTAACCATTACCCTTCACAACCTATTTCAGATGTTGCTGAAATAAATGTAAGCTTGTGTAAAAAATAAATGCAATTGCAAACATTTATTGTTTTACTCTTGGGAGTCACTCTAGAAATCTGGAGACTAGGGCACTGCTTTGGCAGTGTTTCAGTGATGACATTTCACACTGGGCAGTCACTCCTTGTCCATCCATGCTTCCTGAATTAACGTACATCCAGCTTCTTAGTATCAGAAATGTTTAGGCTGATTTTTGCTTCAGAAAAATCTTGTTTCTGTGCTGAAGTCAGTTAATAACTTAAATTGTCAGAATAATGTACGTTTGGTACCCTGATGGTGTTCTGGAAAGTTTATGCTGGCCTGATGATTTTACTCTTTACAAGCAGAAAATGCCCTAGTGGTTATTATTTCAGGAACAGAGAATGGAGCTCTGATTCTTTTTAGACTTTCCAATTTATCTCAAAACTATTCGCAGCATTATGTTGTGTCCTTCTAAGATATTTTGAGGATGATGCAGAAGTAAAAGATTTGAACAGTATCTTTGGTAAGTATATACCTTTAGAATATCTGTTGTTTGCTGTAACAGGAAAATAAAATTAAGACTTAGTGAATTGAGGCAGTGAATTAATACATATTAGGGCGTTTTAGAAAAGACCACCCTCAAACACCTTGATAAGGCAATGGCTTGCTTCCGATTTCTCCAGCATGGCTGAGTCCCTAGAAAGGGAATGGACAGCTTCCAGCTTTAAGTCATGTGGTCCCTGCTATACATCACTGAGCAGCCCTGGATAATGTACAATTTATTGACTGTTTGGAGGCTCCTGGGGTCTTGAAACTTGTCTAATAGGCATCTCAAGGCAACAGCTCTACCATAATAATATTGCTGCAATACAACTACAATACTGCAGACTGCTATAGCTGTAATAATGTATTATGGAAAATATGATGCTGGCCGGAAAATCACCAGGGGAACTCATAAAATGTTATTTAACTTTTTATTAATTTAAAGGCTCCAATATTATCTAATTTATCTATTATGTGAAAAAAGGAGCTGAAGTCAATTACACAGTGGACTGCAAGATCTGTATATGAGCTTCAGTTCTCCAATAAATTATGGATATAGCAAGGTGGAGATTTACACTTTAAAACCTGCACCTAAAAGCTGGCAAGGTGTAGCATAATTTTTATTAGTCACAAGTATTGCTGTTCAAATGAAAAAAAAAAAATATTGAAGCCATTTCAAAATCTATTTAGGAATCATGGGTCTAAGTCTTTAGTTTTTCAATAGAAAATCCCAAAGGAATCTACTGGAATTTTTGCATAAATAATTTCATGTATTTATTTTTTTTTAACGATTTTTAAAACAACTGACTTCAACAAATGTAGTGTTTAGCACATTACAATGGAATATTACAGTTGGTAGAAGCTATATTAGCAAGCATGAACTATATAAGTCTTATCAAAGTCTTGTGATACTCTACAGAAGCTGAGGGTCAAATTTAGATTGGCTGAAGAGAAAAGGTAGTGCCTTGGGAAAGAGCTTTCAAAGGTGCAGAGAGACCAGAGCAGATAGTCTTTTGTATGAGAAATTATTTGCAGCATTAAATATATCAGTAAATGTTTTAAGGGGAATTTCAGTAGTTGGCCCATGACTACCAGGAATTATTAGCTGCTGCAGAGCATTGAACTGTCAAGCCTACTTAATTTGCTAGCATATGAGCTGTGTATAATCTTTTAGCCCATTGGGCAAAGTTTCCTAATGGTCAAAGTCCAATAGCAGATTTACATACAGTAAAATGAGTGAAATTAACAGAGGTATTTTTTTCACTTGTTTGTTTGTATGTTTTGTGGAGTACAGGGTGCTCACTTTGTATGTAATTCACCCTTGTGCAAGTAAGTGTTTGAATTGCACAGATCTGTTACCTGACTGGATGACTGCATTTTTTTATGCAGAAGAAAAACTCCTACATGTTTCCATTCTTGCTGTGAATGACATCCCATTTGCACTAGCAGTCAAAAGAGTGAGCCACCGGCGCACAGAAAGGCAGTACTGTATGGATGTTTTGGTACCCTTCAGGCACCTCCACTTTAAATGTATTAATTAAATTCACCCCTTTTTGTGAGTCTTACATACATCTTACAACTTCAGATGAACTGCTGTCAGATGAATAAGACAACTCAGTCCATCATTTCAGCCAGTGTTAAAGAGACTATGTCAGTATATTCATGAGCAATTCCAATTATGTTGCTAGATATGCATTGTGTATTGCTCTCTGTAACTACCACTGAAGGTTGTGCCAGTGAGGCTACTTCAGGGTGAGAGGTTCTCTGCTCAGGTAGCTGGAAGAAGTTTCAAAATCAAGCACTGAATGACCAAGGGAAAACTGAGGCAGAAGAGAATGCTGAATCATGAGAATGGTGACAACAAATGGCATATATATGTATGGTATGCATACGTATTTTTATAAGCATAGATATTATGCAAACACATGCTAAAGCTGCAGACAAAATCTTCCAGGAGAGTTTTTCAGAATACTGACTTTGTTTTGAAATCCAAGGGCTGTATATTTGTCACTGGAAGGATTTGAAGTCTCATTTTCTCTTTGGTATCAACGTGCCAAAGTAAATCTAACCTTTTTTTTTTTTTGGCCCGTGTCTAAGTGCTTGCTATATGGTGCATTCTTTTTGCCCCAGTCACCTGGAGTGGAGGGTGTGATGGCATACACCACAACTCCCTCCATCCTCACCCTCTTGGATTTCCTTCCAGAAGAAGCTGTGATGAAAACCAGGAATACAACAAATGCAGAACTCATTCTAGCATGTCATCTTCACATCTAGTATCAGAGCTGGGAATTGCAAAGTGCCCCAGCTTCTACAGTTAAGATGAAGCCTTTTTTTATCAAATTAAAGGATGCTGTGCACATAACACTTGTATGTATACAGGCAGCTGTGTTTCACTAAACATAGTAATAGTTACACCCATTTGCCTTGGAAACATTGCCCTTGGCAACTTGTGTGATTAATTGGGAATTAATTAATACATTATATTTGACCTCATAGGTTGGGAGTTAATAAGGGACACATTCTGACACCTCCAGCATGCCTAATTAGAGGGTGTGGAGTTCTAAACAGGACCGCTCCCCTTAAGTGTGCTTCTCTGAGAGCAGCAGCTAGGATCTCAGTCAGGATGCACCCTGCAGGCCCTTGGGATTTCTCACGTGGCCGATATCCCCTGCACAAAAGGAGCATGGCTAGTTAGGGCACGGCTTTATCCCACATCCACTTCCATTTCAGAACCAGTACTGAGGCTAGAATAAAGAAAGCCTTTATTTCCTCAGTTCCTCAGAAGAACTCTGCCTGCTTGTTTTGTCTGTAGGCAGAATTCTGCTGGGAACTCCCTGGGGTACAGTACTGCTCTGAACCTCTCTGCAGTTACCATTCAGCCCTGTAAGTTAGTGATGATTAGAGCCCTGTGTCTAGAAAGTACACTCAGTGATACAGTTTTATACCTTGCAGACTTCTTAGTGGCTGCACAGATGTTTCTCTGTTTCTCTCTCTTTTCATATCCTAAAAATATCTATCTCTGTATATTGGAAATGGTAGATACCAATCTTTCTTGGCTCAGCTGTTTCATCTTTCCAGAAGAAAAGCAACCACCCAATTATACATACTCATAAATTAACTTGACAGCGCGCATGCTGGAACCGCCATGCCTTCCTGAGCTGTTTAAATTGTTCATGAGTTCTGAGTGCCTGCAAGAAGGGGCCAGAAAAGAACATTACAAGCCCCCATGGAAACTGTGTTTCTTCTTTATTTTTCAGGCTTACTGGCAACACACTCAGAGAGGTGATAGTTATCAGCCTCTCTTTCTCAGTGGAGTCATTATGCTAAAGAAGCCTCCTGTGCTCTCTCGTATAAACATATTCTAAGTAAGATAGTTGAAATCCCTGCTGGATCATTCATCATGTTAATAAAAAATGCTGGATATACAGGTTTGAAGACTGTTGAATTTTACAGCTGAAAATAGGGAGAATATTTCTCCCCTGCTTCTCTCCCTCAACCTTCTTGCTCCCTGGCATCTAAAGTGTGAAAAGAGAAAGATTTGGGTAAATTAAGACCAGTGATTACTTCCACAAATACTAACGGTAATCTTCAGGGTCTGCTGAAAGAGTGCAGGGAAATGCAGGACCATTAGTATCTTGTCCACCTTGTGTTGCCTACAGCATGGTTCTACCCTGCTCTAAACACCTGTCTCCTTTTCACATCATCATCCCCTGGAAACAGAAAATAGTCTCAGAAATATCAAAGTAACAGTATGTGTTCTCAGTTCCTGCTGTTATTGATATGCACTATCCGTTCCCACTTCCCTTTCTTTGTCATGTTTATCTTGATATTCTGCCTTTTAGAAGCTTTTAACTCACCCCTTATTTGGACAGTTCACTTCTGAAAGGCTGGATAGATGCAGAGTGCAGTCTGTCGTTTCAGAGAACATACAGATGGGCTGAGTTATGCTTTTCTAACTTCGGAGATTGTGGTTTTCTCCTTGGTCATGCTATTACAGCTGTCTTACTGTTGAACCTTAGAGAGAGACATGCATTGAAGAACTCAGATATTTTTATGTAGAAAATCCCCTTTTTTTTTTGAATGGACTATTTATCTTGAGTTTGTCCAGCTGTAGGGAGTCCCCTGTGCAGTTGTCCTGTGCAGTTCCCCAGTTTGGGAAAGCTATGCAACTATTTGCATTGCTGGTGCTTAACTCAGCGTGGTGGCAGTGGTAAAATGCAACAGTGCAGGTTTACTGAAGGCTGAAATCCAGGCAAGCCCTCAAGGGCTGAAAACACCTCGATGTTTGCACCAGGTGTTTGTTTGCACCAGGAAACTCCTCAGGGTAGAATGCACTCACAGCACAGTTGTAGACCATGGAACGACACTGACCCAGTGCTCTGTGAGACATCGTTTGGATTCATAAGAATGGATCACAGGCTGATTACATGGTTTGTTCCTTCATGCCTGCTTGTGTACAGGGGTGATGACTATTGCTTTCCCTTGTATAATGCATAATAATTACTCCTTTTCACACTGCGGAGTGATCAAATCTATTTTCTTCCCAGCACCATATATACACTTTGAAATATGGGGGTTTTGTCCCAAGTGTGTAAAGAAACTTGTTCAAAACCTATAAACCTCTGCAGTTCATATCATGGAGTGTTTCTGACCTTTTAAGTTAACCTAAATTTTTACATGAGCCTGATTTTTTTTACAAAGTCACTGGGAGAGATATCTACTGCTTGGTGTCAAGCTGAAGTTGCTGAATCAACAGACACAATAAACAAAAGGAGGAGGGAAGTTCATTTATTCTAATTTTTCAGTTGAAGAACTGGAAGTTTGTGATTAGCTGACATTTTTAGATAGCCTCTTGACAGATAATCCTTTAATTTAGCCAACATGTGAATTGTGGTGTTAAAAAATAGTGCAATGTCAGTTAATTTTTCCTTGAAAAACTGCCCTGTAAGAAATTTCTGCTACTTTTTGCAGTCCTTTGTTCATGTGTTAACCTCTTAAGAAAATTAAAGGGAATGGTACAACTTACTGCTTTCATTTCTACTTTGAAATCTCCTACTGCAGCTTAGTTCTGAAGAATGGTAAAAATCATAATTTGAAAGAATGTTGGCACCATATGTATGATCAGATGTTGATTTTTAGAATAAAACTCAGTGCTTCACAAGTTGGAAGTCTGTAGTTTATATATGTTGAAATCTTTAGCCAGTATTTCTTTGAATATCAGTGCTACTTCAAGCCCAGACCAGCCATGTTTGAGGAAAAGGGAAAAGCTGCCACTGTTACCTCGTAGTAATGAATTTTGGAAATTGTACAACTGTACAAGAGAAGCAGAAAAAAATAGATAGGTAAATAGGTAGGTAGGTAGGTAGGTAGATAGATAGATAGATAGATAGATAGATAGATAGATAGATAGATAGATAGATAGATAGATAGATATTTCTGCAATTAGAGCAGTTGCTAAGGAAATAACACAGCGCTTTGATTTGCTTCCCGGGTAGTGCGTAAGCTGCTTCATAATTTTCACAATATGAGCTGCAGAATTGAGAACTTGGCTTGAAACCCATTGTGTTGCCATTACAACTTCATTTAGAAAGCTGTGACTTGTATTGTTTGCCTCATTTCAATGATGGCTCTAAATCATAATAATCTAAAATGAGTTTTCTGTTTCAGCCCCTCTGCTTTTAATTTGCCTGTGAGCTTACTTCCAGACCACAGCTCCCCCATCCTCAGCATTGGCTCTGCTGACAGAGACCAACTGTTTACACATCCTGATGAACCGAAACCGAGGGAGTGCATCTGCTATGGATTTTCAGAGCTACACCCTCGATATTGCGGGAAGCTGAGCCAATCAGTAGGCAACTGGAAATACTTCTGATTAAATCTGTGTTTTTTAGCAAATGCAAGTGAAGGATGTGACCCCATAAATTTAAGGGAGTGGCTGTTGTGCATGCAGCATTCACCATGTACTGACGCTCTTCCATCCTGGCATAGAGAAGAGTAAAAATCCCTTCCCCATTGGGGAATTAGGTACAAAATGTAAAGGATCACACTGACTTCATCCATTAATGAGTTGTGACAGAGAGAGCTCAGTACAATGTAAACATTGGTTTGTAAAACAATGAGCAAACAGCATTAATTTTTGAATGCGATTCTTTTCATTTATAATATTTAGAATATATTATATACTCTTTATTTGCCAATATGACCAACATGGCTAAGTGTATTTCCTGCAGCCCTCCCTCGATACAGTGCTGCTACTGGGAGTCAGAGCAACATATCAGGAGCAAGGTTGCAAGCAGGATCTGAAATGTTTTTGTTTGGAACCTAAGTGACGCCTGAGGTAAAACTGCACAGTGTTAAAGCAACGATAATTGGCTCCTCCTGGTTTTCCCCACTAAAAGAAATTGAAATTCAATTGACTTTCAGTGGGAATAGTGGAGGAGCAGCAATTGTCATTGCTGTGACATTGTCTATTTCTGTATCAGGCAGTTCTCAGAAGCCAAGGGAAAATATCGTAAATTAGAATATGATCTAAGAATGCATTTCATGGAGGGAGGACAGCACATGTGATGAATATCATATGCTGGGTAGTAGGCTTTTGCTGAATGCCATTGTGGCAGCTGTGCGTATATAGTACAAAGGACACAGGAATATACTGCTCTGCCAGGTGCAGCGATACTTGGACGAGAGCTTCCCTTTTGCAGCATAATAACAGTATGTCCAGCAGTAAATCAGAAGCTTGAGGTGTTTATTATGCTTGGAGATGGATATTTAAAAGCTATTTGGGGATTTTAGGGGTACATGTTCTGTCCTGATTTTAAATGATAGAGAGCTCATTAACCCAAAGCAGATTGTATAGCAATCTCCTTAGTCAAACTGAGCTATCCTCACTGTTAGAAAGCTTTCCCCAGTTTCTGGTCTAAAAACCCACATCATAAGCCCATTTCATTCCCAAAAGCCACAATGAAAAATTTATTCCCTTATTCCTTGCTGAACATTCTTAAAATATTTTTTGACTATTTAAAATACTTTTTGTCCCTTCAGTTTTCTATAGGCTAAAGAGCCTAGTGAGTTAAATATTTCCCCATTTCAAAGATCCATTTGTTTCTCCAACTAGTCTGTAGTTTTCTTGACTCAGACCCTACACTGGACCTATGACTTTACAAATTTTGCACATTCCCTTATTGAATTTAATAGTATTTTTCCAAGTGTTTCTCCAGTTTCTAAATACTGCTTTGTCTTCCAGTATGTGGGAGTTCACACCAAGCTGAAAAATTTCATGTCCAGTTTTTGTTGATCAGTGTTTATACTGAAAAAGCAACATGGTGTTTAGCGTGGGGTAAATGGCAGCAGTAATCTGTTTAATGAGTCTTTGCAGCATCGTGGTGGACCACTGGTAGCTACTGTATGTCCTTTCAAACAAAGACTATCTTCACAGTACTTTTGTACAGACCATTTCTGTAGCTTGCTCGGAAGCGTCTTATAAATGCCAAAAGCTGTACTAATGCTAAGATATATTACATATTCAGACACCTTTCTAGCCACAAAGCATGTTATCATGTCATGGGAAGAAATTAATTAGTTTTCTGTCAATGAAAGTTACTTATATCACCTGTAGCTTCCTGTCTCCTCTTCCTGTTATTTTAAGGACAGAAAATACAACTGTGATCCTCAAATCTGCTCCTGTCTCCATGAGAAAGGAAAGGAAACTGCCGTTGACTCCTGAGTCAGCAGCCAGTTCTCTGTAGTTGAACTCTTCCTCAGTACTCAAAGACTGTTACAGGCTGAGAGCTTGTGTCTCCTTCCTGTCACAGTCCACAGATAGTTTATTGAAGATGAGAGTTAAAAAGATACCAAACACTCTGGCTTTCAGTCTCATGTTGGTAACTCTCTTCAGCAAGCAGCAGACAAACTCTTTGGTCTTCTTAGTATTAATGGACTTGCAAAATGAGGGGGTTTTTGCCGCTGCTTGTATTCCTCTGGGAGCTCTGTGCCCTGTATGCCATCCTAACTAACAGTACCTTGTAGCTTTATTTTTCTGAACTGCTGGTAAAATGGCCTTTGAGGGTGGCAGCGCATGTATCTTCATGCTAGGAATATCCTCCTGCTGTTAAATACTGAATGACTTAATCCAAATACACTCACAGTGTAAGATGTAATGGAGTTAATTTTGTTTCCTGCTTGGTGACAAGCGAAATCCTTTGGTCATAGGATACTATCAGGGGACTTTGTGCCTTGTTCTCTATAGCCAGAGAGTGCAGGTGTTCGCTTGTACCTCTCCAAGAAATTTTGGGTGATGGTTGTCCTGAGCTGACATTCTGTTCCAGCATCTGGGAACACCACCTTCCCTATTCATTAAAGCTAGGACTACTGTGATCAGCTTTGGGTGAATTTCACAGAGCACACCTACTTCTGTAGGCTGCTTTATCCCAGTTTTCTGGTGCAGCTTCCCTAATTAGGTAGTTTAAATTCATCATAGGAAAAGAAAATATCTGCATATTCACACACAGGCACTTGCAAAGAAAAGGAGCACAAAGGTAGGAAGAACAGTAATTGCGGCGTCAGCATCATTAATGGAGGAAGGTGTTTTTTCCTAGTTGCATGGCTTTTGCTGTGTTTTCTCTGTGTATAGGGGGGTGGAAAATCCTGTTTCTGCTCAAATTGTAATGAACAGCACATTACACGAAAGGTAGAGTCTCCATGCGTTCACCTCTTCCCAAGCAGGTTAATGTTTTAAACTTGATGAGACAATAGAATATCACAGAAATTGCATTGTTTGGCTCCATGTGGACAAAACCCCACATGTTCAGGTGAACCTTTTTTCACTATCACTCACATTTTTCCTGTGTTTCATGTAGGAACAGAGGAGTTTCATGAGGGGATCAGATAAGCTGTTCAGTTGGTCTAGTGTACTTCTGCCCTTGGGAAGAAGGTCTTACTAGGCATAGATTCACAACAAGCAAACATTTTCTTCTCTGGCTGGAAGAAGAGGATGTCTTCAGGAACTCTTCTTTAATACTTTTTATGGTTACAGCTCCTAAATATTTGCATTACTTACTCTTCTGTTACAAAAAAAAAACAGGGGGAAAAAAAAAAAAACAGAATAGTGCTCAGGCCTTGCAGTTTCTTCAGTGGTTTAGCTACCTGTTTTCCTTATTCGTCCTGGAACAGTGCAAATCAATGAGAGGGATATTTTTTTTGCTATTTATAAGGAGGAGCTATTTGCTAAGTGTGAAATTTGATAGAAGTATATTTGTGATGGTTTTTTTCCTACCCTTGAACTGATGAACAGGCTCAGAAGGTGAACTATTTTATTTGCACAGTTTTCTATCTTGTATTTCTGTACAGCTCAGGGTAAACCTTCAATCAGCAATGAGCTTGAAGCATTTGTTCTATATTTTATATTGAGCTTGGGCTCCTGTCTGCTGCTGACAAATGGCTTGTTAACATATTGTTTCTGAAGCACAATCTGCATTTCTGTGAAGCAGGGATTAAGCACTGTGTGTAGATTAGGAATAATTTATGTCTAATTAATAATAGATGTATTTTTTCTCTCCTGCTTCAGATTTTGTTTTGCATGAGAACAGCACAGTGCTCCCCGGTGATGACAAAGGAGTGCATTTCTCAAGTGCAAATAACACGAAAACATTTAAATTGGAAGCAAATTGTGTTTTAACCACTTGCTTACTGACCAGTAAATTAGTTCTGACCAAGTAATGTGCTCTCTTTTGGAGGCTTGAACATAGTTGGATGTTATCTTAAGTTTGTCTAAGTGGGTACGCTTCCAGGCCTATGAGAAGTAGTTTATCTTAGCAGAAGTACATCGGCATAGTAAACATTTAGCTATATGTAATTTGTATTGATAGCATTTATATTTAAATGTGTTAATAATGATCTGTACTGAAATATAGTCTGTAAGAACCATGTAATATGCGTTTTAATGAAAACCTTGCAATCTGTTTTACCCTTAACGTCAATGATACATACAAAAAACCAGAACTCTACAATAATAGGACTATTATTTGGTTTTGGTTTCTAAGTATTCAGTTATGCCTTTCTTCATTGTTTGACCTCATTGTAGCTGTAGGCAAAAATAAGCCTTTTATTATGAATGGTTTATTTAAGTTGGTGATCTTTATTTGGTGGGCTTTGCTATAAATAATTTCAATCATTTTAATGGCAATTTTGCAATCAAAGAGAAGCCAAGAATAAATAATATGCATTTGATGACATAGATCTTTGAAATAAATGTTCCTTCTCCCCTTCATTAAGGAAGAAATGGATTATGAAGTGAATTAATGAAGAAAACCTTCCTGCAGTAAGAGTATGTTTTGCTGGAAATAACTGCTTCTTAAATGAGGTGTTAAACGTCATTCACTTCTGCCCATCAGTAGCATCTGTGTAGAAAATCTCTCTTTCCTCATAAACACATCTTTTTCCATTAAAGTGCCTCCTAGTTTCCAGACTGTGCAAATTGTTTATGAGCATCACGGGCAAAATCCAATACCTGTCGAACTCCAGAAAATAATCCTTTTGGCTTGAGCAGGCAAGGAACCATCACCACACTGGATTTTGTCATTGCTGCACAATACAAAGGCAATGAGAGTTGTCCACATAAAGCCCAAACAGTTCGAAGTCTTTCTCTGTTGCTTTAGTTACTACTAAACAGTATCAAACCAAGTGTCTGTTGCACAAAAGAGCATCTATGTGTGATGCTGCTGAAGGAGGGAGTGCTATGAGCAAGGAAAAGATGTGTCTGCTGTGTCTGTCTCCGCTACAAATCTCAGCTGAATCAGGAAGGTTGGGGCACTGAAATGAGGACAGTGTCTGCTTAGACAAGTCAGTCGTAGCAGCTCCAAATGTGGGTTTGTACCTGCCAGGCTGTATGGCAGATGTGTCTTTCAGAGTCCTGGTGCGTCTGCTTTCCTCTTTCCTTGCAGACATCAGTAATTATGTCTGGGGAAACAGAGAAGAGTTCCTCTACAGTGTGATCTGGACATAGCCCTTGTATGGAAGCTCTGCAGAAGTAAAGTAATGTGGTTGTATTTAATAAAAAAGAAGAAAAGAACTAGATATTACCATAATCACACTTAAAAAAAACATTAAAATTCTTACATGCTTGTGGGGCCATTTTGTAGGATAATAATTCTCTGCTGAGTTCTATGTGATGGCACTAAACACCTTGTAGAAAGACTAGCATGTTTCTCAGGCACTGAATTCCTGCACATTTCCAGCCTCTGCTGCCTACTTTCATCATCTTTTTTTTCCACCTGTATTCCTATCTACTTTACATAGACAAAAGGATGTATTTTCTGACATAATTATAACAAGTATCACTACTTTGCGGTGTTGCAGTGGCTGTTAGGTCAGCAGCTCACTTCATTCTGTGTCTGATGTACACTGAAGTACTTGAATGGCTGAGAACGTGCTCATTTTCTGTCATCATGAGAAAGAGCTGCCTGCTACATTATGAATGCTTTTCAGTGCATTATCTGCTCAAAGACCTGCCCATAAAATAGTAGACCATTAGAATTATCAACTTCTGTGTGATCTTTCCTGTCTAGAGTGAAAGACTTTCTTTTACTGATGAGCGGTGACATTTGCTCTAAGGAACCAGTGAGTCTTCGTTGAACAAATAAAAATCCAAGAGTATACATTACACACATATCTAGAAGTGAATTTGTCGCTAAGTAAGATATTTGGCCCTAAAAAGTTTGATTCAAACAAATGCACATTTTCTATTAGAAGGCTTTTTATAATTAAAGTGAACCCTAGGTTCCAATTTATGGTTTTTCCCCTCAAAGACCGGCTACTGACTACTCCTGCTGCTATGATCTGTAAGTGTGGCTGATGTAGAAATAGGTTTTACTGTGGACTGCTGAACAAGAGTCATAGATGCTGTTGTGCAAGGCTAAAATCCTGCTGTAGTAGGCATTCATGTTAGATGATAGTGCAGTGATGCTTGATTTGTTTGAAAATCTTCTACTTGTGACTCACCATCTCTGTTTAGTGTAGAGTAGTGCACCAGGTTGTATTCAATTATAAAACAGTCTCTCTTAGAGTGGAGTGCTTCAGTCAATGGGAAAAAAACAATATATTTTCTGTATTTTCAAGCACATTCTGCGTACCTCTTTTCTGTTTAAAAATGTGAAATCTATGTAACACTCTACATTAAATGAATACAATTTATTAATGCATTAAACCAGAACAAAGTGAAAACACACTTTTTTTTTTTACTTAAATAACATCTGTGTAACCATAAAATGTGTCAATCCAGTATAAATAGATATATGTTTTAACACTGCTGAGCTCCAGTCAGTCGCATTATTTTTAAATGCATATAAATAGCTATGTTATCTCATCTTCAGAGCTCCCTTAGAAAAGCTGCTTTTTTAAATTTTCTTTTTTTTTTCTCCTTCCCTCAACTCCCTTTTCAATGATAGATTTGGTTCTGGTAAAAGCTAGTAGACTGAAAGCTCATAATCAAAAACAAAGTCCTCTCTTCCCTTCAGAACAGGCAACACCAGTGCTTCTATCAGCTATTTTCCAGATTTGTATGTATAGCACAACTTGTGGATGTGACTGGTAATTTGCTAACTCTGTCTCGTCAGGCTGACATCTTTGCTGAAGCTCTTCCAGAAGTGTTGTTGCATGGACCTGTGTAGTTTTGTCTTGGCAGCATCCCTCCAGGCACAGTGTGTCTCCCTTCATGAGGTGCCTGGGAGGCAAGGAAGTTATATTCCTGCTTTTCAGCTGAGGGTGATGAGTAGCACAAGGTGGGAAATAGTTTGTCCAAGATTTCACAAGACAGTTGTCATCTGTAAAATATAAAGTCCTAGGTTTGTTTCTTCTTCTCCTTTGTCCTCTGTATGCAACAAATCCAGGAGATGGATGATGGCCATAACTTTTCACTCTAGAATTTTAGCTATGTATTTCTTTGTGATACTACGACTGATTTCCTGGGAATGCAGGTTCTTTGTACCTCTGGACAGAATTGTCACAGTGGCACAGCTGCAGAAAGAAAGCACACCACAAATTTCATAGAATAATAAACAGCTGCTTAGCAGGAGAATTAAGAAGGACATTTCCATATGTTTATTGGATTTACATTCCAGTGGAAGAAGTCATTACTTTTTCCATCTAAACTTTTTCCCATATGTCTCTTGATTGAAGTGCCAGGATGGTCTTTTAAGTATGAGTACATGTCTAGCTCTGCTCCTAAATAGTTGAATGTGAACACTTACTCCTCGCACCTACATCCAGCCCTTCTGCAAACCAGAGCAGAAATTCAAAAGCAACAGACAAAATTACCAAAGTGGACTGGAAATCTTCCCACATGAAATGCTCTTATGAGACTTGCAGCATAGGGAACCTATTTCGTTATGTATTTTGCCGCACTGCATGTGCAATTACTGTGTGATTTTTTGGCCAAAATCACTACAGTAAAAATGCATAATAAAAGGGAATTGTTGGCTCTGTAAGTGTGGGAGTAGTAGAAGGACTCTTCCCAGGACAACTCTTGCATTCCTGAAATTCCTATTAAACAGAGAATAGATTAGTTTATATGTCTTTGCAACCCTTTATTTAGAGCCACAGGAGAAGCAGGTTGTGTGCAAACACATTTTAAGGTTCCGCTGTGGATTTCTTTATTTATAATAGTGTCCTTTGAATTAGAAGTCCTTAGAGGGCTCTGTTTAACAGCAATTCTCAGCTAATGAAAGCAACCTGTAGAGCAACCTGCTCTAGTGGGAGGTGTCCCTGCCCATGGCAGGGGGGTTGGAACTTGATGATCTTTAAGGTCCCTTCCAACTCAAACAATTCTATGATTCTATGATTCTAATAAAGAATCACCCAGAAATTGAAAATTATGTAAAATTCCAAAATATTAACTCAATTTATACCCTTCAGTTAGGGGTTAATTGAAATCGTGAGTGAATTCTTTATCTAGGTCACAACTCATGCTTCTCTTATTTATGATTCAGATGGGAATACAGCAATTGCCTGGCATTTAAAGATGTGTAGAAAATATATTAATCTTGGCTAAAGAACTGGTGATTTTTCTTTCCTGGCAGGTAGTCTACTGCTGTACTTTTCCAGCAAGAAGAACTTACGATCACAGTCCTAAAATCTCCTTCTTGTTCTCAAGAATCTCTCTACAAACCCCCTTGCTTTCATGGTGCACTTCTGTTTACTGTTACTGACTAGAGAAGACTTCCAACTCCATTTTAGGTACACATATTTTTTCACTCTGTCTTCTTCTCCCTATCCCTTCCTTACCCCAAGATTCTCACCTTACCCTATTTGTGATTTAATTTGGTTTTTAAATCTATCTCAAGCTGCCCAGACTTCTCAGAGCTGGACTTCTCAGTCTGTTACATTGTAGTGACCTAGAGCAGTATATCCCAACTACGCCTCCTGTGCTACTGTGATATTTATACTAAATGATATTATACTAATAAGCAGATTATTGCTTTCTGTGTGACCTTGGGTAAGTAGCAATATTGAGGCTTTAACATTGATTGCAGCCCAGCTGAGAATGCTTTCTCCATTCAGGCGAAGTCAAACATTCTGTGAGACATTTCAGCATCCAAAATATTTTGTTCTTTTTTTTTTTTCCCGTCACCTTTCTGAATCTGTGCTCAATAGCATGCAAGTATTAAGATAAGCTAACTCAAGGAGATAATCCAGCTACCAAACAATAAGGGAATTTTTAGCTTCCATTGTAAAATTATAGAGAAGAAATGAATACATAAAAAACTTAGTGTATTGTGTGAGATCTACCAAATGCTACACAGAAGTTATAAAAACAGATGGCTGTTATTTGAAAGTCTTTCCCAGATGAAAAGTCAGTTGTTTAATCAACATGCAGGCAATGCACTCATTGTAATGCTGAGAATGGCCAGTTGTGCTTCACACTTTGATCACTTTCCTTAATAAAACTGGAGCTGAAACTTGTTCATTCACTCATGAATCACAAGGGCTTCAAAATGCAAGGAAAAAAAATAAAGGCTTTTACAGAAGTTGTACTAGAGAAATTAAAGAAAAAAGGTTTAACATTTTTTTATACTCTCTTTTATGAACACACAAAGATTGCCAGAATTACAATGCACAGTATGGACTAGTACATGGGCCTCAGTACTGAGAAATGACTTCTAGTTGTCAATGGTGATTTTCACAGCAAATGGGCAACCTCGAGAAGATCTGAGTGGCTCTGTAAAAACAAAACAGTGTTACTTTCCACTTACAGAATAGAACTACTAATGTGGAGGTTTTTCCTTCTAGTGTTTCTAAATAGCTGGATTTATCCTGGCCATATATTAATTCCTTCACTCTTGGTCTTGCTCTCCATTTCCCTCTTTAACAAGCACAGCTCAAAGAGTCTATTGGTCCTTTAGGCTCCACTTCAGTTAATTACAGCAAACTGTTAATATTTAGGTTTTCAGCAGACTGTAGAATAACAAAATATAGGCCAAATGTCTTGAGATCTGAGTTAAATACTTCGATTTTGCACCAATTACTCTTTATCTCATTGTATTGAAATCTATACGGTTACTCTTGATTGTAGTTGGAACTATGAGAGAGAAAACTGCATCTGTACCAGCTTGAAGGATAAAATTTACCATATATAAGTAATAAAATTTAGTTATTAGAATTTTAGTTGTGACATGACTGTGTGAAATTTGCGTCAGTGTGGATTGGCCTGTTGAACCAAGCACTTCTGGTTTTCTGTCAACAACCTTGATTTTCAGTTTGTCAGTCTCAACTAGCATTAAAGTCATAGGCTGGAGTGCTCTTGTGGATCTGGCTGCAAGTTTTAAAACCCACTAGGGGTAACATGGCAGTGTAGTATTGGTTAATGCAGAAAAGATTAGTTTAAATTCATTTTGGAGACATATTATGTCTTCTCAGCTGTTTGGCTGATAATCCCCAGCTAAGTACCAATAATAAATTGAAAAGGTGATAGCATACCTGCAGCAATAATGTGCTTTCCAAGTCTTTAAATTAGTCACATTTACCCTAATGATAATATATTGATGAACATAAACCCTAAACTATTTAGAAGGCTGGCATAACATCAGTTTTCAATCCATGAAATGTAAGGTTATTGTGCCTTTAAAATTTTTAACATTCTGCTTAAAAGAGTCTAGACATAGTGGCTTTATTCTTGTTAGAAAAAAATAATTAATGAAGGCTAGATCTATTCTTTGAACTTTAAATGAAACAAATATTGCCCATGATTTTTTTGAGTGTCCATTGCACTGGAGCATAAGTTTTCTATGAATTCTTTAAAGGAAGTCATTTCAAGTTCAAATGCATTTGTTAAAAGGCAAGCCTTCATCTTGAATGCATTTTCTTGGCAAGGAAATACCTGTTCTGAGGGTAGTTCACATTTCCATATGCACTACAGATTTTTTAAAAATGTAAGTCTGTATGGACTACCTGGAGATGTGAGATCAAGCCTACTACAGAGATCTCTGGCAGAAGCACTGCACTGTGTGTCATGTTACAATCCTCTCTTCAAGGAGCTTAGAAAAGCGACTAGACAAGAGAGCATTTAGGTCTATATTTATTGAAAATCCAGTGCTAGTCTTATTGCACAGTGGAATTTTCTTTCGTGCTCTGAATTTCAATAGATTGTCAAAGAAAATATTCCTACTTGAGATGATGGATGTTCATATGGCCCACAGAGCAGCTGCTAAAAGTACATTTTGAGGGAGCTCTTCTCTGGTGTTCTGGAGGTGTATTCCAAACCTGTTGCATGTGAGTTACTTTGGGGGAGAATGAGGATATGTTGCCATATTTTTTGCCATATAATATTTGCCAACCTGATGGTATCATAATCACTAATAATTGAGTAGGGGTGCAGAACTGCTTTGCCAGCTTAAAATCATAGATATCTGATATGGACTTCTGTGGTATGTATCCTTGGCTGGTTGTTTATAAATCTGCTTTTGGCAATGCATGTCATGAAAGGCATCAGCTGCATCTTAAATAGCTGTTATATACATATGACAGCAGCAAGAGGCCAAGTGAAAATCTCAAGTGTCAAAATAGAGAAGATACCGCAAACCTTTTTGACTAATCTACCTCAAAATATGCCCAACTGCATGTTTCACTAGTATATAGAGCTGTGGAAAAGTTACAGGATTGGAGAGCAGTCAGTCAAAAGCTTGCCTGTATGATGTATAATTTCTTGCACATAAACTGTGTTGAATTTTTTCATTCTCTCTTTAATTACCACTATTCTGCTTACTCAAAAAATGCAATGAAAAACTCAGGTTCCAAAATAACATAAGATTTTTTCTACAATAAGCAAATACATTTTTCTTTTTAGCATAAACTAATTCTATCTGAATCTAAAATACATTTTGATTGAAATGGCAGAGCACTGAAATTTCTAAAATTAACATTACTCTATTTTGATATATTTTTGTATGAAATGATCTGGAGTTCTGCAGTTTTGTAGGTGAAGCTTAGCAGCCAGTCTCTCTATGGTTTAGACAAACATTACTGCAGAGGCTCATTTTCAGTAGTGTGTACAGAATTGCATGATAGGTCCTGCAGAGGCAGCAGGTAGCATTGTTCACCAAGACCATGGGAGCATGCCACAGAGACTGGTATTGCTTGCACAAAACAGCAAGATCACAGTAAAGGGTAGACTGCAACTCCTTCACAAACCATGTGGTTTGTTTAGAAGTGTGGTTAGGAAATGTGACTGGAGTCCTGCGCCTGCTTACTTCTGCATGGACCTGTTCAAAAGGAGGGACAAACAGGACAAGCTTTCATATGATACTGCAAGCCTTTCTTGTGAAAGAAAACTGTCACTGGTACTAAGCAGAGTGTTGAAGATAGCAAAAAGGAGAGTCATCACATCTGGATACCAGAACAGCCCCAACAAAAATGTCCACTCTGGCTAATGCAAAGATTCAGATTTATTTTGATGTCTTTAATAAGGATCATACCCATTTCACAGACATAATTTTCTTGAAATGTTGTCTTCTTCCGGTTCCTCTGATTATGGTGTCAGTCTGGGATCCGGGCTGATCTGATCTCCACATACGTTTTGGAAGGGCGCAAAAGAAATCTTGCAGAAAAAGGAGGAGGGATTTTTGAGCAGAAAATAAGAAATAATATAATTCTTTTGCACACCTTAGGCAAAAATAATTCTTGCTCAGTAAACATGAAGAATCGATGAATGCTCTATCCAATCCTTGTTTAAACACAAATGATAATTTTGCTTCCCAAATCAAAGCAGCCACTAGTTCTGAAAAATTCTCCACTATACTAGAGGGCAAATGCAGCCCTTGAAGACTACATTTGAGCATCATGAGAGCAGACTTCAAAGCCTGTTAGCTAACGCTTCTGGTAATCTAAAAGTGTTATATTCGCTTTCTGACTTTTTGCTAACTGAAGTTGCATAGTGATAAAATTAATAACCTGGAGCACTTACAGGTTACTTACAATATCTATAAAATATTGAATATATAAGCATATAATGCTAATATTACTGTGTGAGAGAGTTGATGAGAAGAGCAATTAACTGATGTTTGTGAATCTTTGACATCCGTATATGAAAGGTGCTAGATGCAGTAAGTGCCAAATCTGATGATTATCATCAGCAATATCTTTCTAATTAGATGATTGAAGGGCAAGCCCTTGAATAATGCTGCACAGGACAAGCTGTTCATCACTGAATCTCTTAAAAATTTCTTTTTTATTAGCATGTTAAATGAATTAAGGGAACAGCTATGTCCTGCATTTTTTTTCTTGCATAGATTTTTTTCTCTCTAATGTAATTCCTGTGAAACCTGCCCTAGGATTGTTTTTGCTTCAATTTAGCTCAAAAATACTGACTTTGAAGGAGTGTAGGTTTTTTTCCCTGAGAGCAGAACTAGTGATTGATGATCCTTGCTTATTGTAGTCCATCCCAGCACTCAGGAGTAAAAATACAGCTAATGTTTGCATGTTTTCTGTAGCTTTAGTCTGGGGACAGGCTTTACTGGCTGCATGGTATTTCTCTAAGATACTTCGCAGTAAATTGCAAAGACCGCAAAAGCTCAAGAAAGTCTGACAGGCAAATACCACATATTGTCTTGAGCCTCAGCTAGGATTTCCTGTCATCTGTCTGCACCTGTGGTACTTAAGGATTATTGATCACAGTGCTCATACAAGTGATATATACTTAAAAAATGCTCTGAAACAAACCTTATGTATGATCAATTCTTATCATAATTCTCATCATAATTCTTATGATAAAATTGCTTAACATGGAGAAAAATTCTTCTCTCCCTCCCTCCCTACCAGTGTACTATGAAGAGAAGCTCCATCAGAGGAATTGCTCAGGAAAAAATGAAAACACTGTTTTTCAGCTTTTGAAAAATGTCAATGTTCACATCAAGAGTTTCACCTTGGCACTAAAGGTGATGAGCAGTCTATGATATTCCAGTGTTTGAATAAGGCATGTAATATCTTTCCTGTTATAACTTGAGATCAACATACTTACTTTTATTTGTATGTGGTTGGACTCAATGATTTCAGAGGTTCCTTCCAACCACGGAGATTCTGTGATTCTGAACCAGCAAAGAGCCTGAGGGTGAAGGTAAGGCTATGAGGACAGAACATCTCCAGTGCGGGAGCA
>JAOQGH010000019.1:68585941-68611476 GCA_025769975.1 Gallinago jamesoni | reverse complement strand
TCCGGGATCCTCCTTCCGGCCCTTCTTATAGATGGGCGTCACATTGGCCACCCTCCAGTCATCCGGCACCTCTCCTGACTTTTATGAAATTCAAAGATGCTCTCATCTTGAATCTTTCTTTGGATGAACTGTCAAAGTAAAAAAATCTTATGAAGTATAAGAATCAGAAAAAAATGGTTCTCCTTCTAATTGCTGAAAATTTAAGCATTTTTGGACCAACTCCTTGTGAAATGCTATGGATTTCACAGCTAAGCTAAGCTGGTAGATGTTCAGGGAATAATGTCACAGTGGAAAACATTAACATGTTGGGACATTTTCCCAAAGTAACTTTATTCTCTACTGTCAAAATGAAATAACAGAAGCAGGATTTTTTACAAATCCTACTTGTGTGAAATTGTATGAAATCAAAGGTTCAAATAATTCAGTGTAAAACTTCTGCAAATTGTCAATTGTTGCAGAAATAATTATGAGATGTTCACTTGGTAATGTTAAAATAGATTGAAGATTTCTCTCCAGGAGTTAGGAAGTTTTAAATCTCTTCCCTAACAAGAATTATTTCTGTACTTGATGGTGGCTGCTTTAATGCTTTTTCCCTCTACTTTTTCTTATTATGTTCAGTTCTTCAGTGACCTGCTAAATTCTTGACTGTGGTAGTGCCTTGCGCAATAAGTGCTGCCAGCTAATTGAATGTTGCTAGGAATAAGCAATTGATTAGTTTCAAATACAGACAGTACTGTCTGGCTGCATTCAAAATTTACGATTTATTGAATGAGGAAGCGAAACAAAGCCTCCCTTTTCTTTTTGCATACCATTTTATTGTTTTGAACAACTTATACTTCCTTTCTAGTTCAATTTCTCCAAAGGTCAGTTCTCTTTCCCATTTCTCTTCTATAGATTTTTTTTCTCTGTCTATCACATCTGTCTCCTGCTGCCAGAACTTCCTAATTTATACTACATCCTTTTTTTTTGTAACAGGGCAGCCAAGCCTGAAGTTGATTGTTTAAGGAATACGGTATTATTATGATTTCATTAGCCACTTGGATTAGTTAATAACCTCTGTCATTCCTCGGGGGTTTATATTCTGTCATATGGTTTCCCTGGCCACTGTCCTTTCACAAGTGTGCTCCTTATTAAATCCGTAAACTAAATCAGTAAACATATTTAATGTAATTCTCAGTATGGAACTCAGCAGCTTAAACACCAGCATTTTGTCATGATGAAACCAAATCATTATATAAACTATATGTTTGATCGTCAGTAGTACTTTAACAGCTTCAGTCACTTTGCTTTACTCAGACCTGTGTGTAAGCCCCTATCAAAAGGCTTTTGGGAAACCATTTATACTCCCACCCTATTCTTGGTTGCATTTCCATTGCACAAAATGCCAGAGGATGGATAAAGATAGAATCACTGAACAGTTGGAGTTGGAAAGGACCTTAAAGATTATCTAGTTCCAACCCTGTTTCCCTGGGCAGGGACACCTTCTAATAGACCAGGTTTCTCAAAGCCCCATCCAGCCTGGCCTTGAACACTTCCAGCAATGAAGCATCCACAACTCCTCTGGGCAACTCGTTCCACTGTCTCACCACCCTCACACTAAAGATTTTATTCCTAATACCTAATCTACCCTCTTTGAGTTTAAAAACATTATTCTTCATCCTAATGTTACACTCCCTCTTCGAGAGTCCTTCCACATCTTTCCTGAAGGCTTCCTTCAGGTATTGGAAGGCTGCTATAAGGTCTCCCCTGAGCCTTCTCTTCTCCAAGGTGAACAGCCCCCACTCTCTCAGCCTGTCTTCATAGGAGAGGTGCTCCAGCCCTCTGATCATCTTTGTGGCCCTCCTCTGGACCCGCTCCAACAGGTCCTTATCCTTCTTCTGTTGGGGGTGCCCCAGAGCTGGAGACAGTCATCCAGGTAGGGTCTCAAAAGAGCAGAGTAGAGGGGAAGAATCACCTCCCTCGACCTGCTAGCCACACTTTCTTTGATGCAGTTGGCTTTGTGGGCTGTGAGTGTGCATGGTCTTCTTCCCACTTGCAAAAACCTTTCTGATTAGACAACATCTCAATTAACGGGGTGGGTCTTCATGATTCAGCATCACGCTTTGTGCTTACTCTGTGTGCGTGTGTGTGTGTCCCTTATTTTATTTCTATCCATGTAGGTATATGAATTTAGTCTGTGTGTGAATACCCTCTGTGCTGCAAGAGTGAGATTCTACCCATTTGTATGAAATAGAGCTCAAATGTTCTGGGCCCAACACCAGTATCAAAGAGCTTATTCCAACCCTGCTTGAGCATCACAGGACAGTCCTCACACTCTATCCATGCATGCTCTGGAAAGAAGGATGTGTTTCCTATTTAATCAGTACGATTATCTTTTTCTCCAGCTCTTTAGAGTTCTCCATTCATATGTGCAGTGTTGCACAGTTTCCACACTGCTGTCTTCAGACATACTTTCTAGAGGAAAGGAGCTCTTGAGATTTCAGGTGAGGTGAGGAGCTTATTTATTTGTGCTATGATGGGTGTAATTCATTTAGGAACAAATAATTTCTAATACCTTTCTCCTTGGGTGCCCAAAGAATATGTATATGTCTAGAAATGCTTCATGTATTGGATTAAAATGATGGAGGATAGTGTACACTTTATTTCTAATAGTCACAGAACTGCACCATTAAAAGCCTTACCAATGCACTTTATTTGAGATGATACATCAATGGTGTTACTTGGCATTCTTTTAGTTCTTCTAGCAAAATAGGGGACCTTTACTGTAAATGTAAATTTTTTACTGTTGTCATCAAATAGGCTGGACTCTGGGCTGCACATAGGGTTGGAAAATACTGTTAAAAGCTATAGACTTGCTGAACAAGGGGAACCTGAGCTCTGCTGTATGCCTGTTTTTGCTCAGTGTTGCTGGGCTGTGATAGCTTTGAGTTCATTCAGCCACAGCAGGGCCACTGTTCTGCATATTTTCCCATATTTCTGAACTAGGAGTCTGCACATCAAATACGACGATGCATCTTCTTTAACCCAGCAGATGTAGTCCATGAGGAATACCCCTTAGAAGCTCCCGGTGAAATAGTTCTCCATCTTGGAGTAATTATTGCAGAAAGGGAGATAGCCGATAACTCTCTATGCTCTGGTAATTCCTAGCTGTTGGAAGTAAAGATGCAGATATAATTTAGAGCAGCCTCAGGGCTGTGCTGCCATATGATAAAAACTGAAATGGTGTTTTGGCAACTGTTAAAGAAAGAAGCTGACAGATGCCATAGAGGCAGTTTTGCCTGCTAAATACTCTGTCCTGAGGGACCAGGATGGGTCCTTTGCATGTGAACTAAACATAACACATATGGAATTTGCCCTGGGAGATGCTGCTATTTTTTTCTTCTTTTTTCTTGACTTTTTTTCTGAGTATCAAAATAATCTCCTACCAGCTTCTTCATAAGTGTAGCCTTTCATTGCTCAGTCTAACCTTGGGATCAGCCCCTTTTCTGATACCATATGAAGGGTGTGAGATGACACAGTCACTTCTGATCCAGCTTTAAAGAGGTCTTCTACCTGTTCAGTAAATTTCCAGTACACTGGGTCATATGAAAATGTTTGTAAATGTTGTCCACAACAGGGAACAAAGTAAGATAGTGCCACTTAAGAGCTTCCTCACAGGCATGCTTCTTGTTTCATCATCTTCAGAGCTGCTCTGTATCCTTCTTTATATTTGAAAATCTCCCTTTTTTTTAAGAGGGATAGGTTAACTGAGTATTTTTATGTAGAAATATTGATTTTCCACCATTTATGTGAATTGTACTGTATTTCCAGTGTGCTGATAAAAGAAAATCAGTCTTTGCAAACCATTATGCACAGAAGGAGTAGCTTTCAAAGTTTATGGCTATTGGCTGTGAAGATGTGCTTGGAGCTATTAGCTCATACTCTTTTGAAATCACTTTTGTAAGGTAAAAATATTAATTGAGTATTCTGAACACTCTTAAAAGTCTACTGTGTCTTCTGCAGGCATGTTTAGCTCCTCAATCCCAGTAGGAGCTGCTCAATTCAGGTGAAATGAGAAGACAGTGACTGCCTCAACAGTAATTTCTGTAAAAGGTAGAAGGAGGTTTTCTAAGAAGTTAAATTACAGTACCTAAATTATTTAAGAGCCACAGTTTTAATATAGAAATGACAGTGTTGGACAATGCCATGACTTGTTTCACACAGGAGTTGCAAAGCCCTCTTGTGTCATGGGTACAAGAGCAAGAGAGGGAACACCAGCTGTGACAGAATAGAACAGAGCTGACTGAAGACTGACATTGTGTGAAGAACAGATCTGCCTGGAGTAAAAGGACTTTCTTCAGTCCAGTTCACATCCCTAGTTAAGAGCTCAGCACTGGAGACTAAAAAATGTCTGAGCTGTAAAGGCCTCTATACCTGAACTTGCCTGGAGAAGTCAGCACTGAGTGAATGTGCTGAATGAGGACATCCATCAACACTCAGGATTCATGGAAATCATCTGTCTGTGGAAATCAGAAGCTGAAGCACCTCAAATGAGAATCTCCTTATGAGGGTTGAGCTACTGTGATGTGTTTAAAGTCGCAATGGGGAAAGAAAATCTCCAGTGATTGAATAGGTCTTTGGGAATTAGGAGCATGGACTCCTTGAAATTCCTGGTCCTAATGAACAGGCTACACTTGAGAAATTGTCATATATGTCGTGCAGGCAAATTTTACTGTGTAGACACCTGATACGTTTGCAGCCTAATCCCAGTTTCTTTATTTTTTGCTATTTATAATATCCTTCTTGCAGGCTATCACTGATGGCAGAAGTATAAAGGCTTATAACAATCTGGGCAGGGAAGAACTGGATTCCATTAAAAAGGCTCCCCACAAAAATTATGCTAATACGCTAATATGTTAAGTATTATGAACACAGCATGTAAATCAAATAAGAAAAAAAAACATTACTCTTTATCAGATACTACAGATCAATCCCTAAAAGATTTTCAGTGAGATTAAACCAATTTGAAAGTTCAGTGTTTACATAAGCATTAATATATTCATTAATATTGGTTGCCATGATGAAAATAAATTATTAAAGACATAGTCACCAATATTTCTGAAGGAAGGAGCTGTGCCATTTTGTTAGTATTTTCTAAAGGGCAAATTTTGCCATTTAAAGGCAAAATAAATCATTCTGAATTAAAGAGATTTAAAAATCTTTATGGAACACAATTTATTTGATAATCATGTCAAATATAAAAATAAAATATCACAACATTCTTGTCATAAACTTTCCTGAACAGGAAACTTGACTTAAGTTTTGAGTCCAAGTAACAGAACCAAAAACCAGCAATAAACAGACTGTTCAGGAAACGCCTGGTGAAGGGAGCAGTCACCTCTCCACCTTCAAAGCTGCTTGATGCTCCCAAGTTACACTCCTTGGGAGCACAGGCAGTTGGCATTCTTCTGTCCAGCACTTGGTTGCTTAATTCAGTGACTCTCAGTGATGAATTAATGTAGTTAGTGGTCTATTTTTAGAAGGCTAGATAGATCACTGCTAGAAGTGTAACTGTTGGAAGGGCTTGAAGACACCTTTATTGTTTATTGATACTGTTCCTTCATGGAGAATGACAGGTGGAGAATTAGGACTGGCCGACATATCCCAGAATAATCTCCTGTGAAGATCTTAGTTTTGAAAGGATGCTAGTTTAGTGTTAAATCTGTTTTTCTGGTTTGGCTTTCTTATGATTATTATGTGCTGTGTGTACCATTACTTAAATACAACATACCAATCCACATCTGCCTTCATCCTGACTAGCTGTTGACTTGAGGTCTTCATCCCTCTGTATCCCAAATTCATTTTCTTAAACTTACAATGTGACCATTCTCCTCACTGTGTAAATATTTACTTGGTAGTATTCTTCTTTCCCATTTACCTACTTCCTGCATTTGTATATAGGTACAAAATCTTATTAGTAATTCTTTGTCTCTTCACAGCTAGTGAGTCTTATATATGTTTGCCTATGTTACTATGACTTGTCAAGGTTTGGAATTTTTTAAATAATCTTTGATGCTCCTTATTATCCTGTAATTATCACAAGATGATTTATCAAGAGTTAAGATATGACAATTGCTTAAGAAACATGACTAGAAAGGTTATGTATGGCAAAAAAATTATCATCATTTAATTATTATTTTTTATAAACACAGATACGCTGCTGAATCAAAGGTAGAAAAACCACCTGGAGTAAATAAATTATTCTATGCTTAACATCAAAAAGTGAATTGCCTTACCTGAGTATTTAATAAATAATATAAACTGAATGAGATTAGTTAGAGGAAAACAGCCAAAGCAATAAAATTTTATTTCAGAGCTCAGTAAATATATTTGATCTCTGTACAAATCAATGGTATTTATATGCATTTACTTAAATGTAATTAAGAGCAACTACCTCAAAATTCATTTTTTCCATCATAGTTAACATAGTTAACATCATTTCTTATTTAAATGTCACTCACTAAGCTGATGCTTGGATGCTGTTCTTGAATACAATAGAAATGTTAATGGACATTTACATCTTCAGAAATAACTCAACAGTAATATGTTTTAGTGCTAGTATGATGTCCTGGTTTGAGGTAAAACAGAATTAATTTTCTGCTCAGTAATTTTGCTTTTTCAGCTGGGCCTTTTCTAACTAACTAAACTCAAAAATTAACAGCATATTGTTCAGAAACTGTTCACTCTCACAGTGAGAAGACCTGATTATATCAAGGAATGGTGTGCAGAGAGGCCCTTGCTTATACTTATTACTATAATAACCAAGGTCAGGCAAATTTGTCATTTGCCCCATTGGAGGGTCGGAAGCAGAAAAGCATAGAGGGGTTACACCTGTGGGGAGGAGCAGACAGGACAGGTGACCCCAAACTGATCAACAGTGTATTCTATCCCATCTGCATCATGATCAGTATAAAAAGCTGAGGGATCAAGGGTCAGTTCTCTTCCTTGAATGGCCAATGTCTAAGGAGGACCCTGTCTGTTCGTCTGCCTTTGATCCCAATCTGAGCATTCCTGAGTACAGATCCAGAAGCCAGGTCCTGTCCATCACCAAGTCCAGCCTGGGACTTTCTCTTGTGCCTGCTGGTGACGTGATCGTCATCCTGGGAGCTTGGTATGGTTTTGTATATACTGTATACTTTTTCCCCCCTTTTTTCCTTTTCTCATTATTATCTATTATTTCATTATTTATTAATATTTTCATTAAAGTAGTTTAGTTTTTTCTAAACTCATATATCTCTTTTATCTCTTCTTCTCTCTTTTGCTTAGAGGGGGGAGGGAGAGGCCATCTGTTGTTCTGATTGGCCAATCCGGTCAAAACCACGACATACGAAAAGGCTGTTTCATCACTATACAAACCCACAGCAGTTGTTAATCTTTAGTCTGATGTGGGACAGGGGTATGAAAGTAAGTCCACCTACAGCTTATTATATGGCTGTTGAATCATGACTGGGAATAGGCAATGTATGGCAAGACTGACTGCGCGAAGTAAACTGTGCCTTAGTCTGTGGCCTGTTCTGCCAGGAAGCAGTGTATATTCTCCTCTTCCCAGAAAAAGGATCCCTGTTTCCATATAAAATAGTTCTTTTATTTCTTGTGATATCATTCTAAGGTAGTCACTTTCAAAGCAGACCCAAACTTTAGTAGCCTTCTGATGCTCATGTATTTCTGCCCTTTAAATCAGCTTCACGTTCAGTTTCTTTGCAGAACATTTGGGGAGCCAGACCACTACTTGTTTTTAGGATGATGATTTTTCACCAAATGGTGGGCAATCAGAAGTCTTATTAGTATAAAGCTAAGCATGTCATTAATGTTTCCTAGACCTACATCAGGCCCAAGCTGTAGATACTCTTTTATGTGAAAGTGTATGAGGGTCACTGAGTTCCAACTGTTTCTGAGTGTCTTGTTTCTCAAAATTGGTGCTTGATGGAAGACTTTAAGAGCTGTGTGGAAGTCCTCCTGAAAGTAGAGTTAGCATCGTTCTAAGTGGAAATCAGAAATAGAAATAATAAAGAAATATTTATTTCTTTAAAGAAAGATCACTTTGCAATGTAAACATCCTCTAAAGAATTTGAAGACATATTCACAGCATTTAAAAACAAAGCAATAAACACAGGTGGCCAAAAGGTCTGCCCTAATAAAGTGTCCTCATTCACAACATACGGGTGATTCTCCTTCTATACTCTGCTTTCATGAGACCTCACCTGGAGTACTATGTCCAGCTCTGGGGCACTCCCAACATAAGAAGGACAAGGACCTGTTGGAGCTGGTCCAGGGGAGGGCCACAAAGATGATCAGAGGGCTGGAGCACCTCTCCTAGAAGACAAGCTGAGAGAGTTGGGGCTGTTCACCCTGGAGAAGAGAAGGCTCTGGGGAGATCCTATAGCAGCCTTTCAGTACCTAAAAGGGGGCCTACAGGAATGACGTGGAAGGACTCCTGGTCAGGCAGTGTAGCAACAGGAAAAGGGGTAACAGTTTTAAACTAAAAGAGGGGAGATTTAGATTACGTATTATGAAGAAATTTTCTGATGTGAGGGTGGTGAGACCCTCACAAGAAAAGGTTGCCCAAGGAAGCTGTGGATGCCCCATCCCTAGGAATCCCTAGGAATGTTCAAGAACAGGCTGATGGGGCTTTAAGCAACCAGTTCCATGGAGGTGTCCCCATCCATGGCAGGGAGGTTGGAACTTGATCTTTAAGGTCCCTTCCCACCCAAACCATTTTATGATTCTATGGTATTTCCATCCCTGCAAATGGAGTGGAAAGACTATCTGACCTATAATCAAATTTAGTACAATAGGAAACACAAAGAGTAAAGATGTTTAGATCTTTACACTGAATAAAATTATGTGTACTATTAACACTGATAGTAACAATAGCTAAAGCTAAAATAAGGAGATAATCACATTTATTTTTCAGGGAGCAAATAAATCAATGCCAAGGTTTAGGAAGGTATTCCTTCTCCATCTCTAAGATTACAGTCTGTAGGTTCACTGTCTTTCCCTGATAATATATTCAGAATCAGGATGAATCTATACGTAGTTGGTCTGTTATCTACCATGTTCAAAAATTAATTGGTATTTTGAATTGGTGGCACAAGTAGTAATTCATTTTTCCAGAAACCTAACTTGGAATGACTCAATATGTACTCTTTACTCTGGAATTTTTTCTACATACAGTCAAGTCTTTTGAAGGTGATGATGTGAAGAGTACACAGGATGATAGAGCCCCTATCCAATATAGAATCCAGCTGTAGAAATTGATTCTTAATTTGATGTTTTGGTTTTCTGCACCCGTACCATAAATATAGTGCTTCCTGTAAAATTTTTATTTGAAAATTACTTAGCATATGTCCTTTGGAACTCACTATTTACTGAACAACTGTAGGTTGCTCTGATGAAGCCAGAGAATTTTTTTCATTTGTAGAAAATAATTTTGCTTTGGAGTTCCCTTTAGCTGAACTAGTTGGATAGGCAGAAATCCTTATATTCCCCATCCCACACTGAGAATTCTGAGATAAAAACAGATTCCCCATCAATCCCATGCACATTGGGCAAAAGCAAATGTAGCAGCAGAAAAGTTGCCAGAGGAACAGTAGTTGGATGAAAGGTTTAAGTTACTACCTGTAAAAGTAGTTTGACAGAAATTTTAAGATGTTGGAGGCAGCATTGAAATCAGGGTATTTCAGTTGTATTTCATCATCCAATAAACCTGCCATAAGTCTACACTGTATATCACAGGGAAGACAGTTCCATTTGCAGCATATACACACGTTTATTTCCAGGTGATTCACTCAGACTTGCAAATCTGTTCAGAAGAAAGCCTGGAGTATAAAATACCATCATGGAAGAAAATTCAGTAGAGTATTATTTATGACTAAGGTATATTTATTTAGAAGACATGCAAACTTCTTACATTCCTTAGTCTAAGGAACAAGAACTCTAATAAGAGATATCAAAAAGCAGGGGAGGGGGAACCAAAACCAACAACCCCCTCAAAACCCACCCAATAAAAGAAACAAGGAAAGCAAATCAACATTTACTAGGACTGAAATTCAGACTTCATCATATATTTAACAAGACTTAGAAATACATGTTCTATAGAATAGAATAGAATAGAATAGACACATGTATAGAATAGGCTACATGGAATGTAGACTACATGGAATAAACACATGTTCATTGTAGAGCTACTAAACTTCTCTGCAGCAGCTTCTGCTGCCTTGTGCTGTAGACCGGGAGACATTGCTTCGGGTGGAGTATAGTAACTTACCTGAAAGTTCCAGAAAATTATTCATACATTTCTCTAGTTCTTTCACTTTTCTATTTCCATTATTTCTTAGTTAGCTGCAATAAAAATAGGATTCACATTTTGATCCCAGTTACTCCACTGTAAACTTGAACTGTTGTCCTTGATGAAAACGACTCTAAATTTATGTCAGTACAACAAAATATAAGAAAATCTGGCAGTGCAGTTAAAAAAAGTTTAGGACAGAATGAGGCACGTTGCTCACAAAGCTGTATATTTTTATCACTTAACCCTGGTGCCAGGAGTAATATACTGCTGCATTAGATCTGTTTCTATATATACATTTCTCTTCTTTTTTAACACCAGATGATTGCTAAGAACTTAGCAAAAAAAAATCATTCTTCAGTTCTCTGCCAAGTATATAGTAAATAGCATATAGCAAATAGTATATCGTAAATAATATAATGAATATGGTGTATAGTATATCATACATGGTATATGGTATGTGGTACAATGTATATGGTATGTAGAACCAGTGCTGATGGTCTAACAATACCCAGAAAATGCTTGATGGATATGACTTTTGGTTTGCTTTTTTTTTTCCTCATTTCTACATGTATACAAGGATATGTTTAGAAAATATTTGATAGCTCCATTCACCACTTCTTCCTTGAGTTCAAGTTTTACTCTTTGTAGGACCATCTTCATGCAAGAAGTCAATTTTCTCTAGCAGTGTCTTGATTCAACCTAAAATAAATCTAAAAGTTCTATGTTCCTGGTTAAAAATTTGAATGAATCTGTTATGCAGTGAACAATATATGTCTCAGTTTAGAAAACTCATGACTTTTTTTTCCAGTTGAGTATGTTATAATGAATTTCACCAACCTGCCGGGGTTTTAATTAACAAGATTTTTGTTAGTAAAAGTGCTTAATTACTAAGAATTAAAGCAACACCATTTCATCAAAGAAGAATATTCCAAAACAAAAATTAGAAGTAAAAAATTATTTTCCCAGTTATTTAAATGTGGGGATTAGTTTCCTGTGCAGTGACCTCGATGATTGTTTCATCACAGGCACTGTATTCTCAGTCATAAAGCTTCCAATGATAAGACCCAGTCTGGTCTAACTGAAGAGACCAGATTAGGGAACTGGTGAGAAAGCTCTCAGAAGAAGAAAGAGAAGAGAACTCTTTGCACCCAGTTCTTTAGGCAACAATAAAATCTCTTCTTACTGTTTTGGGACCATGCTTGAATAAATTCTCAATTTATTAAGATGAAACTCAATTCCATGTTCCATCTCAGACTTATCACTTTACAGACGGTAAAATATACTAAAAAATTTATCTGCTCCCATTCAGATTATATCATCAGGAATTGTGTACAGCTTACCTGAGGAGCATTCTGGTTTCAGCTAACACCTGTTACAATTAATTGGCAGTACCATAGGGGTTACTAATAATATCACCACTATCACATGCAATTTGTTTTATAATAACTCCATGATTCAAATCATGTTAGCTCTTATCTTCGCTCAAATCATGTTAGTTAGCTCTTTCTGCACCTGACCAAATTATCTGGCAGAGTTCATGTTCTCCTTCCAAAAGTTAATACCCTTAAACTCCATGCAATTACTCTACACGACAATACATTTGTCAAGCTACATTAAAACTAGAGCCTTGGGATCTATTTCAGTAACTTTTAAATATATATCTTAAAACGGAAAAGTAAAATGCCCCAGAAGAACCATGAAATATGTTGAAACCAGAACATTGGCTATCTGTTTTGTTAACACAAAATGCTGCTTTTAAAACACTGCATTTCTTTTAGCACCAAAGTTTTCAGCTTCTTATTTTTTTAGTAATTGAGATTCTCTAAAGGGCTTGGATAAGCACTGAAGTGTTAGGTTGTTTATCCAACAATGTGTTGAATACCCTGAATCTCTACACATGTACTAAAAATGTCACAAGAACAGACTCTCAAGAAGAGATTCTCATGTAAGTTTTGTGTTCTTTCTTTATTCATTTTGTTTTTATCAGATCAGAATCATTTTTTTTCCTTTCCTGGTTACAGATGTCACTGAGTTAACCAAACTGAGAAAAAAAGCAATTTTTCCATCCCCAGCCTGTGGAAGGAGTGTGTTCAGGCTGTGTTAAGGCTGTATGCTGAGTATATCAGGAGCAGAAACAGCTCCTATCTCAATTAAACTGTTGTACCCAGTTCAGTTCTATCCTTTTTGCGTGGCTGGAGGAAAGAAAGAATAAAAACGCATGGAGATCCTTTTCTTCTGGCAATTGGCCAGAGGCCTTTCAAGTTGCTATTTGACTTATAAAGTCAGTAAGGATGATTACCATCTCCAATCTACTGTAACTTTATTGTGACTTTCCATTAGTTTGAAGCCGTATTTCTGTCCTGACATTGCCTTAAGTAAAGCCTTTCCTCTTTCTTCTCTAGAGGACTTCTGTTTGTCCAAATGTGGAAATCCCTGATACTTGTGAGTTCATGCTCCTCCCACGCCGTTCTCTAACTCTCTTATCTCCTTTCCCCCTCTTTCTTAGATGCTGAAATGATTTTAAAGCTACAAATTTAGTCAAACTTGGATGCCAATTTTTCAGCGTCTCATGTCAAATACAAAACTTGGACTCATTCAGCTGGGAAAGATTATATTGCTGTTTTGTCAGTTTGAAAAAGAGCAAGTTTTCTGTGGAAACCTGTCTTTGGCCTCTTCTACGGTAACTGATGAGGCTTCATGCTCTAGAATATCTGGTAAAAAACTTTTAAAAATAGTTTCCATAAAAGTAAACACTGGAATTTAAAAAAAAAAATATTGTCAGGGTGGCTTCAAGATAGGGAGCCTTACCTGTGCCTTTGCACCTAACTGAATGTGTGGGATATTGTCCATATCCACAGTGTAGTAGTGCCTGCATTATATCCATGAAACGTCAAGCTTGATTTAAATCCTTCTTTTCAGAAGAAAAGCCTGTTGTACAATTTTCAGCATGAAAATTGTGGGCAACAAGATTTCTTTTGGTGCTTCTAGTAAGTCAAACATTTGTCATGGTTCCAGTTTTACCCAGCTTTTGCAGGGAAGAGGGACCAACCCATATTACTCAAGTCACATTTCTGAGAGATGGCCAATCTGTAGCTGTCACAAAGTTGAGAAGGTGAGGAGTATGAAGAATGCAAAATTCTAAAGAAAGGCCCAACCTCTGATTTAATCATTTAAAATACCTATGGAGTCTTTGGGAGTACAATTCCACAGCTGATTTTTATATTATTTCAAAGCCTGACTATAACATATAAATTTTTTGGCAATGGAACTGCAAATGTAAAGAATTTTTGACTGAGTTCAGTGAGACCCCTATTGCTATGGGAATCACTTAAAGATTGCTCTTCAGTTGAAAACAGAACGGGATGGCACACATTATTTTACGGTATTACTGTTACACCATTCCTAACATGACTGCCAAGAGTTAGAAGCTGCTCCAAGGCTGGAACTGAGGATCACTACGACTGAGAAGGCAGTACTAGGAATCGACAAATCCCGGAAACCTGTGTGAAACACCTTGGACCTTTGCCATCCTCATTTGTCACCATTTTAAAGAGTGTAGGTGGACTAGTACATGTCTATCCTCAGCCACTGCCTTCCATGTCCTTCCAGTAAGATAGGCTGAAAATGGCAGGTTTGTTTTGATTCATTGGGCTGAGAACTGTGGTATCTGGGGACCTTGATCCACAGTCCCTGTCAGGCTGGAGGGGTAACTACTTTCAGTTGCCAGAGGTCAAGCTTGGGTATTCTCAACCTGAATCATGGTTTGTAATGAGCAGTATCCTACATTCTAAAAAGCCCAGTTTGTTGTGAAGTAAGGTCTTAATCCGTATGAACAGGGGAGCTATGCAAGTCAAAACAGCAAATGTGGTGCTGAAGCCTCAAAGGACTAATTGCACATTTTGTGTACAAAACAGAAGGATGAAAAACATTTGAATGCATGCTTAAAGAACCCAAAGCAAAATTATGCTATCAGTCATCACTAACATAACTTGGGTCTGATTATTTAAAAAGACACCAGTGGGAACCCCGACTTAATCCATAGGTAAATTCAAATACTGAACACGTTCAGGATTTTTATATAAATATTCAGTGAGCTGAAAGACATGTTAACTTCATTCAATAAATTATTCATTGTCGCTTTTTCAGTTCTAAAGCTAAACAATCAGAAAATATTTTTTAAACTGTACATCTGAAAGTCAAATCAATAAATCATACCAAGTATAAACACTTTATCCTTTTAAATGAAAAAGCCACCTATAGGACTAGCTTTATTAGTATTTATTACTATTGAATGGAGGAAAGTCGCAAGAGGCAGCTTTGCAAATAAATATAACTGTCTTATTAACTGTAGTAGCACAGTGATCTTTACTGTGAAAAATGAATATATGGACATCATTCAATTAACAGAAAAACGGTAGCAAACTGTGACACTTGGCTTTGTCTTCTGTGCCCATAAAAGTTAAGTGCAAACACCACTAACGGAGTTGCTAAAGTGGGTATCATAGTATCAGATTTTCAAATAACGTACAGAGTTGATTACTTAAATTATTTATTTATTGTAAAAGCCACATATTAATTTAAAAGGCCATTTGTAGTAGTGTAACTGTGCACTGTAAAAAACAGAGAGAAAAGAAAAAAAAAAAAAAACAGAAAAATGTTCATGGTGCAACATACTGATATATACCTGGTTTGATCACAAGAAAAGAGAGGCAGGGCAGCATTTCTATTAATCAGTGGAGCTGCTTTGTTTCCAAATTATAAGGTAGCAATACAGTAAGTTTCAGGTACAACTCAAGCAGTGCTGGAGTGGCCTCTTGCAGAATCACACAATTTTTAGCAGAGTTGCCATTTCCACCACAAAGTTCATTATTCATGATATAGACCTGGATTATTTTAAGTTCTCCCCAATTTTGAAGCCTAACATGCAATTTACTAGGTCACATCCAGTGCACAGGTGTGAGGAAGATTTATTAGTCACTGCTACAACAGGACAAAAACTAAATACAGTTAATGTCTCAGTAGTTTAACAGTTTAAGTTTCCACACCATTATTGAAAATTGAGTTTAAAAAAAAAAACAAAACCCCAGCATCTTCTTTAAAACTGTTCTAATATTCCCTGTAATAAAAATATGACAATTGGGAACATCAGTAAGAGAGGAATTTTATTTCCTGATCCTGTCTCACAAGGTTAATAAAAGGTTACTGCCTTCACTTCTCAAGGGCAAGTCACAATCATTTCACTGATAATTGCTAAATTCTCCTCTTTCTTCTATTTCATTCATTAGAAATACAATGCAATTACCTACCCAAAATGCAACTGGAGTGTATTGTGTTCAATTAATAAAACAGCAAGGAAGACACAGGGTTTGTGATCTGAGCCTGCTGTGATTAGTTTGCTCTTTGTTGGCCATGGCAGTTACTCCATGCTTCTGGGAACATCCTGTATATAAAATCGCATCATGGCTACCTACACAGAGAAGCCAGAAAGGAACCCAAAAGCAATGTGGTAGTGACATTTCGTCTACAAGGAAGGCAAGAATGGAGGAAGAAAAGAGGGTGGGAAAAGGAAAATAGAAATATTACATAAAAAGGAACCAAAGAAAGGTAGAGTACCCAGCAAGTAAGTTGCAACTGCAGTGCATTATCATTTAGTACAAAGCTACTGCATGAGAGTTTAAAGGAGCAAACAGGCTGCCCAGAGAGGTGGAGTCTCCATCTCTGGAGACATTCAAAACCGACCTGGACATATTCCTGTGCAACCTGCTTTAGGTGGACCTGCTTTGGCAGCAGGGTTGGACTGGACGATCCTCAGAGGTCCCTTCCAACCCCTGTATCGTTCTGTGATTGTGTGATTCTGGGTCTGCACTGGCAAAGCAGACTGCTGCCAGTATTATCGTGACAAAATATGGTGGCCTTATGGTGGTGCTTAAATACTTGGGTAAGTACTTGGGTAGAACTTCTTGCATAGTACTGACTGGTTTTCAGCCCTTCTCTAGCTTCTTGTACTTTGTGTTGACCTGAGTACAGTTCTGGCTGTAGTGTTAGATCTGTACACGGTATTTGGAAGCACACTGACAGACAGAAGACACAGAGTTGGCTTCAGCGTACACTAAGAATGAAAGCTTTTATTCATGACACAGTCTTCACGCATATAGAGAGCTTACATTTTTAGAATATTTATTATTAATTAAGAAGATTATTGAAGCGCAGGTTATAAAATCAATTCCTGGGTTGAATCCATTAAGAGATTTTTTCCTAAAATGTTTGGAATCTTTTGCCTAAGCTTGGATTTGAAGTCCATCAATCTATGTAACTTTCACAGGGACAAAATGTTAGTGTAGATTAATTTAAAATGTGTGTTAATTCCATGTGTTCATTCAATGTGATCCAATTTAAAAGCTCTTTGTGGAACAAACCAAACAGTATAGTAGTAAAATTACTGGCTTTGTTTTAAATTGCTGATTTGAAACTATGTTTCTAAGTAGTAAATTAAAAATCGATGTAACTCAACAGGTGGAATTTTCTCTTTTTTGCATGTGTATTGGTTTGTCTCTTCAAATTATTAAGCAGTATCTAACTGTGAACATACACATCTTTGCAGAATGGACAATGAATGGAGCATCTCTTATTTCTAAGGCTGCTGTTTGCTCATTGTATTTTGCTTGGTCTGTGGATAGTTAAATGTATGCTCATTTGAAAAGTAAATTCTGCTGCTTGTTGTGGGTGTCCGATGTTTGAAAGAGACTAGAAATCCTTTTATGCTGTCTTGATCATTTCCTGCTAATCAGATAAAAGACAAAAAAGCAATACCTAGAATGCAGATCTCAGTTTTGGATTCATGCCAGCTGCATTTTAATGCTTACATTAAAAATTCCATTCAGCCAGAATGTAAATATATAAATAAATTTATGATTTCCTCTTGCTTAGCTATATCAACTCAACAGATTATGAGGGATGCATCATTGTAAAGCAAAAACATCATCAGTATTATACAATTGCATTAGGGACTCCAGTCCCCCAAGAATGTTTTAAAAGCATACACCAGCTGTCATTGTACGCAATCTGGGACATGAATGGAAGAAGCTATTCGAAAAATCAGTTTTGCAATGTCATTTCCATGTGTGGAAAATTCAGCCTCCAAGTTTTTATCTCACTTTTCCCCTTTTGGACTACATTTGAGAGTGCTGTTATTAAAGTGTTATAAAGGTAAGTAACACTTTCCTTTAATAATGGGAGCTGAAACTTCCCTGTTGATAAATTAAGCTCCACAATGGCAGTACTCATCTGAGGATGTTGCAGAACAAGTAATTCACAATAGTGGGCTTTGCCTCTTTTTCACCTCTTTCTGGGTGCAAAGTACCACTGAGAAGATTGCCATCTTTTCATATTCTCTTTGCAAATATTTGACTTTTTGTTTTGTTTCAAAATGCTTCCTCCTCTAAGGCTCAATGCTGTAGAGCAGGTGCTGTTTAGTTGTGAGCAGTCACTGTTGTTTCTTTTCCTGATTTGTGCAAATGCTATCTGATAGCTTCTGAAAAAAAGGCTTGCAGTACTGAAGAGAAAAATCTTATTTCTGCAAACATTCATGTTACTAACATCTAGCATTTCAGACCTGAGATACAAATCCAGTGGAAGGAGTTTGAAGTACAAAGTACAAACAAATATTCAAAGAAATGCTTTCTTGCAGGGTGGTCCCAAGGTAGTCCTTTTGTTGCAAAAAAAAGAAAAAAAAAAAAGGAAAAAAAAAAGAAAGACGAAGAAAAAAGAAAAACAAAAGAAAAAAATGAAAGAAGAAAAAAAGAAAAAAGAAAAAATGGAAAAGAACAGAGTTCATCAGGGATAGATTTTACAGGCTGATAAGTTTGGTACAGTTAAACTTTATGATGGATTCGAGCAAGTGCAAGCACTGAATCTACGTGATTTTATTATTGTAACCATATTTATATTCCAAGCATGAGGGTGCTAGTGTTGTGTCGCTGGTTTTGGGGTTAGAACAGGCCTGGTGCAATGGCAGAGCTCCCAGAAGTTCAGTTTTGCTTTCGCTTTTGTTCTGAACTTGCATTCACAAAATCAGGGGAAGAGCATTTCTATTGAAAAGGAACAAGAAGTGGAATAATCCACTATTTGGTAGTTAGAATTATATCGCTACCAGATTTTGCCTGCTGCTTCTCTAAAATGGCCATGAAGTTTAACTGGTTCTGATGAAGGGTAATTCAAATCCAACCAATGCATATTTATGGTACTTTTTTTTCTCTGTAATTTTTGATTGGAATCCACAGCAGCCTCAGAAAATGTAGAAATTAAAAGACATCAGGTGCTGAAAAGAGGGAAAGCTAAAGATCCTATTTATCATGTGCCTGCAATCACTGCTGAGTGATGCATAGTGATTACAATTTTTTTTTATTATTTAATTGGCAGGCTTCTGAGACTGCAAAGGAAATTGGTGACAAGATGATGGATCAGTTTCACCATATTGGCTTGTTGATCCAACAAACCTAAAGTGAATATTGGCATTTGTCATTCAGCTTTGGACCCCTACAGACTCCTGCTGCTGATTAGTCAAATACTTTACCTCCTTGTAATTATTCTTTCAACAGCAGAGGTTCCAGGAGATTCTCAAGGGAACAAACTTTTACAGCGTAACTGCAGAGAAGTGCTACTTAGTACCGCTTAAGTGAGAAAAAATAAGCATATGGGAAAAGGGAAGAAATCAATGACAGTGTTCGAACAGCTTAACCCTGTTGGCCTTTGCATGTTAATAGATTATTTATGCATCACTTCCCCAGTAGATGGAAATTAGTATGATTAGCATTTTCTCTTTATTGACTGCAAATCACAAATTGGAAAAATGTTTGCATGCTTTTTTGTTTATTCCCTTGAAAAGCTATGGCACTGACTGTGAGGCCAGAACAACCTCTCTTGTCATCTGTGCTTAGTTCCTGGGCTTTACTTCCAGAGACATTTCTTATCAGCTACAGGCAGTCTGCTTTATGATCATTAAAATGAACTGAGTCAGGTATATATGGTAAAAAAAAAGCATCTTTTTTTCCAACAAACTTTCAGTGCACTGAAATTTGTCAGGTCTTTCTACAAATGGTATTTCACAATTTGTAACCGAGTTTTCTTTGTTTATAGATGTGATCGTATAGGGATATAACATTGATTGCAATGTAGCAGGATTTGAGACATTGGTGATACAGAAGCTGGAATGTCCTGAAAAGAACTGGAAAAAATTTAAGGTCAGTGTGACCTAAAAATTATACAAGGGAGAAGAGTGTGAGGTTTTGTTACATGTGAGATTATTTTTTGTGATACCGCCTGAAAGAAAACAGAAAGTAGATCTCTGTTCTATTCCTATAAAAGGACTTTCTTAGGCCACAGAAATTTATTGTATATAATACATTTCTTAAATATTCCCAAGAAGAGAAGTCATTATGTCGTCAAGAATCTGAATTAGCTCCATCTACAGATTATATCACAGAAAAAAACAGATCAAAATACCAGACCCATAGAGGTTAAATTCGAGATACTGGATACAATGTGAGTGCCTTAACCGAAGCCTGAAACAGATTTGATGAATGATAGCACTTCTTTGGGGAGAAGGAAAAATCTTCATACAAAGACTGGCTGGGCAAGACCAGTTTGTATTATTTGGAGGGTGGTGTATTTTTTCTCTCTGTTTTTTAAGATATGAAAAATCCCAGGTTTCTTGCTATGAGAAAGATTGCTTGATGTTTTTCCCAGCACTCTGCCAGTAATACAAATATCTGAGCTGTACACAACTCTGCAGAAAGACAAAGCAAATGTGGAAAGCTGAACTATGTGAGGTGAGCTGCATAAGAAAGAGAGGAAAAGAAACAAACAAACAAAAAAATCAACATGAGAGTAAAGCACATCCTATGCTTGTCACAAAATGAAGAAGATTTCATTTAGGTCCAGACAGGTCATGCATGGCATTTAGGTAAGTGGGCTGGGAAACTTCATCTAGATGGTTATATTAGATACATATATCAGATAAATTGCCAGACACTGACTCTGAGAAGGGATGGCTTGTATGAAAGAGGAAGGTTCAGCACGGACTGCTGGACCAGTAAAGAGAGTTGGTTGTTTATTTATTTATTTGTTTGTTTGTTTATTTATTTATTATTGTTTCTGTTAACAGCCTCAGATAAAGAATACCTGCATTATATTTATAGATGGTATGAAGCTGGAAGACGTTTTATGTGTGCTGTAGGGCAGAAACTGACTCTCAACAGTGTTTGAACATCAGAGAAATGGTCTGGTGAAATTAGCATGAATTTCAGTATAAAACAAGTACATAAAATTTTGGATGGAGTAAAATTTGTAGAGAAGCACCTATGCAGGAAGGGATCTGGAGGGTTATAGCAAATTCCAAGCTGGACATTAGTCAATATTTTGTAAAAATCTTCCTATTGGAAGTGCTTGCAATAGTGCTTGCAATAAGTGCATTATTAGGGAAGAGTCATAAGGGCCACTGCACTTCAAGAAAGGTGTGGATCACTGGCAAAGAGTATAGAGGAGTCTAATGAATAACTAGAATTCCAGAAAACACGACTGACAGGAAGACAGAAAACAAATTGGGATATTTTTAGCTTAAAGAAAACTAATGAGTGTCATGGGAACAGTCAAAGGAAGATGACCAAGGTGGGCATAAAATGCAGGAAAAATAAAAGAAATTCAAATTAGATATTCAGAAGGAACAAAGAAGCATGGGACATAATGGAGTCCCCTTGGCGTGAGCTTAGCAAGCACTCATTGCACAGGAATGACAGGGAAAAAATTGGTCTTGTGTTTGGACAACATGGTAGATCAGATGATCTGAGGTGGCTCTAGCCTGGCTTTCCTGGCTGTCGTCTTAAGAAAGAGAAAATCATCTTAGTTAGATTGCCAGGACTTACAGCACTGGTAGAGGGAAAAAAAAAAGATATCTACTCTGACAGTTCCCTATCTAAATGATTGACGTGGCTTCTGCTACAATAAGTAATCTTAATAAAATAGTTATTAGTCACATATTCCATATGCATACAATTTTATTTTATGACTAAAATTAAATCTAACATAATAATGAAGAATGACCTTTGAAAATAATGAGCTTAGAAGACCTAGCTAGAAGGCATTTCATAAAGATATTTCTTCAAGAATAAAAATTTTACAGATTTAAACTTATACAGCAACAAAACTTCCTTTCTCCTGTTCAGCTCCCAACCCTTTCCCCAGAAACTTTCCCTTCCGTACACACAGAAGCACACATCTACTTATATTTAACCAGAAGAAAATTCACAGTCATTTTAACAACCTGTCCTCTCTGTTTTTTGGTGTGTTTTTTTTTTTTTAATCCTGCTAATACCACTGGAGATTTCCATTTTCTGCTTAAATGCCTAAAAAAACTACTTTTTTGTCCACATAAATGTGCCTTTTTGGGGTTACTGTGGTTTAGGGGAAGTTTGCTATTGCTGTGGATATCTCTTTAGACAACCTGATGTCTCTGGGGTAATATGGCAAATAATAGTGATATAGAAGCATTTCTAATTAGTTAGGGTCAAAAAAGGATGCAAACATTAAAAAAATACAAATTAAAGTTACTATTTTTTGTTTCAATTTTAGTGTCTGTTTTTTCTCCCTCCTTTTCTCAGAGCTACCTGTTTGGGTCTTCTGCTTTGCTTTTCCTCTGCCCTTTCCTCTCCAGGATCTTTTGGTTGTTTTCAACCCTGAAAGTGAAGAAAAAGTGACAAGTGAAATTTAAAAAAAAAAAAATTAGGCAGTTTTAATCTTTTTCAATAATCATCCCAATATCAGCAATCAAACTACTGTGGGAAAGGCTGCTTAGGAAATTCTTCCATTTCAAGCATGTACATGTGTTCACAAGCACACATTCTTCCAGGTAGTTTTCTCTGTGTTAGTGAAAAACTTTTTTTCTTGTTTCACTTTTAGCTGACACAACTTCTTTACCTTCTTCATTCATTCTTGTTAAAAGTTCTTCCTCATCTTAGGCCATGTGTTGTTCCTGAACATAATTATATTCAGCCAATTGGTTGCCAAATGACCATTTCCTTTAAACAAGGAAGGATACAGTCATGGTTCTTCTCCAGGACCTAATTCTGCAACCAGCTGATTTTCCCATGTGCCACCACACAAATTTTCCCATTCTCAGGAAATTACCTCGAGAAAGCTGTGTCAGATGCCTGAGTTCTTGTAAAGTGCAGCAAAAACCAGGAAAGAAATCTGTGTCAGAAAACACACATCCCTTTCTTCACCACATAAATCAGTACAGGCAGCATGAGCATAGTCTTTAAGATGAGATACTTGAGTAAACCATTAGTCTGATTTCACTAAGAAAGAACCTGTCAGTGAAGACTGCATTATACGTATGATAACATATGTGAAATAAGATGTACAGAAATAAATTTGTGAGATGCAGGTTCAGTTGGACCTTGCTTTTGTGATGAACATCTATAGAATGTAACAGAGATTTTCAAAATAAACTTTGAAATTTAAGGGCATCTTTTCCCTATTTGTCTGTTCCCCACATTGTTCCATAAAGATAATTCATATTCTATTCTCACCAAACTGTTTCTGAACCATCCGGTACCTCAGTGGGTAATTTGTTGGCTGACACCTCGAATGAGGCTTTCTGACTTCGTATTCTCTTGTTCTGGGAAGATAGACCAGAGCTATCAAAACTGACCAAAGCGTTGGATAAATATTAACACACCATAATACATCTTATTGGTATGAGTGGAATCTGTATAAGAGGATTATCCAGAATTACAGTGCATGGGGGAGGTTACACAACAAATACGGTATGAAAAAGGTAAATTTTTGTTGAAGAGTTTTAAGTAGTTCATATTCATTACTTGCAAATCAAAGCCATGATATAGAACTATGGAATTGTACACTAAAGGTCTGATGGCTTAGAGGAGTTTCATAAAAGACTCCCACCAATTAAAATGTGCTTTAGATCAGGCCCTAGTGCAATTGTCATGTTTTATCTCATAAGATCTGTTTTCAAGGTTTGTCTTTGAGGGGAAGAAGTTAATTACATTCATGCAGACGCCAGGTTTGAAGTTGGCAACTCTTTGAAATTTCTCTGTGTGCATCGGCTGCGCAATAGTAAAATTATGGAAGCTTTGTACTATCCTGCTTTAAGAATCAAAGCATATTATGTTGAGAACAGTGAGATTAGAAGGACTTTTCTTATTATCGTTAACAATTTTATAATGTTTCATATTTAAAAAAAATATTTAAAGAATGTATGCTCAAGCAATATAAAATTTCCATGATTGTTAAGATTAAGATTTCTTTGGAGAGAAAGAAAGAAAGAAAGAAAGAAAGAAAGAAAGAAAGAAAGAAAGAAAGAAAGAAAGAAAGAAAGAAAGGAAGAAAGAAAGAAAGAAAGAAAGAAAAACTCTTTAAAATCATAATTTTGGTTTGTTTGATGATTTTGTTTGTTTTGTATTACTTTTATTTGTTAATGAGATTGTTTGGGGCTTTTAGAAGGGGTTCCATGAACTCAAAGATGTGGTTTAGGGAGATAATTCTGAACTGTCAGGGAACAGGCTTGATTCAGGTAGGTCCCTGCACACTGCTGCAATGGTAAGACTAACTAAAAAGCCTTCCTTCATCTATAATCTGAGCTGAATGGTCTTTTCTGTGACAGCCCGTATCATTCAACACATTGGCAGAGCTCAGGGTATGGAGAGAGGTAAGCAGCACTGCCGTTTGTCAGTGGCAAATGCTGTTCATCACCAAACTGCAAAAGGCTGTGGTAGGCCACAGCTCAGATCATGGTGCAGGTCAGAATGGTCCCCAGTGACCTGCTGGGAGCGGTGGTGAAGGCTACAAAGCAGGGCTTTTCTATACAGCACCATAACAGGGCAAAAATATATTTGTCTATATCAGTGTGCTCCAGGCTTCTCAATAACCTGGAACTGGCTGAAAGTCATGAAGCAAATAATCTCAACGTGCATAAATTCAGCAGCAGAAGTTTACATCTAAGGTCATGAGAATCTGAATCTGACCCTAAAAAACAGCACCAGAGGTCTAAAATTCATTTCATAAGTGGAGCAGCTACTCTTCTCACCTAAGGTATCGTAGAGATTCACCATTCTTGTGACCAGTTTAACCTCAAGCCCTACTTTGCTTCTAGTCAATAGGAATCAACTCTTCTTCCCCCAGCAATTCTCCCTGAAAAACACAAGATTTTAAGTGTTTGAAGCTGGTCAATAGATAGGGCTTGGGGATGCCTAAGGAAAGAGAAATGGACTACAGGATAACTTGCTGCAGCATGAGGCAGTCCTCTCCATTTTCAAAGAAGAGGGGTCGAGGTCATCTGTGGGTTCACTTCTGTCATGGGATAGCATGAAAAAAGTCTGCTTTGGGTCTAGCAATGACCTGCTTCTCTGCTGTTGTCCTGCTGTGGCAAACACAGACAGCAAGAGGAAGTGAACACCTTCCAATGGGTCAGACCCACCATAAGCGATGGTAGTTTACCATCCACAGAGGGTTTGCCAAGCTGATAAAATTGATGAATCAGAAAATCTTAGAATTGTCTAGGTTGAAGGGGATCCTTAAGATAATTGAGAACAAACATTAACTTAACACTGCCAAAATCACCACTATGAGAATCATAGAATAACATTCCTCCATAATATAGACTCATCTGACATGGTCCACTGAGCAAGATAGGATTGCATTATCATTAGTATGCTGATGGTACAGTATGTATAAAAATTATCTTGCCAATTACTTTGACTAATATGGAGCAGGGAAGAGATTCCTGGGCACCTCAGCTTTTGAAATCCTAGTATTGACATATGATGCATTACTATCATTACTCATCAGCTTGTGCCCCATTGGTAGTCCTGGAACCACAGGAGGGAAGACCCAATACCCACACACCTGCTTTATTCAAAATAATATAAAATCTAATTACTCCAAAAGAGAAGAAAAAAATGCAGCATGAGAAAGAAGAACAAATATAGGAAAAATAGATTAAAAACTAAGAAAAAAATAAATTGCCATATCTGAGTGAAAAATAACACGCCTTCATAGAAAAGATTGCTTATGCTTAGTTGGCCAAGAAAAGTTTTGTCACGGTTTGAGGTAAAACCAAACCAGTTTTGTGTTCTGTAATTTTGCATTTTAGTTAGGCCTCCTCTAGCTCTCTGAAATTAACAGCATATTG
>JAOQGH010000019.1:68549499-68578285 GCA_025769975.1 Gallinago jamesoni | reverse complement strand
CAGGTTAGATATTAGGAAATATTTCTTTACTGAAAGGGTTATCAGACATTGGAATGGGCTGCCCAGGGAGGTGGTTGGGGCACCATCCTTGAAGGTATTCAAGAGATGAGTTGACATGATGCTCGGTAATATGCATTAGTGTTGGGTTGGTGTTGTTTTGGGTGTGGTGTGTGGTTTGTGTGTGGTTTTTTTGTTGTTGTTGTTTCTTTTTTTCCATTGGTTGGACTAGATGATCTTAAAAGGTCCCTTCCAAATTAGGTGATTCTGTGATTCTGTGACAGCACTGGTCGCAGTACCAACCCCTGAAGAACACCACTTGTCACTGGCCACCAAGTGGGCATTGAACCGTTGATCATTGAACTCTTTAAGTGCCACAATCCAGCCAGTTTGTTATCCACTGAGTGGTCCATCCATCAAATCCATGACTTTCCAATTTTGAGACTAGCATGTCATGCAGGACATCCCGCATGCTTTGCACAGGTCAGGTAGATGACATCTATTGCTCTGCCCTTGTCCACCAAGTCTGTGGCAGTATCATAAAAGGCCACCAAATTTGTTAGGCACAATTTGCCCTTGGTGAAGCCACGTTGGCTGTCTCCAATCACCTCCTTATTTTCCATGTGCCTTCCAGGAGGATTTGCTGCATGATCTTGCCAGGCACAGAGGTGAGGCTGACTGGCCTGGGTCTTCATTTTTTGACTTTTTTGAATAGTGGGGTTATGTTTCCCTTTTTCCAGTCAGCAGGAACTTTGCCAGACTGACATGATTTCTCAAATATGGAAAGTGGTTTAACAACTTCATCCACCAGCTCCCTCAGGACCCATGGATGGATTTCATCAGGTCCCATGGACTTATGCACTTTCGGGTTCCTTAAGAGCTCTTGAACCTGATCTTCTCATACTGTGGGCAGTTCTTCATTTGCAGAGCCCCTGTTTTTGCTTTCCGTGACTTGGGCAGTGTGGTTTGAGCCCTTTCCAGTGAAGACTGAGGCAAAAAAGTTGTTCAGTAGCTCAGCCTTATCCATATTCTGGGTGGCCAGGTCTCCCATTTCCTTCCAGAGAGGGCTCACAACTTCCCTAGTCTTGCATATGCAAGATATCTATATGACATATGTATAGAAGTTTTTCTTATTGTCTTTGATGTCTCTGGCTAGATTTAGTTCTGCCTGGGCCTTCACTTGCCTGATCTGGTTCTTGGCCACTCGGACAGTTTCTTTATATTCTGCCCATTCTACCCATCTCTGCTTCCACCCTCTATAGGCCTCCTTTTTGGTCCTGAGCTTGTCCTTCGGTTCCCTGTACATCCAAGCAGGTCTTTAGCTATTTTGCCTGATTTCTTTTTTGGGATGCACCTTTCCTGACTTTGGAGGAGCTGATCCTTGAATGCCAACCAGCTTTCTTGGGCCCCTCTCCCCTCCAGTTCTTTCTCACACACTACCCTGCCAATCTGATCTCCCAGGAGACCAAAGTCTGCTCTTCTGAAGTCCAGGGTAGTGAGCTTGCTGCACACCCTCCTCGCTGCCCTATGAATCTTGAATTCTACCATTTCACGGTTGCTGCAACTGAGGCTACCGTTGAACTTGACATTCCCCACCAGCCCCTCCTTGTTGGTAAAGACAAGGTCCAGCACGGCTCCTTTCCTTGTTGGCTCCTCCATCATTTGAAGAAAGTTATCATCAACACATTCCAAGAACTTCCTGGAATTCTTGTGCCCTGTTCTGTTGTCCTTCCAACAGATACCGGGGTGGTTGAAGTCCCCCACGAGGACCAGGGTGACAGAGCACAATGCTGCTCCTATCTGTCTATAGAGGGCCTCATCCTCCCTGTCACTCTGATCTGGTGGTCTGTAGCAGACCCCAACTGGAATATCACTTGCCCCTGTGCTCCCTTTAATCTTGACCCATAAGGTCTCTGGTTTTCATCCATCCCCAGGTGGAGCTCCACACACTCCAGCTCGTTGTTGACATAGAGGGCAACACCCCCATCCCGTCTGCTCATCCTGTCCTTCCTGAAGAGTCTGTAACCCTCTATTCCAACACTCCAGTCATAAGAGCCATCCCACCACATCTCGGTAATGCCAATGAGATGGTAGCCCTGGCGGCGTGCGGACATCTCTAACTCCTCTTGCTCGTTCCCCATGCTGCATGCATTTGTGTAAAGGCAATTCAGCTGGGTGCTTAATGGGGCTGACTTACTCACTGCAATGGCTCCATTTCCTTCGTTTTGCTCTTCAGGTGGCCTTCCCTTGTGGTGCTTTACCTGTGTTTACCAGATTCCTTTTGCCTCAGGAGCCTTGAAGACAGGCCTGATGTTATCAACCCCCTCCACCTTCACATCTAGTTTAAAGATCTGTCAGTCAACTCCGCAACCTCTTGGGCCAGAATATTCTTCCCCCTTTGAGACAGGCATCTTCCATTTCCTGTCAACAAGCCCAGTGCCGTATAGGCCAATCCACTATCAAAGTTAGAGAGATGCATCTCAACATTTTCTCAGCATGACACATGGAGGATTTAGAGGAATAAAAATCTCCAGGTCTGCTATTCAATAATTTTTATCCATGATGTATGTAAACAGTGTCAGAAAATATCAGGGTATGTTGGTTAATGGTTATTTCTTACAATTGTAATGGTGTGGTTTGGTGGAGGCAAATGAGCTTTAGGAAAAGGAAGCATGAAGGCCATCCAGAGGCTCCAAAGCAATACGCACTTGAAAAAACAGTTAGAGAAAATCCACCAGAAAATCCTCCCTTTCAGCGTCCCGCGTTGTTACTAATCAGTGTTTATCTTCGTGGTGATTTAAGCTGAGATTCTTTGAGGAAAACTGAAAACATGCTTATGGCCATTTACCACTGGTCTAATAACCCAGTAATTTCACTAATTTGCAGCTCTTGTTGGTATATTAATATCAGGGGAACGAAAGTAAACTCAGGCCCAGCTGAAGTGAGAGAGTAAGGTGGTAATCTTCAGGGACCTTTATGTGCTTGGGATCAGAGAAAGCATGTGCTCAAGCAGCTTGAAAGAGCTCCAAAGTCTACCACTCTAGTTCACATGATGCAATCAAGTTGCAAAAGAATGATTAATCCCTCATCACACCCTGATCTCAAGATAATCTTGTGGTAGCTGCTGCAGGTAATTTATATGCACATACATATATATGTCAACTTTATGGGCTTTTGTACATGCCCAGCAGAAATAAAGAACTTCTGCTCTCCATGAGATTCTTCAAATAACTGAAGGATGAAAATAGCATTGGCAAGCTTTTCAGTGGAGCTAGATTGCTGCTAAAACTACAGGCATAGGGGTTAGTGCATTTTATGGTACCTTGCTGCAGAAGTACTAAAATTTGTGTACCCTTCTTTCTGCTGCATTCAGTTGCAATTGGGGGATTTCTGGGATTTTTGTCCATAGCATTATTCTCCTATTAGAGCGCTTTTCAGAGCTCTCAGAGGGAATCTTTTTCATCCACTCCATAACATTCTTTTCCTCACCTTTAACTTCCTGATTTGAAATCAGGTGGGAGGAAAAAAAAACAAATTAAGTCCTTTAATATGATGTACTAATGCATGCAGTAGACTATGCTGATGCATGCTTGATTTTCAGTGAATTTTAAGCTATTAAATACTTTGATTCTGTAAAGCCCAAAACACAGAATCACAGAACACATGAACTTTCTATCATTTTCGGTTTCTTTACAGAAGTATTGCACAGCATGGAGCTATTTACTTTGTAGAAGAAATGTTTGTGTGGAGAGAGAGAAGATGTAAGGAAAAAGAAATCTAGGTATAATCACTTAGTACCTTTCCTTTTTTCATAAAAGGAAGGAAATTGAAAAATGATCTTAATAAAAATCATCATACAATCTGAAAACACAGTCATAAATTAAACCCCAAACACAGACACATTTAAGCTGCAAATTACTTTAAAAGTAATCTAAAAGTAATCTGCTACTCAGATCTTAATAAAATGAAATTTTCACAACATTAAAGAGAGCAGCAGATGTTGTTTTTAATATTTATTGAAAAACAGTTGTGCTGTTGTAATGCAATTCTCTCTGACTGACCTTTTTTCCTGTCTGCTTTGTTATGTTTCATTTAAACTTCTTATCAACAAACTGTTTTCTGTAACAACTTGGGGACATAGCAGTTTTCAATGACAGAAGTGGACAGATTGTGTTAAAGACCAACATGTGTCAAATGCTAAAGTAGCACTAAACAGAGCTATAATCAAGCAAAAGAAAGCAGAGCTAAGACAGAGCAAAAGAGGTTTCTTTCTCTTTTTTGTTCTAAATAAAACAAGGATTTTCCTTTAATGTAGCTTAAAAATAGAGCAAGATATACTAGACTAATATTCTAACAGTATTCTGTGCAATACTTTAAAAGGTCCCAGAATTTGTTCAACTTTACTCTTGTTATTAGTGACCTTTCTATATGTATATAAATGTATATATATATACAAATTTTTATATATAAATGTATATTTTTATATATATATATATTTATATGTCTTAATGACATTTTATTTTTATAGCTTTACCACTGAATTCAGTGGGGTCAAAGTTAGGATGAAACTGTGCTGGTTTTGTGGTTTTTTCATTGCATTTTAAATAGACTGTACAGGTGTGAATCACCTGCTTTGGTGCCATCTTCATATAGAAAGATGATTTTTAAAAAAATCGAGCCAACATAGCATAAGTAAATGTAGTGACCTAATAGCTTTTAAGAAAGTGGAAACACAGAGGGCTTGCATTCAGCTGGACAGTGATGGGCAGATAGCAGATAGCTGAGGTGACTAACATGCAGCGTGGAAGACCCTTTACAGAAACTGTCCATTCTGGCAGCTTCCTCGTATTTGTGTTGGTCATGTACCAGCCACAGCATTCAAGCTATTCCCACCTGTGGCAGTGTGGGGAAATTTCATCTATCAGGTAGCTGCTTACCAAAGTGTTTGCAGCTTGACAGGTTAAATGGTTATTTCACCCAGGAGTTTATTGGAAGCCAGTTCAGATCTGAAAGCAGCGCTCTCTTGTTCTCAGCACTGACACCATTTAGAAAAGGCACTGCAGTCACTAAGAGGTGCCAAGAATACCAGAACTGAGTACCACACACCAGAACTGTCTACTTGTGGTGCAGCTGATGACTGGATAATTTTGACAGCACTGACAATGCAGGGGAAAATATTTATTTGTCTTCTCGGGTGCAAAAATAAGCAAATATCTATAATATTTGCTTAATAAGATATGCAAAAAGATTTTTAAAGTCTCTATCCCAGGACAAGGCAGGCTGAAGAGAGCATAGACAGCCGCGTGTGGGTAGGTTCATGTGTAGTTCAGATCACTGAAATGGCTTCAGATGGCTTTTGGGCATGCCAAGTGCACAGTCAGGTCTAGCCAAAAAAAAGTGGTGAAGCTATAGCAAGCTTCTAAGGAGCAAAAAGCATTTAATCTAGCTAATAAATAGTGAAGTTTTTCTGGCCCCAGAGAGTTTCAAAGAAGTTTTCTCACATTTTAGAAAAGTCTAAGCCAACTTCAAAATCTGTGCACAGAATTACAAATAAACCTGCTGCTGTTATCTAGAAAAACTACGTTAGCATAGCTTGCCAGCATGGTGAGTTGTTTCACCTAGAAAACGAAACAGCAGCACCCAAGAAAAATCTTGATAATCCAAATATATGCACATACCCACAAGTTTTCAAGAAACCAGCATGTGACTTGAGGAAGCCTTCTTTAAGATACCCCCATAATCACTGATTGCCCAGGGAGGCTGAGGGCCATGTGGGCCCTCTTCATGTCTCCCACTGTCCAAGCCCACATTTTGTACTCTGGTTCACACTACGCTCTCATAGATCTATCAGGATCTTTCTGGGAGTGGGTAGTGGTGCTAGTCATCATCAAAACAGGACTTGATGAACAGCAAGAGCCTAATCCAAGGTACGTGGGGGTGCAAGGGAGCAAAGAAAAACTCCAGCATAGCCTGAATTCCCACCAGAAAAAATATATTCTTTTCCTTGTGGAACGGCAATTTCTGTCTCTCTGTGCAACACAGTAGATAAAATCATGTACAATCTCTCATCTGATTTTCTTTTCCTCTCTTGGATTATTTAAAGACAGTGCATTCTCTGAGCTCCAGGCAATAGGTCTAAAAGTGCATTAATGAACCTTGTATCAGGATGATATCGTAATTAGTATAGTTGAGAAAATTCCTCCACAGCTAAAAGGGGAAATGAGATTGGAACCTTACACTCACATCTGTGCTTTTCTTGTCAGCAAATCCTTGGGGCTGGTTCTCTGTTCCTGCCAAGCAGTGTAATGTGCTGCAAATTTCATCTAGCTGAAAACACAGGGAAGAGTCACTGCCAAACACCTTCAATGCTGCTCAGCAACTGCCCCATGGGGTAAAAGAAATTAATGCAAGACAAATAAAACCAAGCTACCTAGGACTTGGGAGATTCCCTGAGAAACAAGATGGGCAAATCTCAAAAGGTGTTCTGTTTGAACTGAGTCTGGCTACTGATCCAGACTGTTCATCTCTCTCAACTTGATAATGGTAATATTTTGGCTCTTAACAGAGCTATTTTCTCTACTTTATGTAATTAAAAGTGCACATGAAATCTTGGAGAAGGTATTTTGGGTTAAGAGGTGGATTCTTATTACAGAATGAGAGGAGCACTGAAGAGGTGCAGTGTTTAATTCTTCGTTGTTCTGAAACTCATACAGTTGTTTAGTCCTGTGCGAATTGCTATGAATTCTGCAGAATGACAATGGTCAGACTAACTTTGTCATTTATGAGAGTCAGTGCATCTTTTCTGTGTCCGCTTTCCTCCCTCCCTCCAATAAAATCATGACTTCTGTCCAGGAATGGTGTTTTCCTTTCTTTTCTTTGCTTAGAGCTTCACTTTGTGAGCTCGCTTGGGTCACAACTGCAAAATAGTTATAATTAATACTACCTCCTCCAGAAATAGGATGCAGAATGATCTCTGAGGACCTATCAGCAGTGTAGTTGCAGTGTTTGAGAATATGTCCCCTTCTTCTTTACTTTGAAGAACAAACAGTACAGATATGTAGCCTGCAAGTTTCAGAAAAAGAAGAAAGTCAATAGAGCACTGCAGCCACTGCACTTTACCTTCATGAAGTGCTAGAAAACTCCAGCAGCCCTGGGTTATGAGGGCTGCCATTGAGCTACCAGTGCATCCACTGAGTACCAGCCTTGAAGACCCAAATATGGTGCATTCGTAGATTCTGGATGCTCTATGTATCTATTTCTTAATTCATATAATACCACTGAACTGCATTTAAGTTATGTCCCGTGGCAAAATAATATGTTCGTGACAAAGTGTTGATGTGATTCCTAAATGAATAATGAATATAAAATATGGAATTAATGATAGGAGGGAACAGAGCTATTACCAGGCATATGCAGCAGTTACACTCAACAGCTTTTAACCCTGACAGAAACATGGTAAGCAAGTCAATGAGTTTCACTACCCCAGTCATGCTTGAAAGTGAATACCTTTTGTGTCCTTCCCTGAATGTCATTCCAGAGCAGATGACTTTTTAACAAAAGACAACCCTGACTATGTAAATTCTAAATAATCACTGCAAAGATTATTGATTTTGCACAAATTAGAAACCTATCACAGCATATGATACCTGATATAGGTGTGATTGAGTCTGCTTTGGGGAAAAGGAAATGAACTAAATAACATTTCAAAATCTCTAAACTCTCTTTTTTATCTTCAAAAGTGGGGTCAAAAGCCATTGTGGAGGAAAAGGTTTTACCATTGTTGGCAATGACATGACTTGTGCTCTGCAAGATAGTGCATGCTTCCTGTTCCCAGTTAGTAAAAAACACAGAAGGAAGCTAAGCTTGTTGTTTCGCTGTGATCTCTGTTCCTTCAAAACCAGCTTTGCTTTGTCTTCTTTGCTCCTGAGTGGTCAGTTAGGAATCACTGAGCATTCAATGCAACACCTGCACTAAAAAGATCTTCTCATAAACAAATGCAAATTGGTGACAACAAAATATCTTGTATATCGGTATCCTTTAAAATAATGGCTTAGGCAGTTTGAACTTAAATATTTGGATTTTTTTAGCTTAGAACTTTTTTTTTTACAATATTTTATATAACATTTATAATTAAAAAAATTTTGGAAGGTTGAAAGAAACAAAAGTATTTTCACTTGCTTAAAGTCTGTCCAAGTGAAAGTGATTTTTTATCTTTTTTAAACGATTTGAAAAAGACATGTTTTGGATGAACAGACAAGGTATTTATTAACTTTTTGTCTTTCAAGTGGTCTCCAACCTTGAAAGTGTTTCAGATAGTGAAGAGCAGTTGCACCTCTAAGAAGACTGGGCAGTTATCTCAGAGCACCTTCTCTTCTTCCCTTTTCTCACCGAGAAAGGTGGGACTGACACAGGAGCCGCATTTGCTGTTTGCAGGACCTTTGAAGGTGTCATATATAAGCCTTAGGTTGAAGTGCTCTGGCTCCTCGACTTGCTGCCCAGAGAAAATGTTTCTTAAAGGCACACTACCAGGAAGGAGGTTGGAAAGCAAAGTAAATGCTTAAACTACCTCCAAAAGGAGAGAGTGCCAAGAGATGTCACATACTTAGCAGAGGAAATAAACTGCGTGCAATCCTGACTGATTGGTCCTATTAGATGATCAAGGATTGTTTAAAACCCTGGGATGCTCAGTAGCATGAGAGTGTGCTGACCTTTACCACCCAACTGTCCTGAACCAAGCTCTACTGCTCCAGGCTACACCAGCACACATCCAACAGCCAGTGAACAGCCTGTCACCCACTTCGGAGACAAAAAGTAAGAGTGTTTCTGTGTGAAAGAAGAAAAAGAATTAGTGATTTCAGATGAAAGGGAGAATAGGCAGTATCCAAACAGAAAAGACAGATACAGAAAACGCTAAATGTTCTTAGGATTATTTTAATGCAAAGGTAATACTATGTTAAATGGGATGTCAAGCTTATATATAGTAATCATACTTGTTAAAATAATTTGTTAAAATAGTACTTTCAAATCCAGGAACTAAAGTTCAAGCATTTGATTTCATTTTTAAGCAGCTCATGAATGACTGAGTTAACCAGTTCAGGGGCCAAACAAGCCTCTCTGACCCAGACCAGCCCCTGTGGGGTCCCCATCCAGTGGGCCCACTTTCAGGAGACGCTATATAGCACTGCTGACCCCAACAAGTTTCACAGCTGACCCAGATCACCCTGTGCAATGTCAGTCAGCTCTCTCATTGTAGTCAGAGGTACTTGTGTTCATCAGCTCGCAGACTGGTTCAATAGAACAAGCAAAGCCCTGCTGACTCAGTAAAGAACACTTACACTTAATATTATGGTTTTTGGAAATGAGATATACTGTATAGCTGGGATTTTAAGATGTTCTCAGCTAGTAAAATGTGTACAGCTTTTTTTTCTTTCCTTTTTTTTTTTTTAATAAATTATTTTAACATTTAAAAGGGGACTGTTAAGTGTAGCAAATGGCAGCATTGCCTTTACATATTTATATTCCCGGTATATGATATTTTTTTTCCAGGCACAGTGACGGACTTTCCAAGTGCAAGGAAGTAGAGAATGAAAACTAGCTGGAGATGGATTGCTATAAAGACATGAGGTACCTAAAGCTAAACAGATAAGTTCACCCAGAAACCTGGGCAGAAACCATATACTATACTGGCCCATAGAAAATAATTGAATATTCACTAAGAAGAGCTTAACAAAGAAAAAGAAGTCAAAATTAGCTGATAGCATCTCCATCATCAAGCTGACACCAATCTCTCTTTATCATAGTACACAAAAAAAAAAGCTGTAATGTACAATTTCAGTCTTATTTTCAGAAGAGATTTAAATGCTGAACTATTTATTGTATACCCATTGAAAAATCAACATCTGTCCAGAAAATAAAACGTGAGGACCATTTATCCTCCATGAATATTCTCTCAGAAATCATCTTGATCATTTTTTGAGGAATAAATCTATCATGCAGCAACAAGGCTGCTGTATTTAAACTGCAATGAATAAAAGTCAGTGTTCTAGCTAGAGATCTTCATTCTGAATATTGCAGCCTTTAACAGAAAGACCAACAAAGTCATTTTCAGCTGGTTACCTAAAGCATAATGGGCCAGAGTTTCTACTGGTGTCATTCTACTTAGATTCAGTCTCAGGGTAAGTTTTTCACTTAAGCTGCATGAGAGTTTGTTTTACCTAAATAAGGGCTCCCGTCTATAAAAGAGAGCAAGCCAATACATATTAAAAAATAATAATATATATATCAAAAATAATTACGTACTCCTGAAAAGGTCTACAAGATGCTACACTTCAATTAGCTTTACTAATAAATTTTGGGTTATATTGAATCTAATTCATGGGGGGGGGGGGGAGAGAAAACAGAAAAAAAGTAAATAGAATTTGTTTCATGATATCAGGACAATGCTTACCATAGATATAACATTATGACAGTAGACACCTTAAAATCATATGAATATTCAGCCCAGTGCAGAAAGACTCAAAATAGTATCCATTTCCACTGAAAATTTGAGTGCTATTTGAAAATACCGTAGTTCTGTTATTGCATTAAAACACCCATGCCCCCAAACATTCCTAGGATAGTAACTTAAATCATATAGATACATAGTCAAATTTGTTGCTACATTTATTTTCAGAAACTCAATCCTATTTCAAGATTTTCCTGTAGGCATTAGGAATGAGAAAAAAACAGGTGGCCTGCATATTCCCTCTACCTACTAATTCCTGCTAAAACCGATTCTTCCCAAGGAGTCAGGTTCTGCTTTCTGCTGTATCAGTGCAGAAAAAAATACAGAGTTTCAAAGCCAGAATGATATCTGTATAATAGGAGCAGAATATATCCCTGTATATTTGTCTAATCCAGTTTTAAATGACTGAAGCAATGATATTTTTACTGCTTCCCTAAGGAAACACTTTAACAGACCTGACTGTTGCGATTACTTTTTCTCCTGACATTTCCTTAATTTTCATTTGCTCAGTTTCATCTTGTTTCCCTGCTCATATCCTACTGGACTACACAAGGCATACTGCATATATATCTAGATAGTGTCAAGCTGTGCTAGCACAAATATTTAGAAAGCAATCATGAATGTTAAAATGGCCCTGCAATATTGCTTAATATATTGGATCCAATCCATTTTTTCTTGCATATATCACACCACACCTTTCTTTCTTCCAGCACACTTCATTATGTCTCTGCATCATTATGCAAGTGTGTGTGTTTATGTGCATTGTTCATTTATTGTCTCCTCATGGACAAGTTCCATGTCATTCTCCCCAAGCTACTCCACTATTGACATGTTGACTGTGGATATCTCGAACAACCTTCATCCTTTCTTTTTTTTTTCCAAATGCGTCTGTCTGTCATAGGCACTATTTAAATAGCAATACATCTGTGGAAATCACACATAGTTTATTTAAAAGGCCCCAAAGCTCACTCATGGCAATCATCTAACATTGGCAGTTCAGCCAGCTAGTACTTCTGTTGTTCATTTTTTGAGTAATACAATAAAATATAATAGCAACTGTATTGTGGCTTTTGAATAGAAAACCTTGAAGCACTTCACACACAAATAACATAACTATTAAAATGAGTGCTGTAGAGTCAAGATAGTTGAAAGGTGGGCTGAAAAGAGAGAGGCCATTAGTAATAACTCAAACGTGAAGGAAGGATCATGGAGACACGCTGCAAGTGAATCCCAAATCTTATCCATGGGTCCTGTGCTGTAAAAAATGCTCCACTGGTAGGAAAATGGTTGTAGCAAGAGAGCTGTGGGGACTGGACTGCTCTTGAGACTGTGATTTGTGTTTTATTTTAATGAATGATTCTTTAATCTTCTCTAAGCATGCAGTGCTCAAATGTTAAATATAAATTAAATGTACCAGTAGGTATACAAACTTACTTTTTTCTTAGGTTCCTTTTTTGCTTAGTGAAACACATCAGAAAGTCAAGTGGCTATGCTAACAGATTTTCTCTGAATGACCAGGGCAATTCTGACTGTTTCCTGGGTTTTGGGAAGACACTGCAGTCTGTGGTTCTGGTATACAGTGGGAACACCAGTTGCATCCTCACTGAAAGAAGATGTGAACATGGTCAGTTTCTTCTTATCAGTAAAAATTTTCCAAAGCATGGGAAGGGGAGAATGACTTAGAAAAGAGTGAATTCTTTAGGACATTAGGGCATACAGCTTTTTTTCATAGGTTTTAGTTACACTGTGGTGGATTTTTTCACCCATCCTTTTGACACTTCTGCTAAGGACCTACGAGTGTGTGTTTGACTCATTTTCTCTTTGCCTAGGCCTTCCTGATTGTATTCCACCTTTTTTTTTTTTTCTTTTTTTCACTGTCAAACATTCCTCTCAGTTTAAGAATATGCAGACATAGTCTTCTGTAACTGGTGATGTTTATATACATTCTTCTTTTAAGGCTGACTTTAAAGAAATGCTGTGAAATGTTTTGTGACCAGCCATCAGCTGCCTTCTGCTCTTAAAAGTGGAAGTGATGCCTTTATTCGTATGTCTCTCCTCAGCAGTGATCAGGGAAGGCAGGAGGATATCTGCAAACTGTTGTCCTTTGACTGTTGGTGACAATGATCATAACACAGCATTAAAGTGAAATGAGGTATGTAGGGGAGAGACTTGTAAAAAGAGATGCTCTTCAGCACGCTCATGAAGTGCCCTGGTTTTTTTGGAAGACACCTTGAAAGAAACCTCACAGCAGGGAGGGAGCTGTGATATTTTCTGGTAGGTCTCTTGGTTAGACAAAGGGAGGACACACACTATAGGGTAGATACATGCTGTAGGAGAGTTGCAGCCATGTGGAGTCATCAGACTGGATGAAATGACTCTATCCAAGCCCTGAGCTCATGTACTAGTCAAGGTTATATGTATAATTCATACTGCATATTTGCCCTGATAGAAAATCAGATAATTTTTAATATCATGGCAGCCAATATGCATGTGTCATATACATGAGACATTCTTAAGTGAGACCTGTTTTATCCAAGGCTGTTTACAATAGTCTCCCATGAGATAATCATTCTGCACTACTTTTATAGGTAGAAATATCCTTTTGAAAGGGAATAAGGTCATGTCCAAAATGAATGGAAGTGTCTTTGGTGCTGAGAGCCCTGTGACCCATATCTGACACAATTTAGCAGTTAATCAGGAAGCTCCATTTATGTAGAATAATCTGAATCCATTTCATAATCAAACTCCCTCAGATGGAGCAAGCTGTGAGGAAGATCAGAAAGAATAGGTATGAATATATATATATTTTTAGTAAGGAGTGATGGTGCAAGATCCTAAAGTGAGTAGCACTCTGAAATCAATAAAAATCAATTCTGTAACAATCTGGAAGCCTGATATACCTGACAGAATAGTCAAGGTGTCAAATTTTGCAGAAGTGAGTTCCCTTATGTCACAGCATCAGCCTTTAAATGTATTTCTCTGTAAGATTCATCACATCAGAACTGCAGCAAAAGGACAAGAAGGTGAAAAAGAATGTAAAGAAGTCTTGGTGGATAAATGGAAATGTGACGGGGCTGGAGAATAAAAAAAATCTGACTTTTCTGATAATACATAGGTAAAGATTAAAATGAAGAATGTCTGAAAAGAGTAAACCAAGAGTGATTGTAACAAAATACCTTACACTGTAATATATGGGATTTTTTTTTAAAATATACAATCCATATTAAAAGTGTATTATATAAAATTTGGGAACATGTAAAGTGATTATCTGAGAAAGACACATGCAGATATTTGTCAATGGGGAGCAGGAAAGAAAAGTAGATACTTCATTGGCAAGGGTGGATTTTTTCTTTTCCTTAAAAGGGGACTAAAATAAAATGTTTCTGTCTTGATTTTAAAGTTTTGCAACAAAAAAAAAAATCAGTACCAAAACAGGGGTTCAGTCCATAAATGCATAACAGTGACTTAAGATGCTGTGTTAATGCCTGTTCTCAGAAATTAGATGATCTCACCCATGATACACAACTTCCAAAAGAAATCAGAAGCAGAGCACCTCTGAAGTCTGTAGTTAACCCAAATGTTGCAGGGAGGATTACACCAAGAAAAGTGGGTCTTAAAGGAAAACAGGGACATACAGTAGCCAAGATGCTAAGATGCTCCTCCCTTAAAAATATTTTAGTCAAAAAAACCCTCTTCAACTAAAACATTTCTGTTGTGGAGATTCTGGGCTTTTTCAGTGGAAAATCTCATTTTCCTAATAAACTGAACATTCATCATGAAAAAATGCACCTGGTTGAAAACACAGAATCCTTTTGAAAATTCACCATTATAAAACTGTAAATGCAGCCTCTGTTATCAGGATCCCTGTTATCAGGATGAATGAATCACTATTTATAGTTTCTATTTCTGCTTTTTCTCATTTGTTCACCAGTCACTTAGTCACTGACCCTGTCCTTCGTAAAGTTTACAAAGTAGATGTAATAGTCCTAATGCATGTAAGAAGACTTATCTAGTACTAGTAAAATGTTCTGGGATTCTAAAAGGAAAGGTTCTACCTAAATGGTATGTATAAAGCATTACGTTGAAAGAAGAGATTCCATGCAAGTGATCTTAGTCCCTCAGGATTTTGTACTCAAGAGTCTCAAATGAGAGAGATCAGCCCAAAATACAGTTAGAAAACCTCAAAGGAAGAAGAATAATTTCTCCAGCCAGTGTCTTATATACACCAACATTTACAATTTTATTCCTACCACTATACACAATACTGAATACATTCTGTAAAAGAAACAAAACAACTTTGTAAAAGCTCACACTACAAAGCCTGCAAGCAGAGTTCAGCTGGAGGTTTTAGCCCTAAACCAACATTTATCATTCATAAAGACCCTGTGGGCTTTCTTCAAGGTCTGTCAAACCTACTATCTCATATGTATACAAAAATGTGATTAACTTCATGGCAGACGCACTGTAAGCAACATATCTGATCATTTTACTGGGCCTTTGAGATATACTAACCTAGAAAAAAATTGTTCAAGTTCACTTCTCACAAAGTTGAAATGCTGGTAAACAAACCTCCAGCATGCTTACTAGTGCTGTGTACCTGGGAATGAACATTATGGGGAATGCAACAAATGGGGTTTTATAAAAAAAAAAAAAAATCCAATTCCTTTTTTTTTTAAAAATAAATCTTGGCTTTACAGAACCAAAAATCTTGACTCAAAGATCTTGAGTTTTGAGTTTGCATTTAAGATTTCACCTTAGGAGAGAGCATGATTATCCAAATCTTTGCTGACATTTGACCCCTGAAAATAATGAGAGGGCAAATAATAGCATAGGGGGAACAGGAACTAACTAAGAAAATATATCATGTGGATGGAATTGGTACTATGGAGGAAAGGTCCCTTGGCACAAGAACAGAGGAAGAAGAGACTCAGTTAAAATACTACAGGGCTGATAAAGGACTACAAAGCAGGAGATACAGGAGAAAAAGAAAAAGGAATTTTAGACGTTGCAAATAGTGCACTTTTAGCTTTTGTGACAAGGCAGCTGGCAAAAACATCGGATAAATTCAATCCCAAGACTGAAACTTGAAGAACAACGTTTGTAATTTTCCTCTTGAAGCATGGTGATCTCTCACCAAAAATGCTGGTTCCCTTTCCACCTTGACCTGCTCTTTATCCAATTAGGATGAATTAGCAATCTAAATATCTTCTGGTTTGTCTGGTGATTCCCCACACAACGTGTGACAGAAGTCTTGGTTGAAGACATCCTAAAGGATCATTATTTTACCAAAGGAAGATACCAAAATAGTTTGATATGATTTGTGGTAAGACCACGTTTCCCTGAATCCAAGTACTCATTTGACACCTTTCTTTAATTATTCTGCCTTTAACAATTACAGTTTCTAGGACATATATTGCATCCTTCATATCCTACAGCAGTCAGGCTAAGTCAGCCTACATCCATGTTCTCTGTAACATTTCATTAGAGTATTCTCAAAATAGAGTTTATGCTGAGCTTGCAATCCAGAGGCCAATGTGAATATTAGGCTTGGCTGGAGTCCCTGGTCAAGTGTCACCTGCTGTAGCTTTTTCACAGATGCAACCCGGTTAATATGCAATGCAAACACGTTCTGTCCTCTTTCATCAATGCAATTCTCATCAAAATGAGAAACTTTCTATCTAGTGCTGATGGAAATTTCACTGGCTATTTTTAAAGGTGGAAACACTGCCAAAATGTCACTTTTTAAAGGGAGAAAACATTAATTCTATCATGCCATACAACAAGAGTGTCGAGGAGCATCAGCACAACCAGAATCAGTTGCCTATAAAAAAACAGAGCAGAGGTGGATATTCAGGTACTTCACATACTTGGGTGAGCAACTGAAAAGAAGTACACTGCATAGATCTATGACTAAAGCAAAGTCAGTGGTAAAAGGACCCAAGCTCCTAATAATCAGTCACATTCAAAAATAAAATACAGTTTGATATATTTGCAACATTTTCAACTGAATATTGAATTGCATAATCAGTTGCATGTGATTATAACTGATTTATAAATCAACAAGATTAATGAGTTGCTTAAAATATGGTACTGTTTATATTTCCAGATAGGATGATTTAGTAAATAGCCAACACAGAACTGTGAGCTCCACATTCCAAATAATTTTAGCAAATAGATAACTAAAAGTTAATTTTTATTGTTATAGGCAAATATATTCAGTGTTGCCGCATGCAGGTATTCACAATTGACTTTGCTGGCAGAGAACTATTCATTTGAAGTTTATGTACAGTTCAGAAAAGTGAATGCACTAAAGAATTTATTGTTTGAGCCAGGACAATTGAGCAGAAAAAATTAATCAAAATTAATCAAAAACTTTACTCACGTTTAATTATTTGCTCATATGTAACATTATGAGACTGTCAACTCATACTTGGATTGATTGTGCTGTATTGTACTTCTGTGAAATAGCTGCAATGAGAAAAAAAAAAACAACAAAACAGAACAAAAATAAAAGTGTACTTTGTTATTAAAGCTTAAGGATTTTTCAGATTAATTTCTGGCTCATGACATTAAAATGCCATTTGGATGTTGCTACTGTTCCCAAGCTGAAAAAAGTGGAGCAAAGACTTTCAAAATAGGCATTGTTTTGTTATTTGTCAACAGGCTATGAAAAGAAAAGTCAAGTATTGCCTGAATAACTGAAAAATGGATAAGCAGTTGGAACAAGAACCAAGTCTCAAATTCCCATTCCTTTTTCATTTGAGCTTGATTAACCCTCCTTAGCAGCTGTCCACCAGAATACCTACAAGTCCAAAAGAGCAGGTCAGACGAGAGTAACAACACCTTAATTAGAAGCAGAATCTGTGGATTTCCCAAGAGGACATATTTGGTCTCTGTAGGAAAAGAAAGCACAGGGAATAGTTGATTGCTTTTGCAAAATACCACATAGATCTGAATAGTAAGACAAGAGATCATAAATCATACAACAGATCATAGAATTGTTTAAGTTGTAAAAGACCCTTAAGATAATCAAGTCCAACTCTAAACCTAACACTACCAAGTTCACCACTATACCACGTCCTTAAATGTTGCATCTAGACATCTTTTAAAATACACCCAGGGGTGGTGACTCAGCCACTCAGCCACTTCCTGGGACAGCTTGTGCCAGGTAAAGAAATTTTTCCTAATATCTTATCTAAACCTTCCCTGGTGCAACTTGCGGCCATTTTCTCTCATCCTATCACTTGTTACATGGGAGAAGAGACTGACCGTGTTTGGCTACAGCTTCCTTCCAGGTGGTTATAGAGACCGATAAGGTCTCCCTTCAGCCTCCTTTCCTCCAGGCTGAACAACTTCAGTCCCCTCAGCTTCTCCTCATAGGACTTGTTCTCTAGACCCTGAGATCACAGAAGATGTATGAAGTGTAGATTTTGGAAGGATGGACTAGAGAAGCATCACTCAACAACCACTACAGTCTGTTTTTTTCCACCTTTCAGAGGGAGAAATTTTCCAGTTGAGTTCTCTGCTCTCCAAAATCAGATTATCTCTCTGTAGTATCAGGTGTCTAAGTTTCACTTGGAGAAATTAGGAAATTTTTTAGACCATATCAACTGGTTAGATTACTACAGGTTTTCAGACCTGCCCTGTTTTTTCATTTGTTTGTGTGTTCACTTCTTTGGCCATACATACTGAATAAGACTTGAGAAATTTGATACTTTTTTTGACAATTTTATCAGTGACAGAGTGGGATCAACTGCACCCTCACCAGGCTTACTGATGACACCAAGCTGAGCAGTCTGGTTGACATGCCTGAGGGACAGGATGCCGTCCAGAGGAACCTGGATAAGCTCAAGAGGTGGACCCGTATGAACCTCATGAAGATCAACAGGGCCAAGTGCAGGGTCCTGCATCTGGGTTGGGGCAACCTCCAGTATTGACACAGGTTGGGGGATGAAGGGTTACGGAACAACCCTGTAGAAATGGACTTAGTGGTATTTCTGGATGAAAAGCTAGACATGAGCTGGCAATGTGTGCTCACAGCCCAGAAAGCGAACCATACATGGGCTGCATCAAAAGAAGTGTGGCCAGCAGATTCAGGAAAGTGATTCTGCCCCTCTACTCTGCTCTCATGAGACCCCACCTGCTGAGTGCCCTGGTTTCCAGCTCCAGGGCGCTCAGCACAGGAAAGACATGGACTTGTTCGAGAGGGTCCAGAGGAAGACCACAAAATTGTTCAGAGGGCTGGAGTACTTCTCCTACGAGGACAGCCTGAGAGTGTTGGGCTTGATCAGCCTGGAGAGGACCAGGCTCTGGGCAGGACTTATTGCACCCTTTCAATACTTAAACAGGGTTTCTAAGAAAGATAGGGACAGACTTTTTAGTAGGGCCTGTAATGATAGGACAAAGGTTAATGGTTTTAAACTAAAAGAGGGCAGATATAAATGTAAGACTAGATACAAGTGAGAAATTTTTTATGATGAGACACTGGAAGAGGTTGCCTAGAGAGGTGGTAAATCTGCCATCCCTGGAAAGTTGTACGGGGCTCCAAGCAACCTGATTTAGTCAAAGATGTCACTGCTCATTGCAGGGGATGCTGAACTAGATGACCTTTAAAGGTCCCTTCCAATCCAAACTATTCTATGATTCTATAATATCATAATCAAAATCCACTGTGAAGTTATCTTTTACAAGGATAACACAAAACCAAGTTCTATCATGAGCCTCATCTATTTAAATTCTAAAATATGGTATTTGTACAATAGATTCTTCTGCATAATTTCATAGAATACCTGGGGAAAAAATCTCAGCACTGGGAGGAGGGAGAGAGCTCTATTTTGTCTTTTCTGGGTTCTGTCTTCTCTCTCATTTTATATGATGGACAAAAAAAGCCCTCAAATTTTTCAAAACTGCTTCTAAAGATCACAAGAATTAAGAAACCTTCAGTGAGTCATAGACATTTTCAAAGGTCTCCTAGCTCAGCCTTTCATCAAAAATAAATAGAAATTGAATTGACTCTTTAAAATAACATAAGCAAAGAAAAGGAAAGTGAACTTCAATATTCACGACCTAATTTACATTCCCTGCTCATTCTGGCATCTCTGGTAGTTAACAGATGGTGCAAAGGCAAATACACCTTTTGATTATATGAAAAATGAAAAAAAAAAAAATAAAAAGAGGTGATTTAGGAAATGTGCTTTATTAAGCATAAGAAATTAGATCTGGTTCACTTGTTTTACTAGTTTGTAAAACGATCAAGCAAATTAGAGGAAATTGGGTGTCTGATTGCCTTTCAGGCCTCTAAAAATATATCCCATTAGCCCCAGTTCAGGAAGCATCTCTGTTCAAGAAATCATGCTGGTTCCTAAATATGGCCATCAATATCACTGACTTCATTGCTTAACTCCAACATTTCCACAAATTCAAACCAGGCGGGTATGACTGTGACATTTTATAATTATTCAGACTTTCAGATGTTTACTTCCTTCGCTGTCTGAGATCTGTATCAGGCACTATGAATATAATCGGGTATCCACTATTTCACAAAGGAATTTAAGTGCTCACCACAGCATCCACAGTAACAGGTCCCCACAACTCCTTTCACAAACATAGACCAACGACAATCAGCAGTAACAGAAGGATAATCGTTATGGTCAATCCACTGACCAAATGGCCTCCCTGGTTATCCTGATGGTGCTTTGCCTTGTAGTGAGGCCCAGACTGTCTTGCTGCAGTTAGGCAACAGAATGCCAATTGGCTCTGAGAGCACCAGTGATTAACTCTGATGATACAGATACATCTGTGGGAATACCTCCTTTGCCACCACTACCATACTGTGGCCTTTATTTCCAATTGCAGATAAACCTAGCATCTTTTTAGAATATTAATGGCCATGGCCAAGATGCAAACCTTACTTTTCAATTCTCTCATTTTATTTTCATTTTAACATGCATAAAGGCCCCATGGACGCTTGATATAAGCTTTTAAGAATGCAAACTGCCTTCTCTAGTCTACAACTGAGGAAAACTGCAGTGGATGTAAATGCAAATTTTATCTATGAAGGCAAATTATGGGTTGGTGTTTGGTTTTTGGTTTTGTTACTAGCTCCATCTAGTAGAAAGAGATGTTCAGTGTTCACATGTAACATTTCATTCAAAATCCAAGCCAGAACCTGGGCTCTTCTCGGGGATACACTAAGGCACCCGAAATTGCAAATTGATGCTCAGGCTCCATCAGACTTCCTTTTCACACTGTCTTTAAAAATACAGCTTTTCTGTCTTTCACTTCAAAGTGGAACATGTTGCTCATCACAACTTTGTAGTGAGCTTTTGAAGCTTCCCTCCTCTGCAGGAGCTAAATGAAAAGTATTAAAAGCACTAATTGCTTCATAAACAGCTAGTATCAAGAAATAATATTACCTTCTAAATGCATTCCTGTTTACTACCACTGTTAGGATGTATGAAGTATAATATTGCTTGAATCCCTGTTCAGCTGTCATCCAAGTTATCAGAAAGTTGCAGTTGCTGTATTTAGTGTCTCTTTTCCGACAGCCAGGGTAATTTATTTCATTTCATGTATAACTCAGATCACTCCGTTAATTGGATGTTTTTCTGTTGATACCTTATGAACAATACTGTTTGTGCCCGCTCCTCTCTCTCTAAAACTATCATTTTGTTTTACCATAAATTTGTCTTCAGAACAGATTTTTTCATATTACTATTTATGTGTGATAAAGGACTCTGGAATGATTCATACTGTTGTGGTCATCTGGTATTTTGATTGAGATTCAGGACAAGAATAAAACTGTCTTACTTCTTATAAAGTTCACTGTTCCAGCTTGATCATTCCCCAGGGGCGAAACATATTTCTATCATTTTCACCTGTTTTTCAAGAGTGTCAGGATTGCCACAAGTTTTGAGGTACCGGTTTGTGTTGTTTTTTTTTTCTTTTCCAATTGCTTCAGAAGATCTGTGTAGTGAAAAAAAAGAAATCAAATTTCCCACTCCAGGAGATAAAAAGGATTCATGCTATTCAGGTTTAGAATGGCATAAGGAGTTGGTGGGATTCCGTTCTTGACATGCAGTGTCCTTGTGGATCATTGGTAGGTAAGATTTTTGGACTTTATAAAAAATCTACATTCATATGTGTGGCGAGTTGACCTTGGCTGGACACGAAGTGCCCACCAACCTGCTCTATCCCCTCCTCAGCAGGACTGGGGAAGAAGAAAATAAGATGAAAAACAACTCGTGGGCCAAGATAAAGTCAATTTAGTAAAGCATAAGCAAAGACTGTGTGTGGAAGCAAAGGAAAACAAAAGATTTCATTCAATAGTTCCCATCACCAGGCGATGTCCAGCCACTTCCTGAAAAGCAGGACTTCAATGCACATAGCAGTTGCTCCAGAAGACAAATGTATATAACAAATGTCCCCCTTTCCTCCTCCTTTTTCTAAACTTTTATTGCTGAGCAGATGTCATGTGGTATGGAATATCCCTTTGGTCAGTTTGGGTCAGCTGTCCTGGCTATGTCCCCTCCCAAAATCTTGGCCGCCCTCAGTCTACAGGTGCAGGGGAACCTTAGAGCCCTGATGCTGTGCTAGCACTGCTCATCTGTAGCCAAAGCACTGGTGTGGTATCAACATCTTTCCAGCTACCAATACAAAGCACAGCACTGTGAGGGCTGAAGTGGGCAAAATTAACTCCACCTCAGCCAGACCAAAACCAATATGTTAAAATTAGTGGTCTCCAGTTTTTTGAGAATCTTCCAGGATGTGGTCTTTATGAATAATCCTGTGGAACAACATTTTTCTTGGATTTTGTTAAATTCTTTTATAAAAAGAACAGTTGTCACATTAAAAAGATATGTACAGGGTGTTATAGTCTCATTTGTTATTCTCTGATTAGGGAACAGACACATGGAACAAACATCTTAAGCTTTTAAGGTACTTGTAAAATGTTTTTCCTGACATTAGATACAAATGCCGTACTATTCTGGTACTATGTCTTCTATATAATTCTTTTGGATCTCTTGTTACCATAACAACAAAATGAAAAGAGGGAGGAGGTTAATATCGTAATTCATTTTTTCACTCTGTTTATTCGTTCATCTAAATATTGTCTTCTTCACTATGAAGATACTTACATTAGAATTGAATTGGTGGAATATAAGCAATAAGTATGCAGAGGTCAATGTGAGAGTTAAAGGAAGTAGGGGGACAAGCTTCAGCATTTTAAATAAGAACAACTGATTTCTCCCTTAGGAACTGTATTTGTTCCATAAAAAGCAATTCAAGCAATCTCATCTTCTCTCTCTCTCTGACTTTGTGCTTTTTCTCCTTCTCATGTGATAAGGGCACATTATGAAATTTCTTTAGGACAGTGCATATGCCAGATAGCAAACAATCATTTCTAGTACAAAAGGTGCCTTTATGTCATTGACAAGATAAGCAGGTCTTCCTTCCTCTGAAAATGCAGGCTGCAAGTAAAGAAATATGTCAGGTATCACCTCCTATCTGGCAGCTTCACAAGACCAGCAGCTGGGAAAACAATCACTGTGCTTGGCATCACGTACAACAGGTCTGATGTACACTAAGCAATCTGTAAGAAACAATGCACATTATAACTGTTCATTCAGAATAACTTTCAAGAAAATGAAAGTATCTTGCAAAGAAAGGTCTCATTCACCAACTAAGTCCAGTTAGGAATTCAGTATAACATGCAAGTGACTCAGAGAAGACAAACAATTGTTCTCCTCACAATGTTAAAAGCCATCTGAACTTAACGTCTCATGTGACACTGTTCTTACAGAAAGGAGCTAACCAACCCTAAAATCTCAATAAGATTATGTCCCTATATGTGAAATATATTTGAAGTATATGAAAGATGTAACAGTACATACTGTGACAATAAACTTGATGAGTCTTGTTTGCAACATGCAACACATACTTATATTAAGAGTCCTTCTTTTTTCAGAATTTTGTCATGAGGTGGCTGAAAAATCTACTGAGAACTCTGAAAAGTAAAAATGCAGTAGAACTGGGATGTGTACTTTCTCCAAGATGGTGAAAAAATAAAACTGCAGGGGCTACTTTATAAAAGACCAAAAGGACAATTTATAATTACATTGGGAGAGAAATTGTTTTACTTATTAATTTTTATTTCTGTTATTCATACATTGTGTTTTTTAAAACTATCTCCATCATAAGTGGCTTAAATATAAAATGAAAAAAATACTTTCTTGTGGTCATTCTGCTTTTTTCTCTTCGTTGTAGTGACAGTCCTCTGTGCAGGCAGCCAGGAACTCAGGCTGTACATCGGCTCTTGTTTTCACCATTTGTTTGCTCTGTGTATGTTTATATCGCTGTGCATTAGTATCAGGATCCTTTCACAGCCTCCTATTTGCAGGAATCAGGGAGTTTACTTTTCCTTCTGGTCCGCAGCAGCACAGAGAGATGGGAAATGCAGTGTTCTACGGCTATGCACAACCAGTACAGCAAAGGTTCTAGAGTGTGAGTAACTTGCCATTCAAGAGAGGAAGGAGCTCATAGAAAATTTTTACTTCTTAGACTGCTTTTCTGGTGGAGGTAGAAACATTGCAAATGAATTTGCAACTAAGAAATTTTCTCATTTGAACCAGAGCAATCTGTAAAATGGGTGAAAAACATATTCCAAAGATCTCACAAAGCACTTCACACCTGCCAAGTGATATGATGTCCATGTCTTTGTATTACACCACATGCAAAATATTCTTCGTATTCTTTATATGTTCTGAGGGCTGAAGAGAACAGCTGAGGCCAATGCACTGCCACCGTTTCTGCTCTTTTCATGCTGAGTAAATAGCTGCACTGAGCACACTAATCGCTATTCAGGGTCACATCGAAGTACTATAATGTCTCCATATTCTAAATCGCTTCCAGTGTATTTAATTCTGTTTATATTCCACCCTTGCAGCCTATTTTCATTCTCCTGTTTACAGAATAGCCTACTAAGAGTATGCTAAGTAATTAATGAGTTATAAAGGGTAAAATTATTATGAAATCCTAAATCATTTAAAGGAAATTCACAGATCACAGAAAGCTCAGACTGAGGAAAACAGAATAGGATGAGAACTGCAGCTTAATTTGTAGACATTGAACTACATTTTAAATATACTGTTACATTTTATGTAAGAAAACTGATAGTAGTTTCCCTTTCTAGTAAATGATAACTGTCATTAGATTGAATAATAAAATATTCTTAGGAAATAAATTTTTTAAAAGTTGTAAAAAGGAAAACGTAAAGCATTTTCAATCCTGTTGTGTTAAAACATTGCACAGCATTCTATCTCTAACTGTATAATTTCTTTCTCTCCCCTGTCTTCTTTTTTACATCTTTTTTTTTTTGCCCTGAGCACTCTAAAATCTCTGTGTGGTCATTTAGGTTTTATTTGTTGTTCATTTAATTGAAGATTATCTGAGGACATTAAAGCATTATGATTCATTTACTAGAGAAATGCAAGTTGAGTCACTTTGCAATAATTTGTTTTGCTGCAGCATAATGACCATGTTAGGGCATTTTTTGTTAAGACTTCAACACACTCTGTAATCTGTGTTATTATCATATATTATACTACAGCATATAATTTATAAATGGTTGAGGTAATTATTACAAATTAATTTGGTGCTAATGGAGTAGACTGCTGTGTACAGTGCTTCAGAAAAGAAACGGGGAACACAGGCCGAGATTCGCAGAGTCAAGCTTAGCATTTCCAGACCTACTTGTCAGCAACTTATCTCCCTGTGCAATACTTGCAATGCCTCAGGCTGGCATATGACAGACACAACATGTTGAACATGTTATATGACCTGCCAGAGGAGAACTGCGTCCTTCCCATTTTCTGCACCTAGATCTTTTCTATAAGAGTAGAGGTCTATTCACTGACTCTTCTTCTCAATTTATGACTGTCCCTGTCTTGGAGTGTCTGCTTATCATAATGGTATCTTTTATTCACATCGGTAAATAGAGAGGCTTATTTGGCAATTCCTGCCCCAGTTAATAGTATATTATAAAAATATAATTAATCACATAAGGTTTGTTTCCTATTTTTTGAATTTGTTTCTAATAATAATGTTGTTACTATTATCATCATCATTGCTATAATTATAAATAATGCTAATAAACACTATTATTATTATATGTCAACAACTCAAAAACATCAGAAGGAAGAAATGCAGAGCCAACACTACATGAGCTGTTGCCAAGTTTTCTATAGTACAAATAGTTAGCAAGTGAAGGCACAAGCTAGCTTTTCCATTGGATAGGCCACAGCATCAGTCCTTCAAAAACTGAAATTTTAGATCTTCACCCTCTCATTTCCGCAGACAAATAAAAAAAGATAGTTCAAGAGGCAAACATAAGACTCTTATACGAAGAGACAAGGAGATGTAGGGCAGAATGAAAGAGTCACAGTGTCAGAAGGACACAGACAATGAATACAGATGATTAAACCATAGTGGAAATTTCAAAGTGCCCAGAGCGCAGAACGACATAGTTATAAAAAAGTAAAAATGTAAAAGCAAAAACAGTTGCAAGAGAAAACAGCACACAAATTTTGAACATCAATAGGTTCAAGTAAGGTTCGTAGAGGTCTTCCATCATACAAATGAGATACTCAGAAGGTTGTTTTGAATATCAATTCAGAAATATTTTGTACTTTCATTTTATTTTTTTACTTTTCCCACAGCTTTGATGCTTGTGGAGAAGCACCCAGAGATGCACACTGTTGTGGGCTGAGCGCTTCTTTACGCTTACCAGCTGAGCTGCTAAGTGTCACCATTTCCATTCAGTCACCCCTTTAGCAGCCCCAGTAATGCTTTCCTGCAGCCCTGCTGAACTACCACAGCTCTAGTTTTGTCTTTCAGAAGCTGCTGTTTGATCACTGCTGTGTGATTAATGAGTAATTTTTTTGTTGCTTAGAAAGATTTGGGACTTTTTTTCTTTTTGCAAATACTAACATCACCACAGGGTATAGGTTCTGGGTGCATGTAGGGGGGAGAGTCAGGTGTTAATAATCTCAATTAGCATTGAACTCTACAAATACTTTTATCAGACAGGGGAGATTTCAAAATGTCAAAACATTTTATTCTGAAAATCCACAAGTAAAATGTTTTGACATTTTCAAAATGAAATACTTCATTAAAGAAATGGTGAAACATTTCATTTTGAGAAACAAACCTTTCACAATTAGTATTTCAAAACAGCATCTTCATTTAAAAACTGTCGTCATTAGAAAAATAAGGTCAGAAGGAGACTAAATAATTTGAACTGAAAAAAAATGGTTTTTGGCTTAACTCAAACTGATATTTGAATGCCTTTGTTCTGTTTAACTGAAAACCTTAAGAACTTTTCACAGTACCCTTTTATTTTGACTGGTTCCTGCTTATTCTCCCACTCAACCATTGACTTGAAATGCATGAGATCCAGTTTTGGGATCTCACTTTTCTGCTTGTCCATATGTTTACTGTTTTCCTCCTGCTTGTTCTTCTCGGTTGCCTGGAATACATGATTGATTTTATTTTAAAACTATTGAAACTTTTCCTGCTTACCTGAATAGCCCTTAATCGCTGCACTTGCCCATTTGGCAGAGAGATGAGGCTTCAGTTATGGTCTGCAGTCCACACCAGGACAGCAGTTACACAAGCAGGAAAGGCTTTGCGGCTCTGCCAATATCTGGAGTCAGAGTAGGCTGAAGAGGAAAACTTATATAAATCCCTTTTTAAAAATCAGATCTATGTGAAGTATTTCTAAAATGCTTGCTGCCAGTATATCTCTTAGCCAACCCATCCAGCTGCAGCCTAGTCATGATCCCAGTTTCTGATCCACAGCTAAAGATCTGTCCCATGCTTCCCAATTTCTCAGAAATTTCTTTCTGCCTAAGAAGTGGCCCATCAGGCATTCTTTATTTTTTTATCCTAATGAAGGGCCAGTATGAATTTAAACAACTTTCAATCAGCTTTTAATTAACTGGCAGTATACTTTCTATGGCTGAAACGGGTGCTTGATACCATTGAGCCTCCTTAGTCACTGACAGAAAATAAATTACTCCTTAAACCCCAAGAAGTACTTCAGGTTTAAGGGGTTCAGAGGGAAGCATTCTGGCAGGGCACCATGACTTTCATTTTGGATTTTCTGTACAAATGAGCAAGATGACCCTACCTCATGCAGCTGTCAGACCATCTTTCACTAGCAGGAAACTCACTGTGGAAGACTTGTGAAAAAAAAACAAACACAAGATGCTAACATTTGAAAAAAATGTACAAAAAAGATACAGTATGACAATGAAAACTACTTTTAAAATAATACATGAAGACAAATATTGTTATTACATATTTTTCACAGGATAGCATGTTTTCTATCTACTGTGTTCCGTAAGAAACTAGTGATATAACCTTGTTTTGTTCTTCTGGACATGCTGAAAAGCGATTTCTGTGATAACATTATAACATTTTAAAAGACAGTTGAAATTCTATAGTTGACAGGAGGTTACAGGCAGTGCTTTTTAATATCTGATTCATTCTCTGTTCATTATTTTTGGATAACAACAGTTAGTTTGCTCACAAGGGTAAGCTGTTGATGACTCACTATGACATGATGCTTAAAGTTTTTTAATATTGGTCTCCAATTGTTTTAATTGTAATTTAAAAACTAAATGTGGAAGGTTGCATTATAGCTGTGTTACTGATCGGGTAAAGGGTTTCTTTTCAGTCCTGTGAATTCCTGAAAGGTTTAAGGAGCAGCTTTTGGGCATGATTACTGGAAACGCATCAAACGTGGTAATTTTTCTATCTCTGCGCACAAAACTTGACATCAATATGCAAGTACATAAAGGCTGTCTCTCACCTCCCCCCCTTCCAAAACCGGAGGCCTGCCTTTGTGTATGAAGTAAAAGATGAAACCAGATGAACTAGACCACAGCTGGCAATTTTAATCTGATCTAGCAGATCTGTTTCACATACCTATCTGCTCACTACAGTGCAGTTTGCAGGGTAATTGAACTAAATTTAAAAATCTTGAATGAGGTAACAAGATGTGCCAGTGTTTACATTGCAGGATGCATCAAGTGCCCATCTTTGGGGGTTACACATGGATTCCATGGATATGCTTTGCCTGGGAGCTACCAACTCCAGACATAGAAACAGCAAGCTTTGCTGGAACTCAAGCTGAGCAACATGAAAATCACAGAATCACAGAATCATCTAGGTTGGAAGGGACCTTTTAAGATCATCTAGTCCAACCAATGGAAAAAAAAAACA
>JAOQGH010000019.1:68523032-68545895 GCA_025769975.1 Gallinago jamesoni | reverse complement strand
CAATAGTGTAATCGCCATTGTACACATAGGACCTGCAATAGTGACGTATTGGACCTGTGAGTGAAGTCCAAATAAATCAATTTGAACCTCGCAGTGAAGTCCTTTCTCCCCATTTAGTCACAGACCATATCCATTATGCAGTTCTCAGATTTCCCCAAAGGTGGCTACTTTAAATTGAGCAGAAATAACTGAGAAAATCTTAAAATGACCTTTAACTATGTAGCCTGGAGGTATGCAGAGATTCAAATATCACAGACAATCACAGAGAATACAGATTTATACTTGGGAAGAGAACTATTCAGGCTAACTAAAAAAGGTTTATTGTACTTTCATTAAATATGTGCTTTCCCTTTTCATGAGATTAAAAAAAAAGGGCGAGGAAAAAGATTATCAAAATGACGAGGAAGAAGGAAAAAACAAAGCAAGAGGAGTGTTTATTTCAAGAATTCTTTTACACAATCTAATAGTACAAATGAATTTCTTTGAAAAGAAAAGTTTTCAAGGACTGAAACAAGAAATTAATCCTGAAGGGAATGTCTTGAAAATGCCTGGGAAAGGATGCTGTTCTTGAAATTACGTAATTAAAAGGCTTTTCTTTCCTGCTAAATATTTGAAATTTCTTCCTGGTTCTTTCTCCTATATACAGTGACTCCTTCTGCCTTAATCTCTTGCACCAAAAGCCAATTGTCTAAAGGAAAGTTTGCTTTTTGCAGCAAATGATAGGTGCTTCAGTCAGCTGGCAGAGACAAATAAACTGTAGCTAATTCTCTCTTTTTTCAAATGGGACTAAATCCAGGTCCCAAACAGTGAGTATTATGTTTTATGCAAAACAAAGTAGTTAATTGAAACCTGGTGCTATCTAAACAAGGTGCCCTGCAGAGCTCTGTACTCCTTACTGTTGATTTGCTATGGTGATACATGACATGGGAACACGTTATAATTTTTTTTTTTTTTTTCAGACTTTCTTCATAAAGATTCAGAGCATCAGGCTTTGTCCACTGGGATGTTAATAGGTGAGCGAAGAGATGGCAGCGGGCAGGAAGGGCAGCTTGTGGAGAAGCAGCCTGTCAATGAGCATGACCCACCTCACTGTGTTTTATGCAGAACATTGACTGGTTGATGTAGGTTAAGAATGGAGCATGAGTTCGCTTTACAATTATCAGGCACAGCAGCAGTGTCTGCTGTATCTGAAACCACACTAGTGCTAACAACCTCCAAAGAGCTAGGGGACGCAACCATGCTTTGATATCTTAAGAGACACAGAGTTAGCTTTTTAAATGGTTGGCTGCTTACTGTATAACTTTACAAACTCTCTTCCATAAATTAGTCACATTTCTTTAAATGTTCACTGCAGCCTGACTTACAATGAAAGATGGATCGTGTATGTACCAGAGAGTAACCTGAAATTTAGGAAGACAGCCCTGTTCTTAATACCTTCCTCTGTGTGTGAGTGGCAAAATTTATTATCTCAGTGAAACCTGCCTGACCTCTGGCAGGCAGCTTACTTCACCTTAAACAGGAAAAAGAGTCCAATTCAATATTCTGTGGTCCTATTTCTTCAGGGACCTGACCTCCTGGGCAAGACAAAGAGGACTACCATTGTCCACATGTCATCCAGGTACCTGCCCATGCATTTTGTTCCTGCTGCCTCTCAGGGGCTTTTCTACATACCATGCTGGGGAGTGATGGACGTCTTGCTCATCCTTGGAAGGATTCCTCTGAATGATTCCCCATTTATGCATGTAAGGAAGGCAAGGAAGGGGTCTTTCCCTCTTCCCCTGTCTCTTCAACAGAGCTCACCTTCTCAAGTTTTACACTCAGGAGATAAATTAGTGAACGTGATATAGCAGTAAAACTGGAAAAGTACCTTGAAGAGCTAGTACAGAACCCAGAAAAGTTTAAAAAAATATATTTGAGCTTACGTGCCAGTTTTATTGCCTTTCAGAGAAGTAAAAACAATTAACAATAACATAATTAGAATATATTCAAATTAAGGAATTTTTTTTTTGTTTGCCCTGCAATTTGTGAATGCAATGTTAGAGCATATCTATTTTCTGTGTAGTATTAAAAGTACAGATTTTGTATATATTTCCTATCTCAAAAGTGTTGTGTGTTTTGGTAGATAGAATTGAGTACCTTTCCTAAATTGTGAATACGTTAGTATAAAAACCTCTGAAAACTTGGAAATTATGTTCAAGTCCAAATTCAAACATTTACTAAACAAGGATTGTGGCCATAATAAACACCGGTCTCTCAACTGGTGTTCCAGGTCCTCCCTTCTCCAACATGGGAGCCTAGTCTTCAGAAACTGCAAAGCATGTCATTTGCTAGGCGAAAACTCTGAATAAGCTGGCACCTGTGAATTGCTGTAGCAGAGAGCAGCTCACCTGCAAACACTTTACCCACCTAGACTAGTTACTCCAGACATTTTTTAACTAGTTTGTTACCACATTGCTTTGGTATGAAGATGCTCCACCTGCAACAGTATCTTTGCTCAGTCCTAAGCAAGCATTGTGGGTGAGTTTCTTGTAACGGGAGAAACATACTATTGTGGTCCTTCTGAAACCCTTTTCTGAAGTTTCTGGACATTGTAGTTTGCAGGCAGTGCCAGCTCTAGTCCCTGTTTGGACTGCCAGACTGGTACATCAACCAGACAGCAGGTTTAACTTTCACTCTGAATAACTGTTTAAACAATGTTTTCTAAAAAACTCACTATGATCTAAACAGTGCTTCAAGTCAGCTGTAAATGTAAGAGCAATTAAGGAAAAAACAGACTTGGTTTTCTGTCATGCACATGAAAGGTCCTATAATTATCGCACCATGGGAAATTGAGGGGCTGGAAGATGAACCCATAAAAGCACAACTTGGATCAGATACTTTACCTACGTTCTTGGAGACGTAAAGCATTTTTTAAGACAATCTGATCTGCTGCATCTACACAAATACTACCAATGCACAAAAGTAAATTATGACTCTGCTAGAGTCATTTGGTAATATTTTACATTATATCAATTACCACTGTTTAGCTGATTCCAAAAAGTTCCTTAGTCTGCATCATGTGTTATACCTGTGCCCTCCTGCCAAGTGACATCCTTCTTCATGTTTTGTGTCCAAATATTGCTGGCAATTGTAACCCATTTGTAAAAGTATAGACTGTTCTCTCAATGTATCTAAGCAGATGAATCCAGCAGTTTCCAAGCTTGCAGAGCGTCCTTTATTGGTTGTTCTCTAGAAAATTTCTTAGAGGTTTAAAATAGGTCTTTAGTCTTTGCCTGCAGTTGGCAAAAAGCACAAAATATAACTGTGCTTTTGATAGTTACAGCCACATAACTCCAGCAATTTCAAACCAGCAGGCAGTTTCCACAGTACATGGAGAAAAGCAGCCTCCCTTACACTACTGAAAGATCACTGCTGTTCTTTTGTAACTATGGTTTTACAGAACTTCACCGGTGTTGAAGAACCAATGACACAGTCCAATTTAAAGCTGTACATAATGTTTGTGGAAATAGAAGGCATTCACCAAGATCAGGTTCTTTTTGTCTCATTTAATTCATTTATTCCATTTTACTTCTTCAAATTTATCTACAGTGACTATGAAATACATCATATCCTATATATCTAACCATGTGGACTTGAATGCACACCAGAGATACACAGTACCATGATTCTTTTTACACTCCCATGAACAGAAAACACTTCCCCTTGAATTTTGAGAGAAGAGTTTAGTTTGGAAGCATTTCCATTAGGAGTAATAGACTATTGAGGCTGATATGTAAAGTCTGTGTAGTCTTATGCTATAAAAATTCTCTTATAAATTCAACAAATTTTCTCTGGAGTTATAGGTTTTATTTTAAAATTTATTTTAAAATTTTAAAAAATAGATTAAACACAATTAAAAATTAGTAAAGAATAACAGTGGAAATGAAATCTGACACAAGGCAATATGAAATTTGTTAACATGGGTCTATGGGACTGTTAAAATTCACTGTGTACCTCAAATTACTATCATAGGCATATATGTGAGAAACAAAAATAACATATCTGGTATGAAATATATAATATGATAATATAGACAATACAAGCTGATGTGTTTCAAAATTGAAAGACTTATTTGTATGGCATTAAAGGTTAGCAACAGGAAATGTTATCTGATTAAGTTCCCATGACTACAGCTTAGTCTTTAGATGGATGCATGCATTCGGTGCGTCATTTAATGATGAGACCACTGAAACAAGCAGACAGGGGCTATGACACAAAAAGTTCACAGCTGTCGAGCTCAGATCTGGGAGCGGCAGTCTCCTCTGCAGAAAAGTCACCTCACGGTTATTACACTCCCTTTCCAAACAAAGAATCAGTGCCAGCTGAATAATGAAAAACTCACAGGATCCAAGAAACTCTTTCTTTGCTGCAAGGAGTCTCAAACAAAGCAGCTGACTTGTTAAGGAGGCTTGATTAGACTATTAGGACAGCTGGCCTTAGCGTGAGCTCAAGGAGGTTGCAAATCAGCCAAGCTTGTTCAGAAAAGTGATTATAGGGGAGTTGCTGCAGGGAGTTAGTAATGCTGTGGCTGTCTGGATTTAACACAAGTCAACAAGCGTTATGCATGCTTGTTTCTCTCATTTGGATTGTTTGTCTAGTGGAGAGATGCTTAAAATGATATGCCATGAATTTACTAAGATAGATACAAAGATAAAACTGTTGAGCAAAGAGATAGGGGGTATATTCTTAGGGGGTATATCAGGTACACAAAGACCCTGAAAGATATAATTTTGGTGTTGCTGTTTTGGTTCTGAGGTTTTGATTCCGATCCTACCGTACAAGTCACATGTTGACTAGAACACAACCTTTGTCTTTTAGATTTTTGATGCAAAGTAGCACAGATAACTTTCTGATGAGTTGAAGAAAAAGGATATAGAGACTTAGTGGATGAAGGGTATAAAAGCCTACTCTCAAAATGAAAGGAATGCACCACATGATTATTGCAGTTGTGCATATATAGGCATAGGACAATACGGTAATTATTTTTCAAACCAGAAAGCCCTTTTTTAACTAAAGATCAGTAGGAAATCACAGTGAGAGTGGATGGTCTTGCTTCCTGGAATGAGTTATCATCTGGGATGCCATTTAGATAGTAGGATTTTTGGAAGTTTTACAAGAAGGAACTGTAATAGTAAAGAAGGAAAAGGCTAAGGCCTTTATTAGGAGTCATAATGAAGGTAAAAAAGGAATTTGGCAATGAGACAGCAACAGACAGACTTCTAAATGAAGGATCTGATTCCTCATGTTTGTCTCCTGCTAATGACCTTCCTAAGCTTCAATGAAACTATTTTTGTTTTACATCAATTCAGTCATCAACAGGTTCAGATATGTGGAGTTGTGGTGGAGAAAAGAGAGTCTTAGGTGAGAAATACTGACTTAGTTTCTGACCAGAGGGGAGTATTGCACTAAAGTAGGTTTTTGCTCCTCAGGTGCTGTGGATTAAGGGCTTTGAATTTGTTGCAATTTAAATTTCTACATGTTAAAAATTTACTAACTTGATGTGGTTAGTTCTTTCCAAAAGCAACTGTTTCTATAAATTAGAATATCTAGTTTCAATGTTCATTGATGGGAACAAAAGGATTTAAGAATTTCCTGAATGTTATATTCTTGGCTGTGTTTTCACTTGTGTATCTGCTATCTTTTTATAAAGCTAAACCTGCTAAGTGACTTGTAAAAGATGGCATGTGATCTGGGTTTGAATGGCTTTGCTCTGGGGAGACATTTCCTCTGCATATACTGATGAAACAAAAGAGGTAATTGACAATATCACTGTTACTACCAAACTGAACCATCTCAATGAAACTGCATGAATGCATTGTGGTTTAGCAAGCCTACAGACAGCACTTCTCACTGTAATTAATATGATCATCAAGTCAGAACTCCTGTTCTCATTGTGGCTTAATAACAGCATGTGTGAATCAGGGGGTTTGCTGGACTGGTATAAACAGAGTCCTCTGAATTTAAATGATGCATTCACACTATCAATATTTCTGTATGATGTTTTGGATGCCTTGAGTGATATCCAGCCTCAGTGGCAGCTCTAGCAATTTTTAGTTTTGGAGTAATCCTGGAGGCCTCCAGTGCAGATGGAGACTGTTTCTTGTTCTGATGCACGGTGGTGTCAGGCTTGGTGCTGTCATGTGTGCTGCCCGTGCTTTAGGGCAAAACCCCAAAGTCAGACTGAACTGAGACTTAGGAAGACTTTATGAAGTGTCTTGAAGTTCAGGTGGGGGTGGATGTTGCCATCCCCCATATATGAGTTGCCCTTCAGTTTCACTTAAACTAGAATTAACAGAAAAATAAGGGTATGACACAGTGTGGGAACCCAGCAGGGTTCTCCAGCGGAATAATTTGCTTAGGCTTTTTTACTCCTTCAGAAAGTGGGATTGCAGTAAAAGAAGTTTACATGACTTTTTTTCCAAGTTAGGGTCAAGAGCAGTTTTTGTAACTCAGCATGCTCTAAGATGAGAAATCCTAGCAATTGAATAAATAAAGGTCAACAGTCCAAACTAGATTAAAACTTGGGGATATATGAATCTTTAATGATTTCATTCTCCAAAAGTTCAGCTAGAGGTGCTCCTTCAAATACATTTCTGAAGAAGATGATAGATGAAAGACCAAGAATTTCTTAGAATTTGTCATAAACTGCAGTTCTTAATAAAATATTGTGTTATTGCAGGCTCCAAAAGCACCCCAAAGTCACAAGGAAAATGTGATGTAGCACAGGAGCTCAAGGCAAAAGATGTGTTGCAGCCTAAGCATCCTTGAGAGGCTTTCTGAAGGACTCCATTTTTTGACATGTCTTGGAAACTCTTTGTTATTTTGCATTTTTCAGTAGTTGAATCAAGGTTCCTTTTTCCCCTGCTCCATAGTCAGGCCCCATATGTTTATCAGTGCCCATTTTGTATGTCCAGAATGAATGCCATTCTAATTCTATGACTCTAGTTTATTTCAAGTGAAAAATATTTCTTATTTATCAGTTCCACCTGACACAAATAAAAGATATCTAATATCCAAGTCAACATGCCTGCTGGCTATGATAATATTTTCCAACAATTTTTAGTTTTATTAAAGATCCAGCCTATTGGGCTGCTATATATAGTGTTAATGTAACATGCCTGACACAAAAAGTGAAAGTTGACTGTCCAAAGCCGGCAGTGCATTTTGAAACCTCTGTTTGGATCTGTAGGGCAAGAGATTTTAAATGGATAATAACATTAAGTATGTAACAGAAAATGCTTATAAACATATGTGCTTTGTATGAGATAAATTGATCAAATAAAGTTATTTTAATACAAGTTTCTTCAGAAGGAGAAAATTTGCTGGTGGATAACCACAATAGAACAGATTCTTAATAGGATATATATATCAACAGCATAACAAGTGTAAAGTCAAGGTGTCAGTGAGGTGAATGGAGCACTTTATCCAAATGCCAAATGTCAGATTACTGAAAAAAATGTTTTGAATTGAAATGAAACTCAGTAAATGATCTCATGTGGACAGCTTGAAAGGTATAAATATTGCCTAAAGTACAGCTCCAGAAATCTGAATATTCATGGCCACATGGGAGCATGGTGTCTGTGACAGGAAAAGTTGCAATGATTTATGATGATGATCTAATTGCATTTGAAATAACTCATATCAAAGAAGCCAAAGAAGGAAGAGAGAATCCAAGGGAAACTTAGGAAAGTATGATCTTAAGGGTCAAATTGACATGTTGCTCTCCAAATTGAGATATAAAAGGGTTGTTTTGCAGAAGCTCAATTTTGTAGCCATAGAAAAACTACTCAGGTATAGTCATTGTAAAAAACCAAATTGTTGGTTGTCATTAACCATTACAGACAATCACTATTCATAACAATTATCTAGAAAATGTTTAGCACTAGGAATAGTAAAAGAGTGGAACATTTCTCTGTACACTAGGTGAAATACATACACAGACAAAGGAAATCAGAATGAAGTTTAGTTCATACCTGTCCTCGTTTTAGCTGGGAAAGAGTTGATTTCTCTTTCTAGTTGTTTCTTTGAAAGGAATTTCAATAATAGTTCTTGTTTTCAGTTGTTGCTAATTATGTTTACATTATTCAAGGACTTTTTCAGCTTCTTCATAGAAGAATAGACAGAACGATGGCCAATGAAATATTGCAAACCATAGACTTCATGCTCAGTATATAAATGGAGGTTAGGTGGGGCATAAGAATGGTTGATCACTGCTCAGAACAGTGTCATTTCACTGCACGGTGAGAGTGTCTGGTGTTATTATTATCATTGTTATTACTAGTGTTATTTTTTCCTTTTCTTATATTGTTCTATTGAACTGTCTTTGTCTCGAGACACAACGAGACACAAGGTTTTTCCCTTTTCGCTCATTTTCCTCTTTTTCTACCTCAGTGGGGGAAGGCAGGTGAGCAGCTGTGTGGTGGGGGTTCGACCATGACTATATTTCATCATTTCATTACAGTTTTATTTTCCTTCATTTTTGCTTATTTTGGGTTTGGTGTTTTTTTTTTGGGGGGGGGGGGTGTTTGGCTGGTTTGGGGGGAGGGAGAGGAGGGTTGTTTGTGTGTTTGTTTTGGGGGTGGGGTTTTTCTTTGTTACCTTGGTGTTTAAAATAAAAAATATAGGGGGGAAAAAGTGTCTAAAAAGAATGGATGAAGTTTTCATTGTTAGTAATTTATTATGTAAGACTCCTGTTGATGTTAGTTTTCTCTGAGAATCACATTTTTTTCTCCCAAGTACTCACTGTAGACTTACATTCTTGGACATAGAATGAAGTCCCTACTACTGCTGACAGCACATAAACTCTTAATATGACAGCAGAATGACAAAGCAACAAAGAAAATGATTTCTTTCTGCACAACATTTTTTTAGGAGAGATCTTGCAACCTAACTTAAAGATAGTCAGCACATGATAATCATACTTCCCTCATGCATTGATTTCCAGAATTCCTAGTCAATCCCACTGTCAACATTTCATGTGAACTCATAATAATAATAGTAACAGTAGTAAAACAACAAAAACCTACATTGAGCTATAAATGTGAACATTGATATGCCAATTTCATAGAAAGCAGAAGGTCAACAAATTCTTCATGTTAGAATTTAGCCATATTCCAAGAGGTTAGTCTTATGAGGATTCCCATCGTACAAATATTACAAACTAAAGAGAAATACTCAAATACAGAAATGACCATTTGCCCAAACTGGCAAAAGTGATTTTCAGTGGAAAAGGGAAAGATTTGGGACTTTGTCTGCATGAGGAGTTCTTAAGGGGTCCCTGTGCAAAAGCATCATCATCAATACACCTACTACATCATTGGAGCCAACTGTGATGTTTAATGACAAAAATAAATCAGGCAAAAGGAAATATATTAAAAAGAAACCACCAAGAAGAAATGTCTAATCCAAGATTTGTAAGATTTAGGAGACATGTATTGAGTGTAACAGGGCCATATATTGTAAAAGGGTAGGAATAACATGCATAGTAAAACATACCATGAAATCTCACCTAATAGAAAATATTTGGGATAGCCATGTCAAACGTATATATATACAGTTTAAGGACAAAATTTACAACAATTTTACTGACAGGAAGAGAGTTTGCTGGGTACAAAGCATCCCTTTGTGTGCAGTCCCAGCGTGACTACTGTTCTCACTGATGAGTGTCTTAAGTCTAACCCTTTTCCAGTTGTCTTTGATGAGATACAGGCATAATGGCTGTAATAGTAGGAGGAAGAATTGAAGAAGCATGAGAAACACTGATATTTCTGGTCATGTCTTACCCTTGCATATGTAGGCATAGCTCAATGGGACCCCATTGCTTGCACACACATTATAGAGTTTTCTGTAGTTCCCAGTGTCTATTAAAACTAAACTGATGATAAGCAACAACTGAGTTTCTACACTGCCTTCTTGTGGACTCCTTTATCTGTTATATCGATTATAAGATAGTAAAAGTAGTTTTAAATAATCTGAAGTTATTTGCTTAATGGCTGTATTACCTACACAATGAATTCTGTGAATATTTGACCAGCTCTAATTTTATCAGTTATGAATATGTTGTGTTTAAGACTACCAAAAAAAACCCCAAACCCAAACAAAAAAACTCCTTTCATCTATACAAACTGTTGTTTGTATTAACTGTGCATCAAAATACAACTGAATTAGAAATAAAAAATACCCCACATCCAAATATGTATGGTCAGTAAACTGGATTATCTGCAGCTTCAGACAACACAAACTTTGAGAGAATAATTATACAAATATGCAATAACTCTAAAAATAACTCCTTGTAGAGATTCCAGTGTTCTTTCTTCATCAGACTTTGCTGATCTATGGCTACTTTTCCATATTTTCAATTCAGTGAAATATAAAGCAATTCAAGATATTAGTATGTTTAACAGAAAATGCTTACAGTGTTATGTCTAGTTCCACCTACAGATGTTTTTGAAAGAAGTGATTAAATTTTGGTCAAATTATGTGTTACAAGGTTATGTCTATTTTCTCTGTTTCAGGATGCATTCCATTTGATCCTCCTGATATATCATTGCTTTTTAGCAATGTCCTTAAGGATAACACTGTGTGACTTCAGGTTGCCTTCTGCGTCTATTCAGTTTATTCATTTAATGCATGGACAAATCTTCCATCAAACTTAAAAATTCAAGCTTTATTCCAATTGCTAAGTAAAATTCTCATTCTTCCTCATTAGTAAATTTTATGAAGTTTCTGATGTATTCCACATTTTTGGAAAACTATCCATAATGTTATTTACCAATAGATTACTTGAGAAAGTGTATGAGACAGCATGAAAATGGGCACACCTAAACTCACTTCCTTACTTTTTCATGTGCTTTGATCAATGTAGCAATCTTCTTATTAAACTATCAAAGATGAATTTTCCATAAAAAGCAGTTGTGTTCATTTTTCTTAATTGGAAACAGCATGAAGTGTTGCCCATTCCAACCTAGATAAACTGAAGGAGAGAGCAACCATCATTTTGTGTATCTGGAACATTAAGCACATTCTTCACTCAGACAACACAGGCTAACAGAATTATCCTGAACAGGCTGAAATTTTAAAAATATTGGCTAACTGGCCAAAATTCAGAGGGTGACAGCAGCAGCATTCAGACTCCGGATTCACTGGCAATTCAGTACACGAGTATTTAGTAGACATACTAAACAGCAGAGATACCAATAATACAGCTGTACTGTGTGACCTGCTGATTTTCTATTACAAAGGAACTTGTGCTACAGATTTCTGGAATTTACACACTTAAAGGCATTCTATTGAATATACTGTCTATTGCATTAGGTATTCATCGTGTGTTCATACAATACATAGTAAATCCTTTTTTTCTTGAAACCTGCCTTCACAGAACAAGAATAATATCAGAGAGAACAAAAGCATGCTTTGCCGTGAAGGAAGACATGGTGATGCCGCTACCATGGTGATGCCATTTTTATGCAGTCTATTTTTCTGTCTTCTTTCTCAACTAAAAGTTATTGTTTTACTAGTTAATTTAATTACAAGAAGGTAATCAGGAGGTGCCAGTGCAAAATCTGAATTCCACTCCATGTGGTTAGGAGACAATAGAAGGGCAGAAGGATTTCTGAAGGGCAGAAGAATTTTTGAAACCATCAAGGCAATATATCCAACTGAGAGACTTTATAGTTTGATTAACTAGCATAAGAATAAATACCAAACCCTCTGTGGTTTGAAACATTGTGAGCTTACGTTGCTAAAATTAGAGATGAATAAAAGACAAGGATCCGCAAATCCTGCAAATCATTCCCCCAACCTCCTCTGCTGAGAAGCCAACATCAGACTTAGAGTCTGAGGTAAAACTCTCAAACTGCTGTTGCTCCAAGGGAGCTTGCAGCTCCCAAATTCCTCTCAGAAACTTCTCCCAGAACAGCTGTATGCCATGCTTAATTGGGGACCACTTCACTGGCCAGTTATATGAGTCCTTGGGCAACAAGAATAAGAGGAGCATGTACTCTTCCCTCAGACTATAGTGACTGCAAAGCAAGCTGTAGCATTTAATAGATTCATCAGATAACATAAATCCCCAGTACTAGGACTTTTGCTTTTCAAAGTAAGTGCATCAAAATCCTTCCTTTTGTTAAAGAAACAGCTTTATGGGATCCACATCCTGCTACTGCCATATGTTCCTTTACTTTTATAAGGGAATCACCTGCTCAAGGAAACCGAATATTGGCTTTGTATGGTTTCCAGATAACTTATTTTGCTTGAAACGTTACCTTTCCTGGGCATATTTCTTTGTGGTAGCATCACCAAATGAAGCAAACAGAACACTCTACAGTTATTCAGCACGGAAAAGAGCAGAACAGCAAAAAATCAACATATACCTGACACATTATAGCTACTTTTAAGAATGGCCTGTCTTTCCCTTGTGGCTTCATATATGTAAGAGGTTTCATGTTTGGTCAACTAAACTCTATTCTCAGACATAGCCAAAAAATTGCGTGTATTTTTAGGTATCAGACCACAAAGGAAAAAATAGATTGTGTGTAGATGATGCTAATAGGTTTTTGATAGCTAACTTTCTTTTGAACCATCCATCTTTCACTACAAATAATCTGTGTTCTTTTTGATTCTGCAGAAATAAGGCAGCAAGAGCTCTTTAATGAGCATCTGGCCTATTCCAGACCTGCAGCTCTTTTTTGTTTCTGCCACTATTGGCCTTCAGTAATAACAGGAATGAAAACACTGTCCTAGCAGGGAAGTAAAAGATCTGGTGGAATGGACATTTGGCAGATATTCTCATTAATTTTAAGGTAATGCCATTGAGTCATTTTGTGTTAGAATTAACAGACGGACACCTTAAAACGTGGTTTTAAACTGAGATACCGAGGGGCTTGTACCAGCACTGCTTAGTGATGAGCAACACTGGCAAGTGCTGCTGACATTTCCAGACCACTGGTGGTACAGCTGTGGCTGGAGTCTGCTCTCCCTAGTCTCCCTGTGGCTTGTCCTAGTCTTACTTGCCACCCAATTTTGCAAAAATGGAACAAGGGCAGGACTAACTGGGTAAGGCATTTTAGCTATCGCTCATTAAATGTGTATTTGTAACTGAAAGAGGTACGCATCCGAGCCACACGTAGTTTGATTATAAACTTCTCTGTCATGCTTCTTTCTGACTGCAAAACACATTAACAGTTGGCAGCGTTCTGAGTCCCAGTAAGAAATTACGTGTTTGTACTGTGGTGTTTGTCTCATGCATTGCTCCCCCAGTTGAACTAAAATGAAGTACTTAAATGACCAAAAAGCAGAGAGAGCAGATTCATTTCATCTGTGCTAGACAGTGGCTTCTAATTTGTATTGTCAGACCAAAAAGTACACACCTGGCTTGCTGACTTGCAAGCTAGGTAGAAGCTTAATTCAGAAATCCAACAAAAAAAATCTGAAACAATAAATTAAAAAAAAGATTAAAAACAAGAAGGCAGCAGGAGATTTCTTTAGAAGTAAATCACCAAAAAAAATTGAAGTTAGATAAAATTTTTGTTCTTACCATTACAGAAAAATGTCTTTCATGTCTTTCCAGTTCCATATGTCAGCCTGCATATTTAAGTTAAATTTAACTCTTCAAGATTCTGAAGTACTTTGGCCTCCCACCTTCTTTTGCTAACTGGAATCACAATCTCGAATGCAAAAATAAATAAATATGTTGCAGAGCATGTGACAGAACAAGTATAAGTCCAATGAACATCTTTCAGATTCAAAGCTACATTTAAGCTTCAGGATCATCTTTTTTTTAAGAAAACGTGTTTAAACTCTTACCTTAGGTTTTGGAATTAATGACCTGTATCAGCTGCCACTAATATTTGTTAGCTTAATGTAAGACTTAATTGTGATTCATATGTCTCATTTGTTTCCTCTGTAGACATGGTCCTATTAGGTACAAAAACACTGCATAGGAGGTATATATTTCAGGCAGGACTTGGAGCTATTTTGGATATTCCTGGTAAGTGCTTCCCCCAGATTAAGAGGAACTCTTAGCCAAACTATGTAACTGTGATTCCTTTCTAGAAAACAAAAAAAATAAGAAAAGGGTGGCTCTTCAGATTAAACTGAAGACTCTATAGCACAATGCCAAGGTTGGGATTTAATACTCTACCTGCATTTTTCAAACACACACTCTTCCGCTGGCATATTTCAGCTTGACCTCAATAATTCTCCCCGTCTTCCTTGTGTATGGACCCTTGGGGTAGAAGCTTCTTCTCTGTGTTGCTTTTCAGCACTTCAGTGTTCCAGCTGCTCCAGAGCCAATGCAGACAGCACATTCTGTAAGCCATTATAGACAACACATTTTATAATCTATTATCATGGTAAGTCTGAATATTGCATTTTAAACTATTTAGTTTATAGACTGATAAATTATGCATGCATTAACTCAGTTAACTCTATTAGCACCTTAACTCAAGACTAATGGAAGAACTGAATTATTGATAAGCCACTTCTACATAATTATATGAAATTATATCTAGGAGCAATGCAACTTAGGGATACGAACTTGTCTTTCTGACTTTCAGTCTGTAAGATACCTCTACACATGAAAGGATCCTCAAACATGTGCCTAACTTTGAGAATGTCTTCAGCACAGATTTAGGTAACTTCCAAAGCTGGGACAGATCCTGGTCAGTGCATAAGGGAGATGAAGAGATGCTGTAGGAATAGCACTAGTGATTCAAGAGCTGGCACTTCATTATTGACTAAATGATTCAGCTTAGTGCAAAGTATTGAAGGGCTCATTTTTGTACTGAGATAAAATCTAAGGGTTCCTGATGACTCCTGGATTTTATAGCTCTCATTGCAACTTGAAGGTTCTGGTACTGTGGAAAACTATGTGTCAGCTGGGCTTTCATGCTGCACTATTTGGGTAATACTCAGTTTCATTCAGCGGGTAGCTCTAAAGTGCGGTGGGAATAGGTATATGGTCCTAAAGATGTTTCAGCTCTGGGTGAAACAGCTCCCAAGAACAGTCTGTATTTTAGCACAGGCCAGAGAACAATTCCAGTGACCACTGGAAGCTACGTGCATGAACCTATACCAACCTGGAGAGAAAGTTTCCTCACCAGCAGAGAACAAGCCCTCTCTCTGTTCCATTTGTGGCCTGAGACACAGCTCACCAGAAGAGGAGCTTTGTGATCCTCCCAGCATGGGACATTCCAGAGCACTGCTGTAAGCAGCCTTTTCAGGGAAATTGGAAACCATCTGCTCTACTACTGCAGCATTGCAGCTCACAAACATAGCCCATGTTTGTGAGGAAAAAAAATATTAAAGTCACATGCTAATAATGCTGGTTATTCTTTAAATACCAGAATTAAAGCTATCTGCACAATCTCTATTTAAACACTTTTATGCTATTATATACCAGATACAATCATATACTATTTTTCCTACGATATGCTTACCATGTAAGCAGTGGCCCCTCATGGTCCTTCACCTTGCTCTGAGTACCAACTCCAAACTATTTTCTGGTTAATTAGTTTCTTCTTAGATATCTCCTGTCCTGTGAGTTCAGAATACTGCTGCAGTTACAGCCCTTACACTGAAACAGATATTTTCAGGGGGAGTTTCTTTGTATTTCCATTGCATCAGTGCTAATGTTGGAGCCTTTTTTGTGAATATAATTATAAAAGGTTATCTACAGAACAAGATCTTTTTCCATCCTGAGCCTTAACAAAGGTTATTGAGTTTGCTTCTTTAAGTCTTTAATCATTTTAGCAGTCACCAGTGCATGCAGCTATGATGGAAGCAGGGGAGGGGAAAAAAAAAAAGGAAAGTCCTTTGGTTATCCAACCAGAAAGCGAACCTGGAAGCAAGAAGCCAGGTACTCCTCTGCTTTCTACTCTGCACAATCATTTCACTGGTGCTGGCCATTACAGAGTCAGATGATAATATCTTATGATCACTTTGCAAACCTTGCAGTTGCTCAGCAGAAAGGACTTTGAATAAAGTCAACATAAGTCACTGAGGATGCAGTTTTGCAATTGCATTAAGCAGTCTCTGCAGGGCCACTGAAAAGGACAGTTCCACTCGTCTCCTAAGTTTCCTTGCCCACTGCACTAGTGTTCGACAGGTGACCTGGCCCAAGGAGCTGTTCCGCATCAGTGTTCTTCCAGTTTCATGCTGCCTAATGGCCTTAGCTTCCTAAACATGGGAAAGCAGCAGAGCAAAAGCAGAGGTGGAAAGACTAGCATGACAATCTTTCAGCAGTCAAAGTTAGATGGGCTTGAAGGTACTGTAAAATCACATTTGAACCTACTGTATTCAGGTCATCTGCCAGTCAATATTCTGAAAATACAGATCTTCATCACACAATTCTGTCCCACTGTGAGCTGCTGCCAGAAGTCGATAGCTCAGATCCCTAGACATTGTGTTGGACAGTGGGGAAACAATGCCAAGAAGAAAAAGAAAAGCAGTGACATCCCTTACTGCAGTTTCCTGCAGTGCGACTGAGGAAGGTGTACAGACAGCAACAGGCCACAAAAATTTTATGTTTTGCTCGTTTTACACTATGAATTGATGTCATGAAATGTATAAGGCCTCCAGGTCCCCTCATTCTTCACTTCCTCCCACAACAATGCTACACATTGTGTGGCTTTGCATTTAGCATGATATGGGAATATCAGGATCAGCCACAGATTGGACAAAGTTTATTCTGTAGAAGAAATCTTTCTGTAGAAGGAAAGAACTCATGCAAAAGAGAAATTTTTAAAGGCACAGGAGGAAAAAGATTTTAAAATAAAAACTGCATTTTTCTAACGTAGTGTATTATGCATGACCTAGAATAATAATATATATATATGTAGCAAACACAGACAAAATATTCTTCAAAGACTGGTTTCTGACAGATTTAGCTGCAATTCTAAAAGCAGTTCTGGTGACCCAGAAGTACACTGTGAATGGCTCAGAGCTGATGATACAAGTCAGTGTAGTACAGGCATGCTTTTGCTACTCGGTTTGTGCATTTCAAAGATGCAATGCATCGGTTCAGCTGAACTAGGAGCAAAATAATAGTTTTTAATGGCTGGTAGAGATGCATTTCTTACCACGGGGCAGGTTCTGCCTGGTGCACCATCCCTTGTCCCAGCAGCAGGGTTCGGACAGTTAGGGTGCAAGTGCCTGTGTCCTGACTGCTCCTATGATGCACGCCAAGATAGGCTTTGACAGAGGCAGGGAACGGCATGGGGCAGTGGTACCTTCGCAGGTGTTAGGACACTCAGGGAAATTCTTCCTACTTTGCCCTCCTGAGTCAAAAGGCAGGCTTGGAGTTGCCAAAACCAGGGTCCAAATCATCCCTGCTCTCAGTTATGGTTAGGGAAGAGGGAAAGTCCTCATCCTCTTTCCTGCAGGAAGCCATAGTTACCGTGTCCATCCTTCCTGCTTCTGGTGCAGGAGCTGCCAGTTTGTCTTTCTCCACATCTCCCTATATCTGTTCAACCCTTCAGCCTTCTGCCTCCCTTTCCTTTCCTGGGGTGGATACAATCTTCAAACTGTGAGTGCCTGCATTTAATTTTACCTGCAGTGCATGAAGTCCTCAGTCAGTGCCACACTTCTTTATTACTAAAATAATAAAGAATTATTGGCTGAATTTCTTTCTAACTAAACACTATATACAATTTTTGGCTTGGAAATGTCTTCTGCTCTTATTTCCCTTGCCAACATTTTTAAGATCTCAGGTGTTGATTGGCAGCCAGAAGTCAGCCTTACTGACATATTGATTTGAAATAATTGCTACTAATGAAAATTAGCCATTGTGGCTACAGTTAGTGTAACACAAAGAACAGGATGTGTCAAAAGCTTAACAAGACACAAGAGAAGCCAGAGTAAAATTCAGGCAGAAAATGGGATTACTCATGCACTTGATGTTGAGGACTTCAATAACTTGTACTGCTACACAGGTAATTGGACTGAAAAACAATTCTGTCTCCAACCACTTCACAAAATATGGTAGCGTGGGCTCAGAAGTGAACCGAGAAGAGAGCTACAGTCAGTGCTCCTTGGGTTCAGACGGGACAGGAGAAATATTCTAAACCTTTCCTGCAACATGAAGGTCATGATATAGAAAAGAAAGAGATTGTAATACACATTGTAACATGGAAATATTGTGCAACATGAGCACTACCTCTGTGTATCTGTATTTATATTTGGTTCTGTTGGGCAGCATCCAATGAAACTTATTTGTGCCTTTGAAAGTATCATTTCCAATTAGAATTTGTTTCTGAAAGAACATAAAATGAAAAATCTGAGGAAAGATAATCCAACCCAGCCAAATGATCACTGTGCAGTGTAAAGCAGGCATTACCAGTAGGACTGATTTCCAAAGAAAATAAAAAAGAATTTAAAGGTGGTATGTATCAAAAGATGTATTGACACCAGAGAAATACTAATGCCTGGAAAAAGACTACATATTTCACTGTCATTTACCAAAAAAAAGTATGTATTATTCATTTTAATGAATTAAGTTACAGTAAGTTAATGATGATTCCCAAAGTCGATAGCCATCACACAAAAGGACATTTTTTATAAGTATTCTGTATTAGAATTTAGAGAGCTTGTCGCAATGAAATATGAATGATGTCAAATATGCACTGAAGAATGGTGAATGAGGTTACAGGAAAGTCACACGCAAAGTGATGCTTCTGCAAAGACAGTGTTTGGGGCTGGTGGCTTAAAGTATGCATGTTAACAAGAAGTTCTACTCAACCACTGACAAGCAAAATGGTCTCTAAGGATGAGATTTTCAGGAGAGTTCAGCACCTATTAGTTCCTAAAGAAGTCATTTTGACAACATTTGGTGTTAAGGTGACTTGATGGGTGCTGAATGCTCTCCCACATCTGAAACTGGGCATGGATGTTTAAAGTAACAGCCCCCTCACTCCCCCCACAACTCACTCTTATAATGAAATAAAACTTACCTGCCATCTCCCTGCCAAAAAAAAACCAAACCCACAAAACAAAAAGCCCACAGAAATCCTTGAAGAATTTTCTTTGAAGAAAGACATTAGGCAAAAATGTTTTGTAAAAACATTCTCTGTTTCAAGTCTGTTTTAGTTACTCACCTCTAAGTTTAGTAAGACATAAGGTCAATTATCCAGAGTTCAGCAGTTAAAGTTCTTTGAATCAAAACCTATTGTGATTTAAAACCTGGCAAAGAATGTGCTAGGATAGGAAATCTGAATTACCCGAACCTCCTTAGCACTGCAGATTCTTGAAATAGAATATATATTGTACAGGCTCTTCAAAGGCAAGCGCATAGTACTGACCTTATACTGGGGGCTTCATTATGTCCAGCAGTCACTTCTGCAGCAATCAACAGTATTTATAAATCCAGCACCAAGTCTTGTTTTGTTCATATTATGAATGTATTGCTTTATTGACTAAATTCTTTTATAACTGTATTACTTTCTGCCTTATTAGCAGCTTGTATAAAGGAGTAAATAATTTCCATGTCTACTCAAAAACATACACAGACATTCATAATATATATCCAAAACCCCTTCAGACTATTTTTCTTCATAATTAGGCTTTTAAGTGAAGGCGCTTAAGGATAAGGCCATCTGGATACTCATGAAACAGTTCATCTAGAGTGCCAGGCCCATCAAGAAAGGTTGGACAAAAGAGCAAAAGAGCATGAGTCACTGAATTAGTGCAAGTGCTGGTAAATGTACATCTTGTATTTTTTTTCTGACTGCGTTCTCATGATGCACAGTATGTGAGTTTTCCAGGACACCTTCCAACCCTCCAGATTCTGCACTCAGATTTATAATTGCAGTAACTTAGAAACTCATGTATTTCCCTCCAGCTGTCCCCTGTCTTCAAGGACTTTTTTTCCATGCAGGAATAGTCTCTGTTGCACAAAGTAAGATCATGGAGTTTGCCTGTTAGGTAAAGGTAAAAAGACAAACATTTCACTGGGAAATCCAGAATGCAAGTTGTATGTGTCAGTCATAGTAACATTTCTAACAGAAACTCTTATGTTACAAATACTCATACTACTCAGCAAATAAGGATCAGGAAGATAGATTCAGTTTTGACACATCATCAACATAATTGTGCAGTGAGTACTAACAGGAGGACGTGTAACTCTATCAATAGACAACAGCGAGAGAACATCTCAATTTTCCTTTGGATTTGCAAAGCTGGCAAGACAGCCTTTGACCTGTAAAACAGAAGCAAATTTTTTATGACAGCCAGTGAGAGAGAATAAATCTGGAGCTCCCCATGTCATTCATAGAGAGTCACTCTTCCAACTAAAAGAACACTTTTAAATATTGGGTCTAACCTCCTAGCTGTCCTTCACTTTTCTGCTAGTGTCCTCTTCCTCATCTCCATCATAACTCACCTCTCCAGGATACAGAACTTGTGAAGTTAGAACAGATTTCGATGGAACAATTTGTTTCCTTCAGAGCCACTAAAATTTACTGCTTTGTGATTCCTCATTATTCCTTATTTCAGTAGCGTTCCAGAGTTTAGTAATTTTTCCTTTTCTGTTTTTTTAAATGTTCTTTTTTGGCAGTAGTTTTGAGAAGCATTTAATGCAAGCGTATCACTCTTTTGCTCCTCCTTATACATCAAAGTGGGTTTTGTGGATCCATAGCAACTTCATTTTTCGTCAAAGGAAAAAGATGCCAGGATACTTTCTTCAATGAGTACCATCTGAGGGGGTGGGGGGCAAAAAAAACAGATGAACCAAAACAAACAAAAAAAACCCCAAAACACAGAAAGAGAGAGATCCTGAAATTTCTGAAGTAGTTTTAACTTTTCTGTGAAATACCACTATTTCTGTGAGTATGCTTTGCCAATTGAAGCACTGTAGCACTGTTTAACTCCTTGCTGGAATGGTGACATCTCATTGGAAATAGCATTAAATCATCTGAGATGCCGATTTACATCTGTTCAGATGTCACAGTCAAGAATTTAATTTACAATTCCCTTTCTCATAGTCTTCATTTATTACGTGCATCTCGACATCCACCGCTGTTCAGGAACACTGAGAAACAATAATTCTCTCAAAACAAACAAATTTGTTTTCCTTTTTGACTAGGCAACTTTATGATTTCTGTCACTTAACCTTTGGGCCCTAAGAGTACGTGGATGCACCCAAAGGTGCTCTTTAGGCTGCAGAAGTGTCCGTGACACGGGGGTCTGGCTCTCTCACATCCTGCTGGAAGTGTTCCCACCTGTAAGAGGGAAGATTATTTGCCTTCCCAACAGAAAACATTCTGCAAATTCACTGCTGAGCTGCGGGGAGAAATGCTGCATGCCTCCAAGCTCTGCAGCTGAACTCATCAAGGAGCTGCAGGATGGGACAGCTTCTCCAGCTCTCACCAAGAAGTAATTTCCCTGCATGTTCCTGAAAAATTCATGCACATCTTGGAGGGTAGATGCCTGCATTTCTTGCCTGCAAGCCAAAAATGCCTGCTTTTTGATATGAAACTCCAGGAGAACAATCATCACAGCCTGAATCTGAAATGCAGTAGGATAAACAACCTCATAGTTTGAACTTTGAAAACATACTCCTGTTGCACCTCTTGCCCTTGGTCATTTTAGAGCCACCACCAATAATTCCTACCTTTTTTTGTAATGTGCATAAAGAGTTTCATCAGCCACGAAAAATAAGTTACAAAAAGCTACAGCAAGATTTTTTGTTCTGACCTAAGTCCCCTGAAAGTGCTGTTTCCAGCATTTTCCTGTTCTCTCATGGACACCTCATCACCCCAAAACCAGCCTGCTCCAGCTCCAGACAGGATCTACAGGGTGGTCTCCTCCTTGTGCTATTCTGAAACATAAGGCAGTGAGTACACAAAACTAATGGGGTCTTCTTGCTGTGTTACCTGCAATAAATACTGCTAAAGGCAAAATGGAAAAACATAAATGTTTTAGAAAGAAAGGGGGGATTACATGCACTGCTTAAGAAGAAAAATTGTTTATTTGGGTTTGGCTAAGTTTGGATGGGGTTTTGTTTTATTTACTTTTCTGAAATCGCCTTTGTTATTTTAAAAATAATATTTTTGAACTATGCCAGTAAATAAATCTCATAGGAACAAAAGCTAAACAGGAAAAAGATAAGAAAAAAAAATCATAGCATTCCAATAAAGCTGAAGAAATGCATGATCATAGCTACCCTTAGATGTTATCAATGAGAGATGCCACAGAGCGAGATTCTGACAAAAGCTGACACCAATCATACTGAAATATTAAACAAGCATTGCCAGACAGCAGGGGAACAAAACAGTGCTGTGGGCCAAACAATAACCAATCTGATGTTTCTTCAGTGGAAAAAAGAAAATACTGAAAAGGGAGGAAAGGGCATTTCATACTTTCTCTCCAGAGGCCAAAAAGTGGGAGAAAAAACTTGGGAAACTGTGCTGAGAAATAGGAAGCTCTTATGCCATTACATGTACAGTCATGTCCACCTTTAACCCTGCCTGCTCTCTAAACCCCTTTCCCACAAACTCTTAACAGTTCACATCTCTGATTATGCAGAAGTTTCATCTATTTACTTTTCACAAGGTAGTGAAAAGTCACTTTTCACAAGTAAGTGACTGCACAGAGTAAAATCTTGTCCTTGCTGAGAAAATGATACATTGCATTTAGCATGTCATTTTTCCACTAAAGCACTGCAACATCGGAAGTTACTGATTTTGCTGTTGTTGTTGTTGTTTATCCTGATCTTTTTCTTCTGGCATAAACAGCCTCATTAAATCTTCTGCTAGACTGAAAGTCAAGGGTCCTGGATGTATGGGAGCACCCAGCCGAACCGGTTTCAGAGCACAATAGGTGAGATGCAGG
>JAOQGH010000019.1:68446413-68522932 GCA_025769975.1 Gallinago jamesoni | reverse complement strand
GACCTTACCTGAGAGAGAGGGTAAGTGATTAAGAAACATACGTATGGTATATGGCATGCTACTAAGATTGTGATTGGGGCACTCTTTTAAGGCATTCATATCTAACACGCTTGTGGTTGGTGGTGTTACTTGTCGGGATCACTTGTAGGCGGCAACAGTGTATTCCGCGGATTGCTTTTTAATTGCAATAGTGTAATTGCCATTGTACACATAGAACCTGCAGTAGTGACGTATTGGACCTGTGAGTGAAGTCCAAATAAATTAAGTTGAACCTCTCAGTGAAGTCCTTTCTCCCCATTTCATCACATTGGACTTCCTACATCCTGCTGTCTCCCCTCAGTGGCTAGTCATACTCGCAGACTGTGCTTGGCTCAGCACATACCTACCTGGGATGAACATAAACAGAAACCTTCTCAACACTTTCTTCACTGAAGTGCCTAAAGAAGCAGAGGATAGCCATTACAAGGTTACCAAAAGGGAGGCAATTAATGAAAAGTAATATTTATGGTGTCATTATTTGTAACAATGACACTTTTTCACACTGCTAAGGCAGAGGTGAGATGGTCAGGAGAGGTAATAAATAATTAATGGCAAGCTTTTTGCAGCACATGTCCTTAAAACGTTTAGGGTCCTTAAAAGTAAAGGTGGTAGAAGTGGATTCTGGAGGACATACAATGGAGGAAGCTACCAGTATTAGGTCAGAAACAGAATATTTTTTTTTAGGAATCATTTTAGATTTTCCTTTAATTTCATCAAAAAGTATATATCTCACATCAACCAATATATATCTCTAAGAAAAAAAAACAAACTCCTAAGAATGGTCAAACATAGGTGTTACCAGAATCAAGAATGTTTGTACATAGACAAGAATTGCCCATATAAGTCAGTCCGAAGATGTTACTGGATGCTCCTGACGGTACTGAATGATGAAGAGCAATCCCTTGAATTTGTAGTACTAATCTAATTTGATTCAGGTGCTGCAAACAGCTGGTTTTTTTCTGAGGATTTTTACAATATCTTCCTTATTAATAAGCCTGTGTCAGTTTATAAGGCTAAAGTTTCCTACAGAGGCTTCACCTGTGCAGCAGCCCAGGGGTATTCAAAGAATGCTATTGCAGTCGCAAAGAAAATTGAACGCTTTCTTCTACATACAATTGAACTATATCTGCTGTCTGTAATCCTAGGTGAGAATAAGGAAGAGCTTCATGTTCACGGCTGTGGCTTATTTTGATTTATCCAAAACATACTTTAAGTTTAGGAACAGCACACGCCATGAGAAAGACCCAGCTCTTCTTTTTTGTAAACAGAATTTTGGTATTTCAGAAATTACAAGACCAATTAGCACAAAAATCAGGTTTCTGATTTTTAGTAATTCGAAGCAAAGGGAATATTCAACCCTGATGTTGTGCATGCTAAGGCTGCTAACAGACACAAAATAAGACACTCCTAATCTGTGAATAAAACTAATATCATATTTAATCACTTTTTTTGGTGGTTTATTACTCATCATTAGTACATAGAGGTATATGAGAGACAGCTTTACATCTTCCCCAGCTGAACCAGGAACTATTCATCATGCCCAATCCCAGCTTCTGGGATATGGAAACTCAACCCTTTAATTTCTTGTAATGTTGGTGTGAGCAGTCTACCAACAACCACAAGACGCTCAGGTTCTATTTCAGAATGAGAGTTTATTTGCAATCATGATAATATATTACAAAATGCAAAATAAAAAGAATTAAAGAGTTATAAGTTAATAGCAATATATGTACTGCAAGCCCCAAGACAGCTTAAAAATGCCTTCTAACTGAATTCACATCTTTCAGTAGAGGTTTTCAGTTCACTGCTTTGCTTCTTCAGTAGGTGACAGAAGTAGAACTTACCAAAGTTTACACTTGAGTCTTAAGACTTCATTAGAGAAAATAGAAGACAAAATCCTACTCCAGTCTTCTGCCTCAGTTTCCCCATTACCTCTCCTATGTAGAAAGACTGAGAGAGTTGAGGTTGTTCAGCCTGGAGAAGAAAACGCTCCGGGGAGACCTTAGAGCAGCCTCCCAGTCCCTAAAGGGGGCCTACAGGAAAGATGAGGAGGGGCTTTTGATCAGGCAGTGTAGCAATAGGATAAGGGGTAACGGTTTTAAATTGAAAGAGGGGAGATTTAGATTAGATATTAGGAAGGAATTCTTTAATGTGAGGGTGGTAAGATATCGGAACAGGTTGCCCAGGGAAGTTGTGGTTGCGTTTTCCCTGGAGGTGTTCAAGGCCAGTCTGGATGGGGCTTTGAGCAACCTGCTCTAGTGGAAGGGTTTGGCACTAGATGATTTTTAAGGTCTCCCTTCCTACCCAAACTATTCTATGATTCTATTATAATTCACATTTTAAATGAAGCAAGCTAGAGACAATGTCAATTTCCATTAAAAAAAAAATCCCTTTTTGGCATTTTCAGTTAGTTCTGATTCCTCAATGTCATTGAAAGGTAGTATTTCCTATTTAGTCCCCGTGTTTATCTCAGAAAAAAACCACAAACTGTCACTGAAAGTTATAAAACATGTATTATTTACCTAAGTGATAAATTCCCCATAAACAGAGTTTTTAGACTCTGAATATATTATTTAAGATGTTTGTTTTATTTATCATATATTTATTTATGCAATTTTTAATGGAGATATTTTTCCCACAAGTATAATATGCAAGCTGGGCACTATCCTCTTCTTACAGGGAGTTGCTGCCTTAGAAATGGAGGACAGCAGTGCAAACAATAAGACAGAACACTTTCAATCACTAGAAAGAGGACTCTGCTCATGAAAGCAAGCTCTACATCTCTCACAAATCTTACGAAAGAGATGGTGTAAGTTTAAAACTGAAGTTCTCATTAATTAGAAAAAAAAATCCCAAACAAACAAACAAAAACCTGATACATTTGAGAGGGATTTTCTAGGGATTTGCTTAGCTCATAGGTCCTACTATCCACAGAGAAATTTTGAGGTAACCGTCCCACCATGCAGGATCCTGATCCACCTGATGGTGTTGGTATCTACCTGGGGAGGCTGAGAGTAAGGTTGAATTCTTGTGTAAGGAAATTAAAGAAAATCAAATAACAGAGTAAACACCCAGGTTTTCAGGAATGATTTTGGCTTACTCAGGCAGTGGGTAGGTGGGATCCCAGGGGAAGCAGCTCTGAATTCAACTTTACTTCAATCCCTTCAGGACTTTGATAATTTTTTTCTGCTTCTGATCAATATTAATTGCACGTTTGTGTTAAGCAAACACATATATGCCTATGCAAAGTCCTGCTTTTCCACCCAGTGTAAAGCTCTCAGCCTGCCCAGGTTACTACCAACACTATCAGGTGTAGCAGACCCCTGCATGGTAAGCAGTGTCCTCCAAGTGCAAAACTGAGCCATTCCCATACTCAGCCAAACAAGCAGGTTTATCAGGAGACCTCCAACTCCATCCTTGGATGGTTTCAAGCCCCTAATGAAAAAGTCCTGTGAAACCTGGTCTGACTCCTCAGCTGAAACTGCCATTGCAGGGGGTTGGATTGGAGGTCTCTGCCAGCCTGAATTGTGCTAGGATTCTATGACAACAAAGCGTGGGTCAAAGACAGAAACAAGAGTTTCCTAATGCAAATTTCAGGTTTACAACGTAGTCATGTTACTGAAAAAAGATGGTTGATGTTCTAGGTAAATACATTAGTCCTGCTGTTGTCTAATCTGAATTTTATGAGAGTCTTTTTGCCTCTTCTGAGGTGAAATATCTGCAGTGTCATATCCAAATAACACATCTTACAGGATAAATAAATGTCTAACACTTCTGAGAAGATGATTAATATTTATGCTCCATTAGCCACTATATAATGATGGAAGGCAGACCTCCAACCCACCCTGCTGATAACACCCATATAGTATCAAAGTCAAGCTTTCATTTTGTGAGAAAGATAATATAAAGACACTATCGGATAAGCTTAGATAGCTTTACTAGTTTAGTAGATACTTCTTTCTATTTGTATGCACATATACATACAAATTTAGCCTGTGTCATCAGATGGGGAATGGTTGTATCAATGCTAACCATCAAGTTCCTTCATTTTTTTTTCTTAACACTTCGTTTTTATGAAAGGTTCCTGTTCTTACCCAAAAGCCAGACATTCAAAGCCTATAGTGTGGCCCGTTTGAAAAACACATTCTCTTCAGCAAGTAGAACATGATCACTAGTGACCTTAACTGCCCCCTTGCTTTCCCTGGCGAGAATTGCCATAAGCTTCGCTGACATCAGTGGTTTAACTCCAGGCACAGAAAGGAGCTGTGCTCCTATGCAGTAATTTACACATGAAGAAGTATATTTATAATGTTATGTTTACACAGGAGAAGGACACAGAGGAGAGGCCCAAATTCTACTGCAGAGCAAGAGCCTGGGCAGACAGAAAGTCCACCAATGTCAGGAATAGGGGTTGGAAGTAGTTATAACCCAACCTCTTGGTTTACAGTACTTTATGCTTACATAGTGCAAATACACATTGTTTAGTAAACACAGGACGGGAAACATTCTAATTTTTTACAAGATAACCAAATAATTTTAATATGTTTACAATTATTTTGACATCTCACAGAAGGGCGCCTTCCACTTTTTGCCTTACTGCAGCAATCCAACATACAAGAAATAAAAAAGTATTCATTCTCCCTCTTTCACTTCACACAATTTACTATTTCAGAGGTATGCTAAAAATAACCAATCACTGGTGTTCAGGTCAGCTCCTCTGATGGTTTAGATGAGCTGAGTTCATTTTACTTTAGTGGAGACTTAACAGTATCAGTCAGAAGAACAGAAAAAAAAACAAATCTGTATGTTTTCTTTAAAGACATATTCCCTCAGTAAAGAATGGCCAAGAAAACTAATAAATGTTAAGAACATTTCCCTGAATCTTTCATGGATTTAAACCCTGTTGAATCTTTACAGCAGACAGGAAAGCAGGCATAGCTGAACAGCTAGGCAGAAGAACAATCCATTACATTGTTTTTCTGATTTTGAAAAATACTAGAGCAAGACAGGAAATAAAACCAGCTTAAATGTCAGTGCTTAGGAACAGGGGAAGTGCAGAAAGCCAACTAGCAGCAATCCATCTCCTCATCTTCAAAGTAATGTTTCATTTCTGACATCCAACTTAATTGCAAGTAGGAATAACCATTAGACCAAAAAATTGAAAGGTTTAAGCTCAGTCCTGCCTTAAATGAGTTCTGAGGATCAAAGTTTGTGTTCTGTGTGATGCCCTACAAAAAGATACTTTCAAAAAAGTAAATCTTCTTCCCATTGCTTTGACTAAAAAGATACTGTCAGGGGAAGAGTAACGTATTTGGTAGGCAAAATATGACTAAGAGCTGATGCTCAAACCTCTGAATTAATAAAGCCTGAATGCTTATTTTTTCATAGAACGTCAAAGAAAAAACAAATGAAAATATTAAATTTGACATAAAATTCAGATTTCACCAACAGACATACATGTATGTTTTCCTACTTTGCTATAACTCTACAGATGAATTTTGTTCTTCAGTCAGATAACAGTTCTCTGAGCAGCCTATGCCATCTCACATAGAAAATGGTCTTCCAGCCTCACTACATCAGTTCTGATGAACTCCGTTATTTCTGACATATTTACAATATGTTTTGGAAATTAGGCACTCAGACGCCAACAAAAATTGCAGTTGCTCACCCTCACAAAGTATCCATCCTAAAGTATTCACCATGAAGACATGAAGTCATCCTGAAAGGAAAATATGGCAAAACATTAGCTCTTAGAATCAAAGCCAATCTTATTTCTCAACCTCAATTTATTTATCTGGATGTATTAAATTGACATATTAACATTTGTCACATGTACCTTGTAATACGTTTGAACAAATTTTGGCAAGATATCTTCCGGTTAAACACTGGAATTCTGAATAGCATTGTCTAACTCATTACTTTGAATTCAGTAAAGCTACGTACAGTGACATGTTCTTTCCAGTAGAAGGAAGTATGGAGAATTATAGTTCAGTGAAAAGTCTCTGGGCTTATAAGTTTTAGGAACTGAGTAGTAAGGATTCAGCAGCAGATTTGGCCCTAGTTTCAGCATTGGTGACCATGGGAAATAAGCCTTTGACATCATTGAAGTACCAAGACCAGAATTGAAGGAAATGTTAGATTGTTGATTCTGGGAGCTCAGAGATATTCCAGGAAGAGTGAAATAGAAAATGGGACTGTTGTAGGCTCCATTTTTCTGTGTGGCCTTGGGACTCCAGAGCCAGAATGCTTCATCCAAGAGGCTGGATTTTGCAAGTTAAGAGATACATGAAAACAAAGAAATCATGTTAATCAAGCAGGTATTGCTATGGGAAAAACAAGCTCATAAATGAAACAAATAAACAAAGAAAAAAAAAAAACACAAACAAAAAAGCAAACCAAAGCAAAAATGTTTATATAATGACTTACACTTGTCTTTTTCATGCCAGTTTTGAGCTAAATATATGAGTGGTGTGCTGCCTTGGTTGTAACAAGAAAGCCTGATGATTTGTGAGGGTTAAAATGGAAACTTGCCTTAGTTAAAATGGCAAACTTTGACACAGATCAATCTGATTTCTCTCATCAGGACACTTTGGCAGCCAGAATAAATTCTTCTGAGTGTAACTTTAGAATACAGGCCCTTCTATACAATAAAGATATTTATTTTGCCTATTATTTATTATTAATCAAAAGGTTTATTAAAATTGTAAGAGCCAGAGCACGATATATCCCAGTTGAAGAGGGAGCAAGGGAGGTATTATTCTTCCACCTCTGAGGGCATCAGATTTCCATAAATTCAATTGCACTAGATTAGGCAGGACAATACAATATAAATGAAACTATTGGCACGGTGAGCTTGGCCTTCCAGCCTTCTACACTAGGGTCAATTCCATGCAATTTAACATTTTAGAATGGATGTTTTCAGCAGAGACCTTAAAAAAGAAAGCTCCTCCTGTTCTGTGTTCTTTGTGAAAGCCATTATCTCAAAAATTCCAGGAAGGCAGCAGTTTAAATAGAAGTCTTCTTCAGTGTTACCCTTCTATAAAAAGATTATCATAGAATCATAGAATGGTTAGAGTTGGAAGGGACTTTAAAAGTCATGAAGTTTCAACCCCCTTACCATGGGCAGGAACACCTCCCGCCAGACCAAGTTGCTCAAAGCCCCATCCAGACTGGCCTTGAACACCTCCAGGGACAATGCAACCACAACTTCCCTGGGCAACCTGTTTCAATATCTTACCACCCTCACACTAAAGAATTCCTTCCTAGTATCTAATCTAAATTCCCCTCTTTCAATTTCAAACCATTACCCCTTATCCTATTACTATACTCCCTGATCAAAAGCCCCTCCTCATCTTTCCTGTAGGCCCCCTTTAGGAACTGGGAGGTTGCTCTAAGGTCTCCCCGGAGCGTTTTCTTCTCCAGGCTGAACAACCTCAACTCTCTCAGTCTTTCTACATAGGAGAGGTACTCCAGCCCCCAGTCATTTTTTTGACCCTCCTCTGGACTTGCTCCAAGAGGTCCATATCTTCCTTATGCTGTGAGCTCCAGACCTGCATGCAATACTCCAGGTGGGGACCAACAAAATTTCTCAGAAGACAGAGTAGATCAAAGATATTATTTGCAAAAATTCCATCTTATATTTCTCAGCTTTGAGGCATATGTTCTTCACCACAGGTAAGATACCTAATTTTTCCAGGGATGTCATGGAAGCTTCATCATCAAAAGTTTGTAAAAACTAGACTTGGGTCAAAGTCTTTTAGGAGTCACAGCTGATACTGCTTTGGGAGGTAGGGGTGACACTCCAGAGTTTTGTCTGGTTTTTGGGTTGTTGTTTTTTTTTGCAGTAACTGCAGGTACTGAGTATAAGGTTGAAGTTTAAAAAGAGAAAACAAAACAATCTAAAGAGGCAGAATTTTTTTCTGATCTAAAGATTTATGCCCATGGTTTTGTATTTTCCCTGAGTAACCTTTCAATTAGTGATTTATTTAAAAATCTTATTTAAAAAACGTACAAGTACTTTCAAACTTCCCTGTCTCATCAGATACAAGCTTCAGTGATAAGAATTTAAAAATAAGTAGGCAGGTACTCATCTATACACAGAACAGGTAGAACAGGTATAAGACTTGCCTTGGCTCACACTTAAGTCATGAAAGTAAGGCTGAAATGTGAAAACCAATGAACTATGAAACATCTAAGCATTTTTCGCTCCCTATTGTTCCTAAAGCCTGGTAAACACAAATTAAGCTTATAAGGAAGAATTCCTTAGGAGGAGCAAAATCTAGACTGACAGATATAAAATTAAATCTATTTTACAGCACTGGCATGACTTAGACTCATTTCTACATGGCTTAAAATAAATCAACTCTGCATATTGTAGAATCATAGAATGGTTTGGGTTGGAAGAGACCTTTAAAGGTCACCTAGTCCAACCCCAAAATTAATCCAGTAAGTTAATACTTCAAATAAAAAGAAAACTATTCAAAATTGCCATAAAGGGCAAGAAATCTCCTTTCTGATCTTTCTTTTGGGGAACACATGAGGAGAAAACTCCCTTTTCAGAATGATAAACTAAAAATACATATTTCAGCTGATGATATGTTTCTCTAAACAAGCTAATAGCACTCAGAAACCATCCCTCATTTGTTTTCTTCCTCATTGGTTGAATTAAGGTCTAAGTCTGTTGCCAGTGAAGCAAGTCAGCTGAGTTTTTTCCTCATCTGCTATAGGTTGCCTACTGAACTGAACAGCCTAACCTCTTTCCATGTGGAAAACCTTTTTCTAAGGCTCTCACATAGGTAATATGCTTAGAGTGACCAATTTATGTTGCTTGAATTTTAAAGATGAAATCCTTAACAAGTCGTTTGTCACTCAGAAAAAGGCAGACATTTGTAGATGAGAGAGTTCTGAACTGCAAATCCTTGTCTCACATATGTACTTATTTCAAGGTTGTTGGTGTACCTGAAGAATTGGAAAAGAGAGGAATTTCACATCACACTCTTTCTCTGAAATTTCCTATCTGACTTAGTTATTCCTTTCCTGAAGCAGGAAGCCTGGCACAAAACTAGTTTCATAGTCACAAAGTGCATTTTGAGGCCTATAACTTTCCTTCTACTGCACAGGAAAACAAGGTTAATAATTCAGGGCTGCCATTTCTACTCTGTGAACCAGGTACCTGGAAGCCAGACCTCTATTCTTTTATGAATCTAGACAGATTCAGCCCACATAAGCGCTATCACCTCAATAAAAAACCCCTTCAAACAGGATTCTAATTTTCCTTAGACTCCTGCAGGTGCTAAAGAAGCACGGATCACTTTCTGCAAGCGTTTGCATATTAAATTTAAAAATACTGAAGACCTATAGAGTAGTTAGCTAACTAAGATATCTCAAATAATTTATCTAAACTTTTTCCACAGAGCAGAGAAGCAACCTTTGAGTTTCTCAACAGACAGGAAGCCAAGCAGTCAATCAAACTTCTTCAAAATCCTTAATTCCTTGAAGAGCGATAGGTAGAGCTCTACACAGCCGCCTGAGTTACAAACTGCTGTCAGCAGGGGCAGGAGGAATGGGAGATTTGTAAAGTATCATACTCACCTGCTTTTTCTGTAACCTTTCCAAACAGAGTTGAGAAAAAAATACAAATTGAGATATAAAAAATAGAAATACAAAATACGATTGAGAAAATATTCAAAATACATCCTTGAGATGCTTTTCAGTTTGTTTTCCTCTTGAACTGCTGGACACCCACACTGCCAAAAATCCCATTTGAACTGTAAACAGTCACTGTTAATTGAGATAAGGAGTACAATTCAAACTAAATTGTTTGAAGGAATGAGGGAAACCTCCTTGTGGGAGGTTTCCTTGCTGATGCTGAACTCCTGTGGTCCTTAGAACAGAATACAAAGCTACTTATTTAATGATGACCAAGGATTTGGTCCTGAGAAGCTTTACATGCCTGAGCACTCCTCACTTCAAACAGCAACCCTGCCGAAATTATGAATTGTTTTCATGAATCTGTTAGCAGGAGCAAAACAGTACAGCAGCAAAACCATAGCTGTGGAAAGGCAAACTAATCAAAGGCTGACTGCAGCACCTCAGATCCTATTGACTTAACAGGAAATTTTATAATATCCATAGAAGTGCAAGTTGTGTTTTGCAGGGCTGCTGGGCAAACAGGGTCCAGCTGAAGTTTCTGGGAGTGACAGGAGTCACTCTGAAATGTCTCTGAAAATTTAGCAGTTCACATAGAGAAAGCCTCTACGGGACAAAAATGGAAACCAACTTTCTTCTAATCTAGATAAAATAATTGTTGTGGAAGTACCCCCAGCCTCCCAAAAATACCGTCGTTCTTGCAGTCACATAATGAACATGAACCTATTTTGTCATCAGCATGCAAGTATCCCAGACATATCACATGTTACATCAGGTCCACACGTAAGTGCAAGTTCAGTCAACAGATCAGACATGCAGGAGACATAAAATATGACCCACACCAGTACCATACACCTCTGAGGAAAGCAGGGAAGAGCTTGCTGATTTTAACAACTGTTTCAATAGGTTTTGTGTGGCTCATGGACTAAAAGCTACTCAGTCCTGAGTGCAGTCTAGTCTTACGTAATGACTGCCTTTCCCCTTTGCAGCTTGAGTAGGAGAAATGGACATTTGTGTCAATCATATACCTATACAAAGATGAGCTATTCCTAAATTACTATGCAAGAAGTAGATCTGGTCATAGCAAAGCCATCTAAAGTTCAAACGAACTTTCGTCTCAATTTTTAATCTTATTTTGTTAGCCCCACTTCTCAGTGCCAGTTCATCTTGTTAGTGACTTCAACAGATTCATGAAGTAAGATTTATTTTCTGTAAAGCAAGCTGGACCATAAAAACATATTTTATAATGTTTTTTTTACAATAATCCCCTTTCCAGAACTGCCGTAGAGTCATTTAGGCAGCAGATAGAGGAAGCACTCTGGAGATCTCTTTCAGCTGCTTCTGAAATTTGCAGTTCCTACTATTTAATCAAAAATTAAAACCTGGACAGCAGGAGTTTTGAAGCATTTTTAAATATGAAAAAAAAAAATAGAATTTATAATGATTATAGAAGAAGAAAGCTATATACTGATTATTTTAACACCAAAAAAAATGAGCCATAGCAGTTTGCCTGAAACACTAAAAATAGAGTCAAAACACACAGGACAATTTTAAAGGTATTTAGACTGTTAATTCACATTGTTTTTAATATAAATTAGAATTCTAAATGCTAACCTAATGCAAAGACAAATCCAGTGTGCTGAGTTCCATAAGAAATACTGATATTTCTCTGTTTGTTGAATTTTCTTAGAGACTAGAACTGGACTATTAAGTTTATTAAAAATGAATTTTTGTTCTTGCTGTGTCACTGTGACTATTCTGAGCTACCTGAAATGCAGAGCTCAGGTCCCAGTGGGTACTTATGGTTTGCCCTGGCTTTAACAGAACACCTGAGTGATGCTGAGTTGGAAAAGCACATTGCCTTCACTGCACATGCCTTCATGGAACAGTGGTACAGGTTACCCAGTGAACAATTTCCAGACTCATTCCTGTCTGAAGAAATACCTAATTTTATCATATATATAAAACTAGACAACAATGTTTTTTCCTTTTGCAGCTCTACAAAAAAAATGAAGGAAAGGACATGCCATAAGCCTGCTGGCTTCAGTGGACTCTCCTTTAAGCCATGATCACAGGTGGCCCTTACAAACAAGCTTTTTGCAATTTGATGCTAAAGAAGTATATTTTTTAAGAAGGAAAAAAAATCAAGATCAACTTGTCATGTCTGTTCTGATTGATATTTGCTTTTATGGAGTTATAAGAGAGATTTTGTGGTTTTGAGTCAGGAGCTTGGCTTGTTAAATTGATTGACTGATTAGGAAAGAATTTGGCAAGATTTTCCTTCTGGCTAATATAACAGGCCAACACACTGATGGAAAAGTAGATTTATGAGTAGTTTTGTTAGTTTTGGCTGGGGTAGAGTTAATTTTCTTCACAGTGTCTAGAATAGGGCTGTTTTGGATTTGTGCTGGAAACAATGTTGATAATAAAGAAATGCTTTAGTTATTGCTGAACAGCACTTACACAGAGTCAAGGCCTTTTCTGCTCCTTCCATCACCGCACCAAGTAGGCTGAAAAGTTGAGAGGTAAGCTGACCCCAACTGACCGAAAGGTTATTCATTCCATACCTTATGACATCATGCTGAGCAATAAAACTAGGGTTAAATATTATTATCATCATCATCACTATAATTATTATTTATTTCAATTATTAAACTCTTCTTATTTCAATCTGCAAGTTTTCTCACTTTTACCCTTCTGATTTTCTTTTCCCCCCATGCTGCTGAGTTGGGGAGTGAACGAGAGGTTCTCTGGTGGGCTCTTAGTTGCTGGCTGGGGTTAAACGATGACAACAGCAGAAAGTATATATACATGTGTATATATGAATTACACACCTAACTTCTGAAGAAGCAATAAGGACTTGTTTGACAAATAATTTGCATCTAAATTAGCTGTAATTTTTGCTATTGTCAGACACACGAGAAACCAAGCCCTTTTATTCTCTGCAGGGATTAATGTATGGTTAGGCATTCATTGATTTATTTTTTTTTCCGAGATTTGTAATATCTTTGGAGTTTTTCAAAACTTGCTTGGTTTATCTGCTATTATAGACATAAAGCATGTGTTTTTATTAAAAATAATTGGTCAAAATACATCCCATTAAATATGCTTGCAGAAAGAGTAGAAATATGGACAGTTTAATACAATTTGGATAATATAATAAAAATACTGTTCCAACAGCTACTATAAAAATAAAGTGATATTTATTGGCAAATTAAAATATGTCTATTTAATAAGCACAATTATTTGATATCTATATATCAATTGAATGTTCATGCATGTACATATTCCAAGAGGTACCTAGGTAGCAGCTATAATGAATACATGACTGATTTTCATAATCATAGATTAAAAAAAAGAGTGATGTCAGCTCTCTGTGTTTGTGTATATACATATAGGTAGGTAAATGCATGATTTTTGTCCCAGAAATTTGAAATTGCTTTCAAAATTTCATATCCAGTGTTTACTATTTCATTTCACATTTGAAAACCTAAATGAACACAGATGCATCTAAATAAAATTCTCAAATGTATTTAGGGTCTTTTGAAAACTAGACTCTGCATATTTTCTAGGAGGTGAAATATGCTAGGCCAGACATAATTGAATATTCCCTTTTCATCTTTTTCACACAGAGCCATTCCAGTCCTGTTTCAAACTACATGCTCATTATTACAGCCCATACTGCAAGACGCACTGCAGTAACAAGATGCTCCATTTCTAGCAACTGAATTTTTCAGTTTCCAGTAAACACTCAAACAACCAGATGCTCCAGTTTTTTATTACTAGTCTGTTCTTCTGGAAAGAATAAATCCCATAATTCTCATTCTCTTCTGAGACGCTAGAGATTGACAATATCCCCCAATATAGGCAGAGCTTTGGCTGTGGGGAACTGATACAACAAGACTAAAGGCCAGGACTTTTCTTTTGAAATGCCTTCTCAGAAAAAATAGTAGAGAAGATTTTTGTCACAGATTTTTAACTTTGTCAGGAACAAACCAAAACAAAACAAAACATGCATTTTCTTTACTGTGAAGGTGGTGATGTAGTGCAACAGGCTGCACAGAAATGTTCTCAATGGCCCATCCCTGGAAGTGTCCAAGACCAGGCTGGATGGGGTTTTGAGCAACCTGGTCTGGTGCATCCTTTCCAACCCAAACCATTCTATGATTCTATGGGTTTTTTTGCTGAACTATGGCATTAGTTTATATTAAATAAATTCAATAAATACTGAATTTGCAAGTCATCTCATTGGCTTTTTTAAACTGTTTTTTAATTCTCTGTCCTACACACTGGATCTCCACAGGAGAAAAGACAACAGGGATATTCTTCTTTCAAAGGTACACAAAAGAGAAAAGAATAGTTCTGGATCCATGGCACTGACATACCTGCTATATTTCCCTCTTATGTTCCTAAACATTTATGGATAATTATGCCCCAGGAGGAATTAATCTCTTAATCTGTTTTAGTTTAGTTTTTGAAAATTGAAAGGAAGTTTTTATTTTAATTCAGTAAAATTTCACTTAATTCTGAATTTCCTTGGGAACTTCCTAAGACTTCATTTTCATCTGAGATTACAGCATGACAGGTTTTGTCCTCTTCAGACTGACATTTGTAATATTTAACTGCAGGAGTAATAGCTGATATAAAAATTTTTCATCTCTAATATCTGTGAAACCTGGAGAAAAAAAACTATAGTAATGTCCAGAGCCTCAGTCTCCTGCAGTTCTCTGGTTAATCCAGAGACTACTTTAAATCCAAATTACGTGGTTTGAAGCATGAATTACTGCATAAGATTTCCTAAACTTCATTCTGCAGAAGATCCCAGAAGACATTTATAATGATCACTTGTGAATCAAGGAGGAGATCTAAGACTCTGCTCCTCCCTGGAGCTCTGGGAACAGCTGACATCAGTGAAGGTCACCAGTGTGGCATTCTAAATAGTGTCTGAGTCTGAGTAAAACAAAATCCAAGCATCACAAAGGTAATTTGAATTTATTTCATCTCCTTGCAATCCACACCTCCTGATTACTCTAAAACCAGATTACTGATTTTATTTCTTTAGGTATAATTTAAAGAATAATTTTTAGTTTCCCAAACATATCAAAAACCCATTAATGAAGTTGTTTAGTTAGACTAGTTGCTGGTTAATCTCCCTGATTAATTAAAATCCTAGAACTCATTCTGCACAGGATTGGTTTATGAAATATGTAACCTAAAGTGAATCCATTTGTTCTGAGTTCTGATTTTCTGCCTGCAGGATTTTCTGCAGATTTTTGCTATGAACACAGGGATGCCTGGAAAGGCTCAGAAATTAACTTTAGGACTCATCTAAATGTGCAAGTAGGCTATTCTACTCAATGAAGGGCACACAGAACTCAAAAACACGGCACATGTATGAATGATTATCTTTTTTAATTTCTGATTGAGACTTTTTTTACTAAATGATGATGTTATTTAAAAATGTTGTTTCCATTCAAAGAGATCTGAAGACAAGCTAAGCCATGTAAAAGTAACAATCACAAATTACAGACTGGCCCTGACTGCAATGCTTAAACATGGATTGGAACAAAAATACATATATAATACATATATACTTTTTCATATGAGTTTTTGGTGTAAACATACATTAGAAACAGGTTTAAAGTGTAATTTCAGTCTAAAGGGAAAATGTTCTTGTTTTAAAGGGTCTGGAAAACTGGCTTCCAATCAATTCAAGTTTTTTCAAACTAAATTTTTTCAAACTAAAAATGGTAGAGAAAGAACAAGGAAGATAGGGGTGAGAGGAACATAATGTTCAACAAACATGAGCAAAAAAAAACTTGACTAAAACAAATCTGAGTGCTTCTGCATCAGGCAAAATATGCAGCTCTAGTGTAGCCTTCTCAGGAACGTGGGAACATACGTTCAAGCTGTGCAAGCTCACATGCATATTCCTTTTCTTCCCACTAGCATGACATTGCCTTCACTAGGAAAGGGGAAGGACCACATGTTCTTAAAAATTCTAAAATTAATGCCAGAAATGCAACTGCTTTTTATTTAGTGACAGAGGTTTTAAAAATCACCATGTTTCACCTGCCATCAGCAGCTTTAATTTGCTCCTTTTTCTTTGGCCAGAGGAACTTCAAATAGCCTTGGCATGTTGCCACTTCTTGGTCAGAACTGGAATCCAAAATTAGGAAGCTGGATAATTGCCATTCCTGATGCTTGTTTAGTCTTAAGAGGGTGTATTTCCACCTCAGGAGTGGTCACTAACACATTTTAGCTATATCTGTCTTGATTTGAATCCTAAGCATTTGCCAAGTGTGTTTCCATGTTTTCAGTGAAGAAACATTTAATACAAATTTAAAATAAACTTTTAATCCCAATTACTATGCATTACTTTGGCATCACAAATTATTGTTCTCCCCTTACCCCAGTACTGGAGATACAGATAAAAGGTACTAATTGATTTTAAAGTATCCTATATTGGGTATGCTATTTTCTCAGAATGTATGTAACTCTTTTGTTGTTGTACATCATAACACACTCCTCCCATTTTACATTCATGTGCAGTGAATAGTCTCCGATTGACCATCTGATTTAGTGTTGTCTGCTTAGATAGATACCTTTTAAAGGATACCATTCAATACTGGAATTAGAAGCAGTCTTCTTTTCCCTTTTTTCCCTCCATCCTCTTCCCTTCAGCCAAAGGGACAAGAGAAGGAAGAGACCAAAGAAGTAGAAACTCAGACAAATCGACATGCAGCAAATTCTCGAACAACTGAGCAATAAAGTTTCATACTCTGCTTGAGAACCCATTCATCTTAATCCACCTGGAAAGAGGTTTACTCGCAATATTTCACAATCTAAGTACTTTCTGACAAATCTATTAACTATGCACTCAAATTATTTGCTGCCTGTTGAGAATTGCTGCTGGGTTTTTTCTTGTGTAAAATCTTTGCTCTTTCCTCTCTTTTTAACTTACTGTTTTCATTACTATAGTCCAATTACCATCATCATTTTTTCATTGTATTTTCTTATCTCACACCACAAATTCCTTAGGAACAATTGTCCTATCAAATGGGAATAAAAATAATTTATCACCACACCTTTTCCCTTCCCCCTTACTTTTCTTGTAAGTGTAGTATCCCAGAACTCCAACATTCACTGTCTTCTCTGTTGCCTAAAATTAATACATAGTCTTTAAGAAAATTTTTCTACAGTTAAGATCACATTAACGTCAGCAACTGTTATAAAATTGTGAAATAATTTTGTCAGGATAAATCTGTAAACTGACCTAGCACCACAGGACAATTCAGGCCAAAGGGGACGTCAGGAGGTCTCCAGAGCAGGCTCAGCCATAGATTCAGACAAGATTTCTCAGGGCTTACCTGGTGGGGGCTGGAAACCCTCCAAGGAGGGAGAAGGTACTATCTTTCTGGTCCCCAGCCCCGCCCTCCAGCTGTCCTCATGGGGAAAATTTTTTTCTTAATTTCCAGCATCTTTGCTGCAGGACCTTCACTGCTTCCAGCCCTACCCACATCGCTGCCCAGGCTCTGCCTGTCCAGACCAGGGGTCTATCATCCTCCTGCCCCAGGCACCTGTTATCCTGTCAAACCCTTCTCCCCACCAAACCTCGTCCCCCTGGGCAGCAGCCCTGCCCCTGCACGTACCCACTGATCTCCTCAGGTCTCAGAGTGCTGTGTCCATTTGAAGCTCTTCTCTTCTCGCCACTCAGCTGAAGTCCTAATCCCACCTACCTAGGAGAAGGCATTACCCTGCCCAAGTCCACAGGGGTTCAGAATGTAGAAAAATACATTTTCAAACAAACAGAAAAGTGGAAAACAGTGTAATTATGATTCAGGTCTCTCTTAACCAGTAATCTGCAAGGAGTTACATCCAATTCTTGAGGACTGCAAGCTAATCAGTTCACTGATCAACTGGAACTGAAGTATTGGAACACCCATCAGGACATCTGGCTTCACAGAGATGTCCCTCCTAACAGGAACAGCATATCCAAACTTGGGCAAAAGAAGAGCAAATTTTCAGCTGGATGCCTAGCTTTCTATTACTGAGGTAAATGATAGAAACAGAGGACAAGTAAACTCCTACACAGGCTGTGCAAACAGAGCACGAAAATCCCTCACTTTTCCAATACATAGGTTAAATAATTTTGGAAACAGAAGTTCCCAAATGGTCATTCTGGTCCTCACTCTATTTTATGTCTTCAGACAGCACTCCTCTCAAGTCAAGTCAAATGACATCCAAGTTTAAAATTAAATCTCTCATGTCACTTTTTTTCCCAAATCTCATATCATTCACAAAGTACATGGAAGAGCACGAGGAGTGACAATTTAAAAAATATTTCAGTTCCAATAACACACACCATGTTCTATCGACCTTCATGTAACTAAAACATGCAGAACTTGAGGATTTGTCACTGTATAAGTGAGTGACAAAAGTACACAAATCTACTGTGCTACTGGGTAGAAAAGGGAATGAATATTCAGTGCCATTTCCACAATTTATCTGAACAATAGAAAACCCACAATTCTGTTTTGACAGTAGTTGGTAATGTCATTTCTTCTTGTAAGTTTAACAGGCTTTGAGAAAACTCTTTTTGTAAGTTTAATAGGCTTTAGGCAAACTAAATAAGATCAGACTTTGCTCTGTATATTATCTCTCATTCTTAAAAACCATTAAAGAAGAGAGAAACAGAAGAACTGCAAATCCTACTGTTTGTAACCTTGATTAGCTATTTCATACTTTTTCAGAAAACACAATACAAAATAAGGATATACAATTTTTTCATACTGTATAGAATGCCTCCTACCTAGAATGATATATTGTTTATTGTTTCATTGTTGTTTACTTAGCAATATGTTAGCACTCTACCTGTCAGAGTAAGGAGAAGATGACATAGCTGAAATGAATTTCCCAATTGCTTCTCAGGGAAAAGATTTTGGCACTACTTGAGTCCAATGTAATGGCAGTAGTCTGAAAAGACAGAAGAGGCATCTGTACAATACCTTCTTATCTCATGTGTACTCCTCGAATGTCCAGGGGTGAAGATACAGGGCTGTATTTCGCTTATTTTGTTATTGCAGGTTAGAAGTTATATACCCTATTTGCTTATCTTTGTTTTCCTGTTAGAAAACTTTTTGCTTAGTTGCTGTAGCACTCAACCAGAACTGATCATCTTAATATGGTTTTACTCTCCTCTGTAGAAGCAACCAATTGCGGTTGTGCATATGAGCCTAAATAACGCATAGGGAGCTCAAGTAGCAGTATTGAAAAAATCGGGTTTTTGCACCTCTTTGTAGCTTTCTAGCCAACACATATCTTGGTTTCCTTTTGAGTCAGTGCAACAATATATGATGCACCATGTCTAAGAGTTGGCAGAAAGTTCAGGGCAAGTATTAGTACCATTATACAAGGCACTGATGAAACATGGTCAGGTAAAACTGTGGACAGCTATGTCCAAATATGTTAAAGAAAGGCAATTCAAACAGAAGAGGAGCAAAGAAAGTGTTTCAGGAATAGTTAAGGCATTGACTACTTCAAGCCAATGGAGTCTAAATAGGAATCTAAAGAGCCTCCTTCACTTGCTCAGGTTAGCAAAGCAAAGACCAAGAGGGATTCCATAGTTAAAAAAACAAAACAAAACAAAACAAAAACAATAACCAAGAAAAAAACCCATTCATTTAACATTAGAGAAGGAAAATAACTGTTTTGCTAAACACCAATAAAAGCTGTCCAGATATATGTTGGGAATTGGACCACAGCATCTATCTGCAGAGAATGTGAGGTTTAAAGTAGAGCACTAGAGAAAAAAGTCAGCCTCACTTCTTTCATAATGTTTCACGAGCTATGAGAAAGGATTTCTGTTTTATTGCAGTGTCCATAGTAAATGGAAACTGAACTCAGTGGTCATAGAAGTCCTTTCCAATTTTTCTTTTTTTAAAAAAAAGACTGCCCACACTTTCAGCAGAGATTTTATCTCTGTGATGAGACTGAAGGCATCTGGCACATTTCACTTCCCTTTCATCTGTGCTGCTGCCAACCCTGGCCCTCCAAGAATAAGCCATTAATATCAGTGAGACTGACCCTCCAAAAGTCTGCCGGACTCCAGTATGTTCTGGTGTGCTTATTTTCCCTTCAATCCAACTTCGTGTGGCATCATTTCAGCATCTATATCTAATCCTGATTTAATCAGTCATAGCTCTTCTTCCTCGATACCCCTTCCTGAGTACTTCCCTGTGAAGGAAAGGAGGGAGAAGGCAGAGCAGGCAAGGGCTGGCCTTGATGTGTCCAGGCTAAGGGGGGGGTGGCAGCTGACTAAAAGAGAGGAGTTGAATTTATGAGTATTATGCAGGAGTGACACATGGGGCCCAGCCACAGAAATGTTTGTTGAGGGCATAGTCACTGTAGTAGACATAACACGCTACCAAGAGTTGTCAAGTGAAGGATTTTCAGCACTTAGTTTGTTGAGTGACTAGAATCACTTGGGTCCAAAGCCTTAGAAAATAAAAACCAGAGTTTAATGCTTAATTTCATTACTGATTAAATGGTGAGACACACAGGTCACCAGCTGAATACTACCTAAAAGACTGTTTAACTGGACCATGTCTTTGATTCCCCTCTACTAAGAGAGTAGCTTTACACAATAGCTCTATCTCCCCCTCCACGCTGGCCTTCCTGGTTGTGGTGGGTTGACCATGGTTGGACAACAACTGCTGATTAATGCCACTTTATCATTCCCCCTCAAAGCTGGACTGGAGAGAGAAAATATAATGATAGGTTATATTTTCTTGATGTGGGTCAAGACAATCATAGAATCATAGAATGGTTTGGGTTGGAAGGGATTTAAAAGACCATTGAGTTCCAACCCCCCTGCTATGGGCAGCGACACCTCCCACCAGAGCAGGTTGCTTGAAGCCCCATCCAGCCTGGCCTTGAACACTTTCGGGGATGGAACACCCACAGTTTCCCTGGATAACTTGCTCCAGTGCCTCACCACCCTCACTGTAAAGAATTTCTTCCTGATATCGAATCCTCTATCCTATCTAAGGACAGAGAGATCACTCAGGAGTTACCATCACGGGGCAAAACAGACTTGGCTTGGGGAAAATTAGTTTAATTTATTACCAATCAACTCAGAGTAGGATAATTAGAACTAAAACAAAACATTAAAACGCCTCCCCCCAGCCTTCCCTTCTTCCCAGGCTCAATTTCCCTCCCCATTTCTCTACCTCCTCCCCCCAAGCAGCGCAGGATGGGGAATGGGGGCTGTGGTCAGTTCATCATATGTTGTCTCTGCTAGTCGTCCCTTCTCAGAAGGAGGACTCCTCGCACTCTTCCCCTGCTCTAGTGTGGGTTCCCTCCCATGGGTCACAGTCCTCCATGAACTTCTGCAATGTGTTCTTCATTGGCTGCGGTTCTTCACAAACTGCTGCAGCATAGGTCCTTTCCACAGGGTGCCATCTTTCAGGAACAGACTACTCCAGTGTGGTTCCCCCACGGGGTCAGAAAACCTGCTCCAGTATGGGCTTCTCTCTGTAAATCCACAGGTCCTGGCAGGAGCCCACTCCAGCACAGGCTTCCCACAGGGTCATAGCCTCCTTCAGGCCTCCACCTCCTCCGGCGTGCAATCCGCCATAGGCTCAGGTGGATATCTGCTCCACCATGGACCTTTATGGGCTGCAGGGGGACAGCCTGTCTCACCATAGCCTGCTTCACCATGGTCTTCACCACGGGCTTCAGAGTAATCTCTGCTCTGGTGTTTGGAGCATCTTCTCCCCTTCCTTCACTGACCTTGGTGTCTGCAGAGTTGTTTCTCTCGCATATTCTCACTCCTCTCTCCATCTGCAATTGCACCATAGGTGACCACAGTGGTGGGGGTCATTGTCACAAATAGGCTCAGCTTTGGTTAGCGATGGGTCCATCTTGGAGGCGGCTGGCATTCCCACAGAAGGCCCCGCCCCATAGCCCTTCCACTACCAAAACCTTGCCATGCAAACCCAATACACCAGTGTACATTTATTTCCTGCCAGTCTTCCACAGCCCCTGCAGAAGTATACAAGGAAGAACACAATGGCAACAAACAATGCTAACCAACTGAAAGATGGAAATGCCAACTCCAGATGTTACTTACAAGTATCTATTGATGTTGCTGATGATCCTCATTTGAAGGCTATTGCTTCTTCCAATTTAAAGCATTTCCCATCCCAATATACTGGAAAAAGTTTTTACTTAAAGTAGATGATGCATGCTGATATTAAGGTATGAAGTTTGATTTCCGAATCTGCATTTGCAGACTTCATAGAAGCAGCCTAATATTGAAAATTGTAGTTATGTGTAGCTTCCACTGGAGTCAATGGAAATTTGAACTGTTAGGCATCTGTGAAAATTGGTGTATTTTAGATGTAAACCTTTTTTGCATTATGTTAAGATCAGAATACAGAAATGGAAGTTTCATTAAAGGACAAGAATCTTTCTCCTCAAGGTCAGACCCATTTTCACCTGAACCCAATTGCCACATTTCCATATTCTTTCACTGAAAAAGAAGCTGGCTTATTTTGCAAAGCAGGCAAGCTTTTAAAACTTATGAGTAATAACAGAAAGAAACAGAGAGAGAACAGGCAGAGATCTGAAAACTGCCTCGGAACTGTGGCAACACAGAAGAACTGCTGGGCAACCATACAAAAATATCATTACATAAAAAAGTTTTTATTATTTAAATGAAACACTGAAATCAGCCCAGATATAATTATTTGGGGATTTCTTGAGCAATGAAGCAATTTTTTTTGATTTTTCAAATAGAAATATTTTTTTTAATTATCCATATGAAGATAAAAGAGGTTTTCAGTCCAGAAAGGGGACATTTGAAGCAAACAGATTGGTAAATATTATATTCTGCTTATGGTTGAAGGCTTTCGGGGACCAAGGTTGTTTTATGCAAATCTTGGGGAAAACAAAAACAAAAAGAAACAAAAAAACCCAAGCAAACAAAACCAAACAAACAAAAAAAACCCAACCCAAACCAAAACTACCTAAAATATTTAAGGGATTATTCCGGAAATGCTGCCTCATAAAATTCAGAAGTAAACATGAGATAACCTCTTAGTTTCTATGAATGCTTAGTCTAATTCAGATTCCACTTGCAGAGGAATTGCTGTGTGCCTTACCATGATGCACTCCCCCTCACTCTTGTTTACTAGAGCTCTGCTTGCTTGGCAGCGTAACTGGGAAACCTGAAAAATCCAACATGAGAAAGAGAGCCAGCACAGCTTTAAATTCAACAATCTGCCTACCATCTAACTCAAACCAGGCAGGGTGGGAAAAGGAATTGCCATGTAATGTCAGTACACACTCTGGGCCAGCAGCCAAGATAGCAGATTTCTGAGACAGAGATGAGAAAAAATGTTTAAATACTTTGGACAAAATGGTGATGAGCAAATGCTGGGCACAGAGGAAGGGAAAGTGTGGATGTGAAAATGAATGCCAGTATCTGTCCTTCATAAGGTGCTCTCTTTCTCTGGAATAATAAGAGAACTAAAAATTTAACTTCTTCAGGTCCTGTCCAGAAAAGGCAGAGAATTTGCTGACCATACACAGAGAAAACAGACAGGAGAGGGGAAAAGTCTGGAGACTTTGCATTAGCTTTTCCTTCCTACTTCATAAAAGTATAGGCTTGATCCCTGCTTCCATGCATTCAGTCCCCTAATTCAAACCTGCTTAAACTCAGGCATCTAGTGCTGCTAAATCAGTCCAAAAGAAAATAAAATAAATAAATAAAAACCACACAAGAAAATCACAAAACCCACAAATCAAAACAAACCAAAAGGAAAACAAGTGACTGAAAATGTGTGCTGAGGTACAGATCTCAAAAAAAAGGTGACATTTTTTAAAGCAGTATTTCATTTGAACTGAACTATAGCTCAATAAAGGGGAAAACTGACAAAAAGCATGTGCCAAAAAGGGTGTTTAGATACCTTTCATGGAATTATAGAACAGTAGGATGGTTTGGGTTGGAAGGGACCTTAAAGGTTACCTAGTTCCAACCCCCCTGCCATGGGCAGCGACACTTTTCACTAGAAGTTACACAAAACCCCACCCAACCTGGCATTGAACACCTCCAGGGACAATCTCCTTTTAATGAAGGACATATATTCCTCTAATGAACATAAAAACTTAGCCTGAAGTACTAGGATCTTCTTCCATGCTGGCTCCAGGAGGCTTTATCCAGAAGACACAGAGAAAAGAAAAAAAATTAAACACCCAAAGTCAATAGGTCATGTATACTCTATTTACACCTTCCATTCAGAAGAGGACAATGCAAATGAAAAAAAGATAAAAGCTCTAAAAAAAGAAAAGCAACAACTATGACAAGCTAGGAAAAATTCAGTTAAGGTTATACCAAAAGCTTAAATCTGGAACACAGAAAGGCTGCAGTTACTTTTTATCTATAAAGCTGAATAATCGCTGTTAGTATTGATTTGTAAAACTAAATTCTCACACACCCATCATCCCAATTTATTTAAACAGATAGCACAAGGAGAATTTGCCACATGGAAAAAAACATAGAAATGGTGTCAAAACATCCTTACCTCTATTTCATGACTTGCTAATTGCCAGTCTTTATGTTTTTCATAGACATGTATCTGATCCTAGCCAGAAAAGCAGAACATGACTCAGAATGTCAGCCTTAAAGGAGCTTGAAAAATCTTATGAAAAGCTACAACCAACTGACTCAGTTTCGTACCACTAGGCAGAATTCTATTAAAAATTTATTCATGCAGACAACTGGGAGGGGAAGATTTAGGCTTAAAGCTTTTTGCTTCCAAATTTTCTGCTTCTGAAGGACTTGCTCCTTTTCCTACTATGAAGCACTGATCAAGCAGAAGGTTTCTTACTGATATTCAAAGAATTGTAGAATCACAGAATGGTTCAGGTTGGAAAGGACTTTAAAGATCATTGACTTCCAATCCCCCTGCCATGGGCAGGGACATCTCCTACTAGAGCAGGTTGCTCAAAGTCCAATCCAGCCTGGTCTTGAACACCTCCAGGGATGGGACATCCACAGCTTCTCTGGGCAACCTGTTCCAGTACCTCACCACTCTCATTATAAAAAATTTCTTCCTGATATCTAATCTAAATTTACTGTCTTCCAGTTTGAAGCCATTACTCCTCATCCTATCACTACATACCCTCGTAAATAGTCCTTCTCCAGCTTTCTTATAGGCACCCTTCAGGTACTGGAAGGCTCCTACAAGATCTCCCTGGCTTTCCAAAAGTTTCCCAAGGCTGAAAAGCTCCAACTCTCTCAATCTGTCCTCATAGGAGAGGTGTTCCAGCCCTCTGATCATCTTTGTGGCCTCCTCTGGACCCACTCCAACAGGTCCTTGTCTTTCTTATGCTAGGGACTCCAGAGCTGGATGCAGTACTCCAGGAGGGGTCTAATGAGAACAGAGCAGAGGAGCAGAATCACTTCTCTCACACTGTTGGCCATGCTGCTTTTAAGGTAGTCCAGAATACAGTTGGCTTTATGGGCTGCAAGCACATGTTGCCAGCTCATGTTGAGCTGCTCATCAACCAACACCCCCAAGTCCTTCTTCTCAGGGCTGCATAATCTCAAAGTTTAAAATCTTCTCTGCACCAGACATCTTAGGAATGAGAAGTAGCACACCAGTTCAACTGAGCAAAGATGACCTTACAATGTAGATATCTACTGAAATCTATCTATTGAAAATGCACTCACAGCAACCCACCTGTGGCAGAAAACTACTTTTTCTAATGTATAATGAAGAGGTTTTTGCTCCTCTGATATTTGTACAGGAGCTGAAAAAAAATTACCATTGAATGTCTAATTTGTACCATTTTAGTGTGTAGGTTTTTTAAAAGAACCCCAAGATAAAATCAACAAGGTTACTCCAGATACAAAGTGTTCTGTTTTGCTACAACTACAGCAGTAGCTGCAGAGCTACTGCTGAAATCAGTGGGATTATGTATCTATACACTCTGGAAAATCTTCATAGAGACTATCTGCATCTTTAGCTGCTCCCACATCTATAAGATCTTCCTCTTTTCAAAACACACGTGTTCAACTGTTTAGCTACATATGTTTAGTGACATTTCATCCATATATTTTGACAGAGATCCAGTCTTCTGCAAATCTTTCCCAGTACCCATTCACTCCCATGTTTTATATGTTCTAAATTTCAGAGTTTAGACATTGTTAGAGGCAAATATGACCAAAACAAGCATTTCTCTCCCTTTTATTCTGGCAATAACTAGTACCAGAAATGGGAAAAAGATCGCAGAAGAGATTTGTTCTCATGCTGCCTACAGGTCATTTTTATAAACCAAAAGGGTTTAAATACCTCTGAAGTCAGAGCTCTGAAAAGTCTGTCCACCCACTTCAGCAGACACTCACAGACATAGGTGTGAGGAAGCCTCTGCGGCTGCTCAGCATGAGTAAGTAGCAGCCAGAGGCAGGAGCAAGTCTTTAGCAGACAAAATTACCATACTCTGCAAAAGTTCACCGACAGTAATATAATGCAAAGTAAACAAAACAATGTCCTGCCCTTCACTTTGTTCCATCCTTTCTTTGTTGGGATCCTCCATCAAGTGTTTTTTTAGATGCATAAGTTCTTCTGCTTGAATTCAGGTTCAATCTCTGAAAAACAAAGATGAAACATTCACCTTGGTCACGGTACTGTACACGTTGGGGTGAAGAGGAAGGTTGGGTCAGTACTAGGCAGGCTAGCTAGGACCCAGCCAGCTCAGCCATGGCCCTTTTATTTGGTCTTGGGCAGCTCACCAGTGAAAGTGGTTTCAACCATGGGAATGCCATGCCTTTAGCCAGTATTTTGTTATAATCTCTTCTGCAGGTTTTGCTGGTGTTTCTAGTCACATTTTCCAGTACTGTTGTTCACTCTGCTAAAGGGCAGTGGCTATATAAAGAAGACAGGGAATAGACAGGCTCTATAAAACACAGAAACCCACCAAGAATCAGTCATTTCACGCATTTCAGTGCTTCTCTACCTTTAAGCTCCCAGGGATTTCCACTCCCACTATATGTCTGCATCTTTTCAGTACTGCCCCTACTCTATTCAAGTCATACAATTTCTTTCCCTGACAGCTTAATTTTTAACACACTGGGGAGCACAGTCTGAAAATCTAAAGCCACTTAAACAGGTTCAGAAGGTTTTCTAAGCAGCTGACAGGTGGGTTTCCACCTAAAGAAAGAGGTTTGGGGGGAAAAAAAAAAACAGATTTTTTTTCTTCAGAGTCCTTATCTCAGAATGTATCTGCAGCTAGTATACACTGTGTTAGATACAATCAAAAACTTTAACACAGAATGCAAATTACTGAAAAGTGTCTTGTTGCTGTACAATGACCCTCAGCAAGTCCATGAAATCGAAATTGCAATGCACTGTCTCATACTGCTGTATCCTCCCTCCCTGGACTTGAGGAGTCAGGTCCTTGTTCCTAATAGTATGTCTAAGAGAGGCTATGTCTGTCTCAGCACATCCCATCTGTCACTAACATAAATTCACAAAGTTCCCAGTCATATTTTAGCAATGTTTCTGGCCTGCTGTAGAACAAGTACATTTTCTTCAACAATTCAAATAATACACTAAGAAACCCCCTGAGATAAATTAATATACACAACTCATTTCATGGCAGATTGGATTTCGCAGGATCAAGATGACTGAGTAATTTTTCCTGCAGCAACTTCCTGCAAATTCCCATCTTGCAGTTTGTTTGAACTGGACACACTTTAAATTCATGGTGAAAGATGTCCCCAGACAGGTTGCCATGCAGGGGAGCTCTCACAGGAAGGATTTATGCAAACTGTGCAGTGTGCTCACCAGACGATGCAATAAGCAGTGGTTGCTCACACGAAGCAAAGCAGTGAGAAAGAAAAAGGGAGTGAGGGCTACCTAATTTTGTCTTAAATCTCAGGAAACATGTCATCTAGCTCCCTGTGTTTAGCAGACAAAACAATTTTGTCCATTTCTCCCAGAAAGTGAAACTCATCTCCATGCATGGAAGCAGCAGAAGGCTTCTGATCTCTTTAAGTTTCTTCAGCTTCTTAGATCAATAACTTAAGTGAGGCATAAGCAGAGCTCTGACCTCATACCACTCCTTTGGCCAAGTGTTAAATTCACCAATATGTGATGGTCTGGATCACATAATATATTCTAATTTTTTTAAAACCAGACCTTAAACCAATGTAGATTGTCATTGTTCCACTGGCAGAGGATATGTCTCCCAACACATAGATTTATTTGGCTACTCACCTAATTTAAATGGATTTATCTAGCACATCCATAAATCACATAATAACGAATCCTCAATCACTAGTAACTGGGTCCAAAAGAAAGTGATTTGTAAGTCTCTTAAACATCGATACAGTCTCTGAATTAGTTTGGACCTTCCAATATTTACATACTATATTCTCTCCTACTGCCTGCTGTGACTCATGAATCTTAACAATTAATTACATTTTGACTGAGTGGACTGGAGTACTATGACTACATCCCAGACTCTATCAGCAGGAATATCAATGCACTGGGGGGAATCCATGGCTCGGCATGGCTTCCTGTTTGTGTCATGTCAATGCAATATACCTTGCCCCCAAAACTTGCCGCACTAACGCAAATTGCTGCTGGCCTTGAAGGAAAACTCCAAATAACAAAAAATAACTTTCTTCTCAGAAACACAAGCTACCACAAGCATGGCTATCTTGCCCTTTCCCCTCTAGCAAGGCTCTTTGTAGAAAGTAAAATAAAATAGTAGGCCCAGGCCCATGTGTCGATGATATGGCCCTGTTAAGTGTGAAAAAAAAAGCTATAGAATGAAAATACAGGTTGACACTTCCATTTCTATTTATGAAAAAAGAGGAAAACCCTGATCTAAGTGAAAGGCAAAGCTTTGTATCTTGAAGTTTAATTACAGACCTCTGGTGCGAGCATGGCTTAATCATGTCCTTTCCCACAGTAGCAATGTGCATTTTATAAAGTTGATTAAGGTAAAGATATGTGTAATATATGTAAGGTATGCCCTTACATATATTTTTATCTTCAGTTGGAACATTTAAAAGGATATATTCTCCAGTGTTTAGCAAGTCTTGGGTTCCCACTACAGCTATTTCCTCAGCTGGAGCCCTTGCTGAGATCACTTACATAGCTTTTCAGCTTTTTCTGAACACCTGTTTTCACAAAATGCTTAAAACTCCATTGCCCTGCAGACATCTGGCCCTCTGTTAAATCTGATGTTGATCCATGGGTTCAAACAGTATTTGGATATAGGAAGGAAGCAGAAATTGGGAGAAGACTGTACTCCATGTAACTTCTTAGAGAAACCAAGAAATGAGGCCAAACCCAAAACCTCACCAAAATAAACTGCTATTCTATACAGATATAAGAGAAAAAAGGAAAGAAATATAGCTTCTCACTGGAGAAATTTTTGTAAGAACATGTTCGGACATCCAAGGGTGTAACATAAGTAGAGAGCAGAAAAGAACTGCAGTGGAAAAGCAGACAGATGTAACATGTATTTGTAATAGGCAGAGCATTAGGAAACAGAAAATAAGAAGTATTGAAGAAACTGATTTGATTTATATCAGTCAGTCATGTAATTCATCCTCACAGCAGATATGTGCTTGTGTTTGAAAACATCCTTCGTACTTCAAAGAACTGTTAATTCAACACACTAGTTCTTGATACAAAACAAGAAAATAATGGAACAGCTTAACAGGTTTTCATTCCCATACTGTAAATGGGGCACTAACTATAGGAATGCAAAACCCTCCCAGAGTTTGCCCACAGTTGTGGCTGCAGAAGACGGTACTAGCACCACAGGCCAGCGCACAGCGATGGAGTTAAAGCTCCCTCTGGAATAGATTTAGGTTAGAGACATGAGACATGCACAAAAGCCAGCAGCAAAGGAAGCCACTTAAAAGTGCTACAGCTGCCTTGCAGAGCAGATCTAGTGTGGAGATATTATGATTTTGCCACACTTTGAATAGGAATAGATTTGGGATAACTCCTATAAGAAGGGAAGGGACCTTCCTGAGGTCACAGCAATGCAATGATGGCTTTATTGGCAGCTGACACATACAAAGAGGTTGTGAAACAAACTGGTTCTAAAGAGCAGTCAGCTATGTCACTGGGGAAATTTGCAACATTACATGTGTGGATAAGATCTTAGATGAATGAGCTGACATGATTTATGATTACCTCAAATTACTGTAAGTATATAGAATAGAATAGAATCATCTATATTATTAGACACTCAGTGGGATTTCAGCAAGATGTCATTAGCAAGTGATTATTTTAAAAACAACAGAGTTGTTTTTAAACAAGACTGTTCAATGCTGTCAAAATTAATGTAGGTTTAGAAGATGTTGCACAGTATCTCCAGACATGTTCCACTAGTGTTGAGTATATACATTACCTACACACAGATGTGTCTATAGTCCCGTGCCACACATGGGAAGAAATACATCCATGTTTCAAGTCTTCAGTGATATTACCCTGGAGAAATATCTAGAGTATTCTCTTCTAACCATCTTAATGCTGTATTAGTTGCCAAAGGAAACTAAAAGAACTTTTTTTAATAAGAATTTTACCACCCTTGTTTCATTCCTTTAACTCCTCCCTCTCTCTCATAGACATGAAAGCACACACTCATACCACTTGGACTATATATATATATATATATATATATGTCTAAGTATTAAAATGTCTTAATACTAATATGGGGTAAAACAATGTTGTTTCATTAAGTCCAATCTAGTTTAAATCCTAAATTGAGGGATATCCCAGCTCTGCAATAACGAGTCTGCAGCAGAAGGGAAAAGAGGAAAAATGAAATCCTTTCACTGTGAGAAACTGCTACAATTTTAACTTCGTCATGAGTTTCCTGTACAAAACAGTTAGTACCCCAAGCCACCAGATGACAATTTAATTGATGTTAAATATGCACAAAGCAATTGAAAAAATGTTAGGACTTTTCAGACTATAAAACCTTAAATTGAGTTAAATTCAATTTAAACTAAAAATAAACACTAATACAGATCCAGCAAAGGGAATTTATTGTCTGAAACATCCTGAAATTTGTTTTGAATTACCCTGCATGCATTATACACACAGAACTTATCATGTGAAGATTATTCTATATTGACAGGAGACTGTCAGTTAATTAAGTCTTCTGGGTACAAAAGATTCCTCTGTGAGGCCTTTTTCTGTATAAATAGCAAAATACTTTTGTTTAGCCTCAATTAAAAAATCTTAAGCAGCATATTAAGGCAGGAGGGTAGCAATAAAACCTTTAAATAGCTGTTATTTGTGAAAATAACAAATTGTTAATTTGTTTACCAAGAAGAGGAAGTTGTGAAAACATGATTTTTGGGCATTTTAATACAGTTAAGAAACCAACTGGATCTGTGCACCTCTTTCACTCTCACTTTTGAAAATATATATTTTATCTCCTCCTCTCTTTAGCAGCAGAGTAAGGCCAGAGTAAAATCTTCTTGGAGATGGATTCAGATGAACTAGAATTTATTTCTAGCATTGGATTGTGGCACTTGAAGGCATGGACTCTGCTAAGTGGTGCAGCGAAGACGTTTATTGTTTTACATTTCCAGCACATACAGTTTCTGTCTTTGATCACACGCCGTGCTCTTTGCACAGATCGGTTACAAGTAGATGTCCATACACCCTTGTGGGCAATACAATTGGCTACATCTAAATGTTTATCCTGACTAGGCTAACAAAAACATTACTATTTCGGTGCACCGCTATCTGTTTCAAAACACACACACACATCACCATATAAGGACATTGTTTTACTGATCTCAAGGCCTCTGTCCCATCAGCAGCGCGTCTCCAACTTTCTCATTCCCACATTGAATGGTCTAGCTAAATAGTTTAGCCAAGGACGCTTTGGTTGTAAACCACCCATATATAGAACAATGTGACCAAGTATTCCACTTGCTCTGATCAGAGGTGCACATTCACTCACAAACCTTGGAGGTCTCTAACTTGGTACATTCTTTTTTAAATATCAAGGCTTTTGCAGTAAAACCATTACTACATTCTCCTCACTGTCAGGACAATTGAATCTTCGTTCTTTTTGTGCCTCAGGCCCCCATCCCCGTGTGTCACAAGAAATGTTCATTATGAATGAAAAATGTGATGTCATTATAAATATCAACAGAAAAAAGACAGAAAAGCTGTATATGGATGGATAAACCAAGTCCTGTATGAGTACAGAACTCAGGATTATAGAGCTTTTGACTTTCAGAATTTAGTCCTTAAAAATTAAATAAATAGAAGATACAATTGATTTCAGCATTACCTGGGAAAAAATGGTAGGAATCTAATGTGACTGTGTACAAGAAAAGCGCTAGAAAATGGGTACTTAGTGCCTACTCCTGGGTCTAAAGAACCTTAACACACCCAGCTAAATTAACAATTAATGAAATCCACCCATCAGTACTCTACTTTCAGGGATATGTTAATCCCCAAATCCAGACTGAAAAATACCTAATTTCTGACAATTTTTGAGATGATATAGCAAACATAGGTAAATATTGTGTTAAAAGCATGAAAGGCATTCTTGCCTGGAAAAAAGTCCTTATGATAGGCATTTGTTGCACTTCTCAGTATATTTTTCTAACTCTACAGGCGTCCTCTCTCAGCCCATCTAAGAAAGGGTTAAAACTTCAGGCTCTAAGGGAACAGTCAGCTTTCATATAGAGATGTTTCATTTTGAATGGCACAGCAATATACAAGCATCATTTTTTTCGTAGTGGGCAGGTACTGCTCAGCCTTTATAGTGACATTTTTTTTAATTTGGAACATAAATTAAATTAAATATTTATGCCAGAGCTGCCAAAAGAAAGACAAATAGAGCTGGCAAACAATTCTCTTAATAAAGTTCAATCACTGTAATGCACACTGTTGTCAAAGGGTAAGTGCAAGTTAATTTTTCCTTTAAAAGTTTTGCACTCTCTTTCCTGACAGTCATGTCAGAAAGAACTGATAATTTGAAAGTAGATTTATTCAGAGTGCAATCCTGTGCTGAGCTGAAATGAATACATTCCCTTTTCCCTTTGGCAACATCAGCAGCTGGTGAGGTCCTGTACCCATTTATTTATTTCTACTAGCTGTTTTGGGGAAGGTTGCTTCATTAACATATATTTTAACACAAAAAACAGATTCACAAGCACAAATGAAAAGAGATAAAGATTCCTTATTTCAGTATTTTTTAATCTTTTTTTTTTTTTACGTATTCCAGCCAGATGATAAAGACTGCAGAAGTCAAAAGGAAATAGACAAAAATCTAAGCATAGTCAACCACGGTACCACGATATTCTGCTGATGCTACCACAGCTGATGCGTGTGTTCTCTCTTCTGCACTTGCAGCTTTCCTTCCTTTTAACACCATTTTAATATCTACAGATAACACCTGGGAGAGGAAGACTGAGGCTGACTTTGGAGAAGGAACCTGGCAAAATCCTGAGAAGTGGCTTACTGTAGTGCCACAGAATATAATTCTAATGAGACGCAATACACCATGTCCACCTAAGTCTTAACATCTCAATTTAATGATGATTTCCAAAGATGCCTTATTTGATAAACTTCAATGAATAATATTATTTGAAGAACTAGTAGCCCACACTTACTTTGGAGATCTTCAGATGCCAGCAATAATATTGAAAGAGTTGTCATAAGATCTGAATTCTATTCCTGCTTCAGTTTTAAATCCCCTGGTGCTTTTTAGTCCTCTCCCTGACTTATTTATAGTGCAATATCTTTCCTTACACATATCTGCACAGTGTGATTTGAGCTGGTACTTAGTACAATGAGCCCTGAGCTGAGGAAATAAATATAGGAAACAAAAAATGATACATTAAACCTAGGAAGCCAGTCCCCAGCTGGCCTGTTATCATCACTGAATTTCTTCTGCTGGAAATCACTGCAGTCCACCTTTGCAACTTGCTTTATTGTCTGATTCACCATAACAGAATGGCATGTCAGTTATACTTTACACTAAACACTATTTTCTATTGCTGAAAATCTTGAATCCCAGCCCTAAAATATCGCCTGGGATCTCTAAACAGTCAATTTTTTTTACATAACCATACATGTATATTGCAATACGAATTTTTGTCTATAATTTTTGATAGAATATCAAATACTATTTCCAAAGGTTAATCTGAAGTTTGCAGCATATTTTATATTTGCCTTACCAAAAAGTAAGGGGCATTTTCCAGTGGGCTATATCTGACCTATAACCTTTTTTTTTTCAATAAGGGAAAAAGTTGGCAACCTCTGAAATCTTCTGAAGAGCAATGAGGAAAGCCCAAAGAGCAGGTGCCTTGGGCCAGAAATTAGAGAAAATATGCATGTAAGTGGAATGAAGATGACTCAAATATTGTTGCCTTCTTGTCTTAATTTCACCTTTTGAGTCGATGTTGTACAATATAACACCCATGAAAACTAGCCATTTTTTAATGGGAAAAGCAAGCCTTAGGCCTTGAGTGGTTGAGGGTCTGCATTGTGCTAAATGGTAGCTCATTCACCTGCTAATCCTGCCAAAAGGGTGCTAGGTTTGGGTTAATTACTTCTTTGTGTTTACTGGTTACAGCTCACCTAGAAACTACACTACATATTTCATAGTTGTCATGAAAAGCCAAGACATCATATCTTTCCTAATACGTTTTTTTAATACATATTTTTTAAAATTCCAGTAGTCTATGTACTTTGCTTTCCATGCTCAGCAATACCTAGATATAAGTGGGGCCTTGGTGGAGTTAGAACAGGGCAGGCATGTGAAAGAGTATGTTTCTGCAGATATGTATAGCACACTGCCTGAAAACCCATCTGCTAATGATTCAATAAATTTCAATATTCACCTCATTTGATATCACAACTCAATAAATAAAACTATTGCTCATCTTTGATATCAAAAACCTCCCCTAGCAACACTCAATAAGCTTGAAGAGATTAGAAATATCATTTAGAAATTCGGTATAAAATGAATGCATGTTGTTGTTTTTTTCCTCCTGAAGTATTGATTTCTCCACCAGTGCAGTGAGATTTGCTTATGTAAGCTGAGGCATGACTTATGCAACACAGCAGCAACAGTAGAACTAGTTTGCAACTTCGTAATTTCTTCCCTCCTTTTAATTATATATATATATATAATTTTATATATATATTTTATATATATATTTATATATATATAATTTTATATATATATATTATATATATATATATAAATATATATATAACAAATATTCAAACCGGCTTATTTTATGGTCCATATGTCTTCAGATATATTGTGCCTTGAGATAGAACAGAATCTGCTTTTCATCAGAGGTGGTAATTTTGAAAGGTGGGCTAAAACAGACTGATGCAAACATCAGCTTTGTGAAAACAAACAAGTCCCAGAACCTCTTGCTCCTCCTGGACTGATGTGAATATAGTTTTGGGGTTCACTGTAGTAAGCATACTTACCCAAGTCATAGTGAACTGAATAGTCACTGGTCTGAAGGCCCCGTTCCAAGCAACTACTTTGCAAGTGCCTGATTAGACAAATATCCAGCTGCACAGCCACTTATAGATTGAGATAAAACGTGGCTGGGGAGATGGTTGCTCAACTGCCCAGCCCTGACAGTAGTTTCTGCCACAGCCTCATCCCTCCTGTACTGTGAAATAACATAATGAGCTTTTTGTGCACCAGGAAACATGATCACCCCTTTTCTGGGAAAAAACAGAGCTCAGGCCTGGGAATTAACTGAAATGACTTCCAGGAGTGATTTCAGGGTTTACACATAGTGTCCCAAGAGGAGCCAGATGTCAGACCAAGGGCTTGCTCTGATGTAAGGATGCTGCCCCCTTGTCTGGAAAGGGGAGAGGTTTCTGCATATTCAGTGTACACCCACCTATATTGTGTCCACTGACCTATAACTACTAACCTGTCTTTAAAGGAAAAAAAAGTATTCAAGACTGTTGTTGGAAGCAGTGTCTTGCCTCTCCTGTAATGAATAGACATCATTCTGACAGAAAAGAAAAGGAGAGACAGGGAATAAAAAGGCTCTCAAAACAGATGGTGCAAGTTCCAGACCTGAGAATGGATAAGGAAAGGTGAGGTTTTCAGACACCTGGAAAAGTGGGAAAGAGCCGGTCCACTACAGAAGTAAGAAAACAACAAGGTGGAAGCAGTGGTTTTTTGATTTTCTTTCTGCTTATTAGCTTTGTCAATTTATAACTGCCAGGCTTGTTCTAGAAGGGCTGTCACAAGCCTATAAAAAGATTTCCATTTCAAAACAGATATCTAAGCCCAGTTATGGTAGCATAGAGTCTCAAAATAAGGTTGGGTAAACTGCACACCTCTAGCCCCAAAACATGAAAAGGTTCCAGTCAGGAAGAGAAGGGAGTAATCAGAGTAATCAAGCAGAAGATAAAAGTGCAGCTTGTCCTGAACTTGACAGAGATGCTTTGGATTTGCAGTGCAGTGGGATTTGACATGGAATAGCTTAAACACCAGTTATACAGAAACATCAATATAAGAAAAACTTTTTTTTTTTTATTAACACTTGATTTAATGGTCAACACTTGAAAGAAATATTTAGGCCTGTCAGATAGCAGACTGAGCGTCTGAAAACTAAAGGTGTGTAAATGGCTTACCAAGGATTTTTCATATTGCTATACATTAAACTAGAAGGTAACAAGACAGCTTTGAAGGATATGTAAAAAATCACTTTGGGTGCATTGCAGAGAAAGGAGAAAAGAGTGCTGACAGAATGAAAATGAGAGAGAAAAGAGATGATGTATCAGTGGTAGAGTTTTTTTGTTTGTGGTTGTGTCTTTTGGTAGTTGGGATTTTTTTTTCTTGAAAAACACATTAATTTATTTTACTATTAAACGGCTAATCCAGTTTAAATGCTAATGTCTGAATACATATCCAGTCATGCAAGATGTAATTAACCATAATTATAACAACAATCATACATTAAGCAAAGCATTATTCCTTAAATCAGTTTTTAATACAACATGGCCACGGTACAAAGTGGGAGGGAAGTGATTTTTTTAATGGCCAAGATCCAAACAATTTGTTATCAGATCAGTATTAGATGACTATCAGAACATGAAAGTGCTTTCATAGTTACATTGCATCAGTGGTATGTTCTCAAACTGGAAAAATGTCTATTCGCCATATCAGCATTATTAATAAACAATAAAAACGCATATAAGTGTCACTAGAAAAATCTATGTTTACCTTATGGGGTTAATCTATCATCATTTTTGAACATGTTCCTCCCTTCTTTATTTACCCAGAGTAAGACACTTTACTTGGGCTTGTTGATCTCTGTATTAATTCTCAAAAATTTAATATCTATATCAAAATAAAATTTACATACATTAATATAGACCTTAAGAAATAATTTCTTTATAAAATTGCATATACACTTTTCTGCTCTTTAAATTAGATTCATGTCTCTCCTCTCTAATTTCTGCAACAAAGTATCATGACAATGACCATGACATGTCCCTGAGACCTGTCATGCCAGACTCATCACTCACATATATCAGTATCTAAAATATATTTTGCTGACCACTGGAAAAAAAAAAGGCAATTTATCAAATATTATTGTAAATAAAAATAAATTAAAAGTCTAACTGTGGTCTTATTATTAATTCATAACAGAAAGTTATCTGAAAGTTAGTGGTTCCCAGCTCAAATGAATTTTGAAATTTACAGCTTTGGCCTTACAAGTATTGCAGTTGTCATCTCCAATGCATATTGTTCCATACTCACCTTCAGTGGGAATGTAGACATTTGGTTGCTGACATCCTGAGGCCTCTCTGAACAGCTGACTTCCAACCTCAGCATTGGTGAAAGCAGAACTTAAGATTGTCACCAGAGCCCTGAACCACTGGGTGGGGCAGCATATAGAAAAGCCTCTTACTTCGGTTAAAATGTATGTTCTCTTGTTAGATTTAATCTCATTAGGTATAATTAAGAGCCAGGAGAATGTAGACTAATGGTTTATATGGCATTTCATGTAATTCTGATCATTTGTTAACAATTAATAAAGAACTTAATGTGGTTGGTATTAAAAGACAGTAATTCTAAGTTGCATGAAAGAGACGAATTCTGCATTAAACCTATGCAAAAATTACCATATCAATCACATCAGCCACACTGTGTTTGCCATTTTTAGGAATGGCTATGAGTTATAACCTTTTGTAGTCTTCAGTTCATTACCACAAACACATTCACCCAAAAAAAACCCTGGTTAGGTGCAAAAAGCTCTTTCTGCTGGAGACTTTAGGCTTTTAGTTTTATTGAAAGTGAATGTTAACATCCATTTTTCTTATTTGCTTAAATACCCAGGTATCCATAACCAACATTTCACATGATCCAAAAACCTATTTGCAGTCCTGATATGCAACCAAAAATGTTGGAAATTCAGCCCAGAAATTTGATGCTTGGCTCATTTTGATGTCGTTCAGATCATCTCATCTCCAAAACTGAAGCTTAGTTCTAATAAACAGAAATATCATCATATGAAAAACTGAACCTTAACTGCTTTACCAGGCAGCAGTTTCACTGAAGTTAATACAAGAGCTATATGATTAGGAGTTCATAATCAGACTCTAAGCTACTGCTACTGAACAGCTGTTAAGCTATTTATACAAAATTACTTTACAGTTCATAGTGGACAAGTGTTGATAACACAAAAAAATCACTATTAGAACTGGCACTAGCTGGCATGCTCTTTGGCAATCTGAGAAGCCTGTGGTCCCATGGAGGGACAGCTATTTGAGAATGTCCCATCTATAATCATGCAGTATATAACGACATCCAGAACTTTCCTATTTTAACGCTAAAGAGCACTAGAAGAAAATCTTTTGAAGAACCGTGATTGTCAAGAAGAGAATACAGATGCCTTGACAACGGCAGGCTGAAGTTTGTATTTATCAGGTTCCTGTCAAAAAGCAAGCTCTAAATGTAAAAATTATATGGCTGGTTTGTTTTCTATTTCTCAACTAAAAATATGTGCTTTTTCTGGAATTCAATAAACAGCACATTTTTAATCTGCATGTACAGACCGTAACAGTGCAGCAGAGACTAAAACTGATGAATATGAAGTAAACAAAAGAGGCTGGTTAGGAGGCATGCACACACCAGATAAGGAATTAATGATCTCAGGAAATATGGCATTGTTCCTGTTAAGGTTTTAAAACATGTTTATTGGTCTCCACTCCACAGACATCTAAATGTAATGCCCTTTCTTTTGCATTAAGAGGTTATTCAAATTCTATTTGTTAATGAAGCAGCACACTGTACTGCGCTTAGCTGCCCAGAACAGTACCTGGGCAGGCAATGCAAGCTCAGTAGTCCAGTACCAAAGCTCACTAACCTTCCCTACACAAGACCAATCTGCACTTAGTTCTTTCATTGTGAAAATACATTGTAAATATGATTTCCTTTCCAAATATAAGAGATAACATTAGAACTTCCATTAGGAAGTATCATAACATGTTATAACTATCATCCTTAGTGCTACATACCAATATAGAGTAAAAAGTGAGATTTAACTACAAGACAAATAATCAAATGGGATATTTTGCTACTAACACTATCTTTTAAAATAATTAGTATAATATCAATATGGTGGGTCAGTTGACTGCTTGGTAAGAAGCCGTGCTGGTAATCAATAATTCAGAATTACATGAGGAATTCCAAGTTTTGAGATTATGGAGAGCAAAGGCAGTCAAGCAAATAGGTCATAAAAGTTTTCATACTCATAACTGCTTTGGACAGGTGTGTTCTGTCTCCCCCAAAGCTGAATTGTCTTTAAAAACAGGTATTCTCATCACTGATTCATCTCATTTCCCACCATCTCAGCCTTCAATACTTAACGTTATGGAGCATGTGTATCTGTTCCACCAACAAATCTCAGCTAGGGACCCCTTAATTTCCAAAGTCCACCCAAAAAATTACTGAACCTAATCTCATTTTTTTTGCAATTAGGATAAATTATATGCCTAGATTATGACAAAACAGGGCAGGGACAGAAAATTTATTGCACCAGTTAAATGCTCATTTATACTATTGCACCTACAATAAGTACTTTTACAGAATTGCATGAGCAGCACAACACTTATGTATAGTACAAACAAGCAACTGCTCAGAAGTTGCAAGAATTGAATTTGGCTTCAACTCTGTGTAAATATATCTTAAGATAATTACCAGAAGGAAGTTGAAATTAGTCCAGAAAAAAGCATGGTGAAGACAGGGAAACACAGAAGGAAGTATTAACAGCGTCAACAATATTCACAGCCAAATATTATCAGGCATGAACAAAGAAGATCAAAGAAGACTTTAAAAGGGCTTTAAAAATACTCCACCCCACACACACAGACAATAACAAAACCCCCATAGAATGGAAGAAATAGAGTGAAAATATAATTAGAAAGGAAAAGAGAACTCAAAAAGTTAGGGGAGGAAAACAGCCAGGAAAAAGAATCATTTTCACAAGAGATAAAGACTAAAGAAAAAGAGAGAAAAAAGTATTATATGGAGGGATCAAAATATTTTCAAAGCTCTTTAACTCCTTCAGAAGACAAAGGTCCTCAGAATTGAAGGTTTGATCTATGATTCTGGACAATAGGAGGAAAGAAAAGTAGGTATACTGATTAAAGGTATGGTTAATTGCACAGTGAAGAATAGCTTCTCTGCTACACAGTATTGCTAAATCCAGACTGATACCAGCTGTAGGTACTGTGTAGGAGGAACAATTGGAAAGATAAAATAAGGTTATTTTCTCAAGCACTCTTGAGTGTGATGGATCTTTTTGCTTTGCAGACTTTTACCTACAATGCTTATAAATGGAGCCCTCACTTTTGTACTCCCACTGGCATAATGCTCAGTGTTTCACTTCATTATCAAGAGCCAAGAACACCACCACTGTTTAGATTCTACTGCCCTCCTTCTGTGGTGCTGTCTCTAGCACCATTCTAAAACAACAGTAAAGACTGTGCTACTTGCCAGATTACTCCAAAAACATCAGCTAATCATGTTTCCAACATGTCCATGACACAGGAATTACAACACAAATCTTTAGTTATTTACAGCATTCATACTTACTCCCATAACAGAAGAAATAATATCAAGATTTATCTTGATAATCAGATTCCTTACTTTTAGGGACCATTTGATTGAAGCGTTCAAAAGGTACAACCAGAGACTGAAGTAGCAAACAAGAATAAAACTGCCTTCTATGTTGCTATATAAAGAATCTTAAGAAATTTAGCTCATTTCTTCTCTGTTTCCTTCAGGAGCAATGAATCTCTCCCTCTACTGCCCCACATATCCAGAACAAATATGTATTCATCTGGAATACAAGATACTCTGTATCGCCTGACATGTCATTCTATTTTCCTTTAGATATAGTGTCTCATAAAATGATATAAAGCTGGCAGAACATTAAAATAGGGGGGAAAAAAGAGGGTAAATGTATCATTTCATTGTGTGTGAACTAATGACAAACCATGTTACCCAAGAGCAATGCTTAATTCCTCCACCCTCTTATTTCCAAGAATGGGTATTTACTGTTGCAGCTTGAAATCTATCCAGGCATTGCAACCGCAGTTTCTGGGGATCAGAGTCCTGCCAAAGAAACTTATGAACTGCATTTCTCTGAATAGATAGACCTTAAATGTTAGTAAACACAGACAATATTTCATAGAGTTTTCTGCACGACCCAGAAAATACATCTTTTCATGGTTTGTTTGTTTTTTTTCCTGTCTTTCTGAGGACTCTTTACAGTACTAAAGTATTGAACTATTTTTCTTAGCCCTCCTACAGGTTTTATCCTGTATCTCAACAATTTTTTTCCCCTAGGAATTCAAAGTCTGTAAAAGAGGTATGTGACAAATTCCCCAGAATGGAAAAGGAATTAGGGGCTTAATTAAGTGCTCTGTTCTTCTTTCAACATTTTGTATCATTTCACAGCATCTGATTTCTCATTAACATTCAAATACAGGATATATGAGAGTATGTCTCACACATGAAGAAAATGTTTCAGCTCTCTGACTAGAAAGGAATTTCAGGCATTCAGAGCTGGCACCACAAATGAAATTGTGTATCTTCAAACAGCATGGATCAAGAAAGGGAAATTTAGAGATGGGAAAATAAATCATACTGCAGACTCTGGGGAAATTGTTTTTAATAGTCCCATTATGAAAACAAACTATTGTCACTAAAGAGCTAGTAGAAAGCAATAGTCAGGAGGTGAAATCAAACACTAGAGTGCTGAGAGAATTTTGCAGAGAAATCAGTAACAGCAGGGGAGTTCCAGGAATAATTTGAAGGAAAGAAAAGGTAAATTAGAAGGCCAACTGTTGGTAAAAAAGTGTACTTCTCATTTATCTACACAAACGTAGAAAAATAGCAGTATAGCATGAGTTCTCCAGGCTTTTGTTTCTAGCAAGGTTCTAAGGAGCTCTGTCATTGCTATCAAGTTGATAATACTGCATCTGGTCCTGGTGTCCCATTCAGGACCAGTGCAAGTAGGGGGCCAAAGGACCCCCATACGATTGGAGCAGGAGCACTGTGTAGCCCTGTCCCTGGCAAGCAGAGCCCTGGCAGCAGTGCTGGTGGCCTCAAGGCAGCTCTAGAGAGAAGACTGAGCAGGGTCAGAGACGCTGGAGATAAGGGAAAGTTTTCCCTATGAGGACAGTGGAGACACAGCCCAGGAGGTGTTGCTGTGTCCTTCCCTGGAAGGTTTCAAACCCTCACAGGCCAAAGCCCTGAGCAACCTGGTCTGACCCCATGACTGAGCCTGCTCAAGGCAGAGCGTTGGACTGGAGACCTGCCAGGTCCTGAGTAATCCAGTGGCACTGGTTTGAGAGCCATATAGCAGGGACTACGACTGGGAAACAGGGTCTCTGTTCTTCATAAGGAGACATCTAAGGGACTGTTTGCTGTATACTACTAATTGTATAGTATTATTATCATACCTCTCTGTCAGCAGATAACTTTCATTGCAAAGGCAGCAAAGGAATGGAACATGATTTTCCCTACCCCTCCCTTAGCATCCCTCAGTGAGTCTGTGCTGTGGATGTGAAGGGAATCACTTGATATTTGCAATGGCAAGGCGTGTCTTGGAGAACTTCGAAGAAGGTAGTGTGATGCAGAGGACTGGGACTCTGAAGATTTGTATGCTGTTTCAACTTCTGTCTTTGATGAAGTTCATTTTACCTAGTTCCAAAGGGAAAATTATAGTCCTGGGAGAGAAAAACCTCTCTCTGAAGAATGAAGTAAGCTTCATATGAGCTCTTTATTTGCTTCTGTCATTTTCTTCTTCTAACATCCTTGCAAGAAGAGGCTTGATTATTTTTTTTTGTATGGCACATGTACACAGAAGACGGTAGATGGTTTGCCCATGAAGTTGACAAGGTAATGACCCAGGCTACTTTTTGATCGCTATAGACGTGGTTCCATAAATCGACAATAAACACTAGCAAACAACAAACAGCCACAACACCCAGCCCTAGATAAAGCTCCATTAATAAAAGTCACATATCACAAAATGTCAGTGAAAAGTAAGGGAATATTTCCAACAGTTCAAGCCATAGTATAGGAGTTCTTGCTTCAGGTCATCCTGATTATAAAAAGGATGATGCTATATGAGACATCATTTCAGCTGTCATCACAGGGTCTTGTACATCACCACTTCTGATACAATTCAGTCAAAATGTTCTGAGGATTTATGTGCATTACTAGGAAAGAATGCCACTTCAGCAGCATTGGGTGTGACACATTGCTTTTATTAATCAAATATAAGACAAATGACTTACTAAAATAGAATGTTTTAATTCATTAACTTCTTCCAGAAAGCAGTGAAAGACAAAGACACAGAAAAGTATTTTTTTTACATATTAAAATACCTGAGATTCCCACAAACCTTGCTCATACCTCTGTTCTGAAGCATTAAAATATTTGAATCTAGAAATCAGCCAAAAGAAACAATGGCATCTACCCTTCTCATTTTACACGACCATTGTATTATTGGTTATTTCTATTTGTGTCTTGCACCTTCAACCCTAACTTAAGGAGAAGAACTTGATGAGAAACTTGGAGTTCAGATCACCAGAAAGGAGATCTCAAACAATATTTGGATACATTCTGAGTAAAATTTCTCCTATTTATGCTACATCAGTGCCTATAACAGAGTGAGTCAGGAATATACAGGTAGTTTACTTTTTCTGGAATAAAAAATTTTTTACTTGGATCTTTGCCAGAAGAGCAGTGCAGAATATGAAACCAGTCTGACAATTAAAGAATAAAGTGATTTATCCATCTGCTTGTAAAATTCTCTCTAGCTGCAATTCCATATACTGAATTATTTTCTCACACTGGTAATTTTACCATGCTTAGATTACTTGTGACAAGATGAGCCCTCAGAGATAGAGTCTTTCCTTAGAGTTATCCAGTACAATGCACTAGTCTTCCTGTACTATAAATGTAATTGAGGATAGGGGTGGATTAGTTTCACAAGTTTCCAGGGTTTCAGACACTCTTCTGGTTATTTCTGCTGGCAGAAGATACACACAAATATGTAAGAAAAAATACCAGCTGTAGCAAACTAACAAAGGGAATTGTAGTAAAATGAGACTGTATTAACTGAGATTATTGAACTGCACTGATTGTGAAGTCTAAGCTCTTTCCTTGATTTAAAAATGTGAACCAGGAGAAGTCATAAAGAAGAAGTTAGAAGTAAAAAACCTCTGTTCTTTAGGTAATTCTTTGTAAACATGATTCGTCAGCAAGTGACAGGGCAGCAGAAAGAGAGGAAAGAGTCAACAGGGTTATGAAATGGAAGGTGCACTAGAAGCTGGATGAAGAAATCTGGAACTTCAGGTCTCGCTGTTTTTCACCTGCAGTTGCACTTCAAGCTCAGAGACTTCCGAAAGAGTGTTCAAGATCCTGGAAAAAAAATGGAGATTGAGCCCAGAAAGGAGTTTGTGATGTGCCAGAGTACTTACTTCCAAAATAAAAGTTGATTGACTGAACAGGACGGGGAACTAGCAATTCAGTCATTCAGCAATTATTTGTGAAAATGGTACAAATTTGAAAAATCAGGAATTAAGGGAAAAATTACCAGCTGAAAATAGTGTTGGACATACTTGGAGAGGAAGCACGTCTGACGCTGGGAATAATCTTTCTCTCAGGAGTCAATAAGGAGAGCAAGTGCTTGAGAACCATCATCAATCTGGACTAGCCAGGCATAGCTCAACCTGTGTTGTTAGTATTTGTCCTCCTTGTAATTGTATCAACAAGTAGTACCATTGTTGGGTCAAAAGTTTTGGAGTTTTAGGTTGTGAAAGTGTTTTAGAGAAGTGAATGTAATAATTTCAGCACTGAGATCAAATTTAGCAAATTATTTAGACCAAAGAAAGGGAATGCGGGATTTTGAGGAGGGATGGGAAACGCCAAACAGATGCATTATTGTACTTAAAAAAAGAAAACAAAAGAAAGCTAAGCTAAACTAAACGTTTAGGTTCAGACATATTTTATCACAACATTTCTACTTTTCGCAGTGAATTCTGTTTCAAATAATTCTTTTCTCTTTTTTCCTTTTTTTTATTTTTTTTTATTGATGGTACTCAGTTCATCGGAACACAGATTACATTACATTTTGGGCTAGATCACAGTTTATTTGAAATAGATTTTTAGTGGAAGTAGATGTCTGAGGAAAAAAAAGACAAGTCCAACCTTCTGCTTCATTCTGATGCAAAACATACACTGGACAGGGTGTTATTTTTCAGTTTAGTTACAAAAGGTGAAAAACTATTTGTACTGCATTCCAGGTCCCACCTCTTATCTGTTTTGAGTTTGTTCCGCCACAGGCCCCTTGCACTGGGTTTAAAATGTTCACTATTTGCTGAAATAAGGGCTAATACTCTAAAAGAAGGATTCAGGATTATGAGGTGGTAATTACTGTGTCCTACTGCATCTCTCTGGCTTTGCAAAGAACCTCAAAGCATCATAGGAGGTAATGTAATGTGGACTTAAACTGGTCATTAAAACCTAAGTGGTACTTAAAGCCCCAGGAACAGGGAAAACCACTACCTCTGATACTCGAAGTCAGGCATTATATCTGTACCCCCAGTGCAGAGAGCTGAGATTAATTTTATTGTGACTGGTTTTAGCATCACAAATGGAACCTTTTGTTTCATCTTTTATATTTTGTGTTTGCCAGTTTAATATCTACCTTTCCAATGGTTGGCTTACCCCAGGAGTATTCAACAGGCTAGGTCTTTACAAGGTAGATGAGACCTCCCTAGAAACAAATTCCCTATCCATTGTACCTATTTAGACAGTGTTTTTAATTTCTCTGTTCAGAACCAACAAGTAGTTTTGAGCCAGTTCTTACATTTTGCCAAAACCAATTTTATTAATTTCTATTCCTCAAGAAAATAAACTTTTCCCACAAATTCAGCGGAACTGGTTTGGGGGTTGGGTTATGGGGGCTTTTTTCCTGTTGATGTTTACAGAATCACTATTTATAGGTGACTATCATGGGAAGTTTTTGATGACACAATATCTGGAAAGATTTTGTATTGATAGCACCTTCTAAAAGATTTTTATTGGCTATTTCATTGAGGCAGTTGAAGTTGATAGTAAAGTTTATTGGTGGTATTATTTTGGTGGAAATGCTAGAAGCTTTGGTGAAGTTTATGTTGTTTCTCGTGTAGTTTATAGCACTGATGATTGGATATCACTAAAATGTCATGATCAACATGAATTTATTTTATTGGAACAGCTTCTTATACTGAACTCATTTGCATAACTGGTATCCTTCATCATGTTTTTTGTTCCAATATTATTTTTGTTTTCTGCAATGTTCATAACTACTTTTCAGCATTAGTCTGGATATATTATGGAGACTTCAGCTTCTTTGGTGATATTTGACCAAGATAGTTTCCTCTTTTGTCTCTCAGTTTTCAAAGAGATTTCAAAGAGAGGTACTCTCTGTCAACAAGACTTCCGAATTTAGCAATGTGTAGATAATAGTTAAATACTAAATATAAAATTGTTAGACATTATTTACTATGAGCTTTGTATCAAACGAGTCATCTAAATCCAAGTGCTTTTTCCACTTCTGACAAATTAAGAAGCTAATTTATTTTGTCTTTTATTATTTCGAGATGTAAAAGAAAGAACATTAATCCCAAAATATCCATTATAATCAGTTATAGCTGTCAAGTAACTCCACTGATGTTGTGTGCAGAATTTGGTTTTGTCACTCAAGCAGGAAACTTTAGATGCTTTATTCAAAGCAACTAGGATTTGAGGGGACACATTCTTTAATATTTAATTTTAAAACACCTTTGGAAAAAAAAGGAGAGACAGGAAAAATGAGGAATTTTTTTGCTCCGTGTGACTTTTGCTGCTGAGATGGGAGGAATACCCTCTGAAAACACAGATCTGTGACAGCAAAACCCCATGAGGTTGGCTTGCATTCCTTGAATGACACAAATAATATTTATGATATTTTCGTTTCAAGAACTCGTTTTAAGACAGGAAAGCAAGCAGCTCAAGTTTTAGCTAGATGACTAACTTCCTGCCACAGGGAACACTTTCACTTTCAGGAAGCATTTGTCACGGTAAGTTTAGAACTTGCTCATCAGCAATCTCATTCTATGTTACATTACACCAAGAAAAGTCACAGCACAACATAGCTGCAAATATGAGCATCTTCCCATTTGTCAGAATAAAAAAACTCAAAGGACAGAGGTTGTGGGTTTCTTCCTCCAGAAGACCCATGAGACTGAACAGCACTTAATGCAAAAGCTTACTAGAGTGTCTCCTGAGAATGCAGCTCTCCAAATAGTAGGCCACCATGGAAATTTGATGACACTCTCCGTTAGGTAGCAAAAATATTTAGGATAAGGAGTGTTTGATAGTACCTTGTCTTCTTGGACAAGGTTGATGAAGAATATGAAGTCTCCTTCTCCTGGCTGTATGTTTGCACTGCTCCACAACTCTGCAGTTCTGTAAGAGCAACAGTTTCTGGGCCCGAGTTGTAGATTGGATCACAGAAGTGATTATGTTAAAAATAAGCCTCCCAGAAAGGGCGTATTATCAGGGTAATATTTCATCACACTGTTCAAACCCCTCATTTCTGGCTGAAGAATGACAAAGAGACTTCTGTTTGCAGTGAATGCTAACATGAAATTCAGGAGTTAAAGCCAACAAAACTGCACAGATGATCAGTCCTTAGATGAAAATAATTTCAATGTCTTCAATTGCTTTAATGAAAATCATTCCTTTTTCTCCCAAGTATGGGTTTTTGGTGACAAATATATTCTTTTTTGGTTTGTAAAATTATTTTTTAATGTGATTTCTGATTTTTGAGAGAGAATTTCCAACTAATTTGGCATCCTAGCCTATATCTCAGCTAAAGATGTTTGGGTTTGGTTTTTTTTTTAAAATAAACTAGGTTCCGGATTTTTCACCCATATCTCCACTTCCTTCTTTCCCTCTTCCCACTCTGTAACCCTTTAAAATATCTTCAGCATTGAAGAGCTTCAGGACAAATAAAAATATTAATTTTATCACTGTATCAGTGGTAAGTAAACATCAGGGAATAGCCTGTAAACAATGGTCAGCTGAGAAAAATGGGTAACTTGAGATATGGTGAAGTTCTAACATCTGGTAATTAATCTCCAAAAAAGTTTAATGCAAAAATGTCATTATTACTGTTCTAAGCTATACATGGAGTTTTCTTGGGGTTTTAGGCAATTTCACTGGATTAAAGGCTATCAGAGAGCATGGTAGCACAGGATCTTTTCCAGCTCAGATATGACATCTGAGAATGGTGTACGCATCATACAAACATTGTACTTGATTGCTTTCTTTTCTTCACTACATTTCAGGGGTGTTTTGTGATATATTCAAGTATTCATCTAAATCCTTAATTCCATACCTACAACAAACTTTAAAGTCGCTTTCTTTGTAAGGTACCCCAATTGGTTAAGATTGTGCTACCTAAACCATGACCACCTAAGCCTAACTATAAAACTTGGCAACCTGATATATTTGATTAAAGGACAGTGTCACATTTACTAAATTCTTTGGTGATGAAAAGGGTGATACTATGTGCATGTGTATGGGAGGAAAGGGGTCTGTAAAATAGATTTATCCTTTTTTAATATGTCTATACTTTTCCAACAATATTTTTACCACAAGAAGATTTTCCTCACATTGTCTCCAATTCTGTAATATGGAAAACACATATTTCCTTTTTTTAATCTTCATTAAAAACTCATTTGTGCTCCAAGCCACAGTAATGAAAAATAGAAATGATCAAAGGGAGGACTGGTTTGCAGAGTCCTTTTCTGTTCTTTGCCTATAGAAAGGGAACATCTTACAAGGATGCACAACGCGATAAACTGTTTAGCAAATAAACACTGCCCTCTGTTGGAAAAAAAAGTCCCTCCTCCACTACAGCTTTCTGCTTAGTTTAAGTTTTTTAGCTTAAGTGCTGCCATACTGAGCATATTAGATGCCTATACGAGGAAACGAATGGTCTTTAAGTGTAAAACTTGTGGCATCATCTAGTACATCGTTCCAAATTTGTCTCTAAGACAGTATCACAATATTACTGTTACAGATAATATTAGAAGGCCAAAAAACACAAATGAGTGAGCATTTTCTTTGACTAAAAGACAAATACTACCCTGCAGATCCAGAAACATGACTCTGCTGTTTCTGGCCACAGCAAATGCTTTAGAAAGCTTTCTGAAAGTTAACTTTTTCTGAACGCAAAATCCCCGCAAGACAGATTATTTTATCCTGTCAGACAAATGCTGGTTTTCTGCCTTCCACTCTGCCCCTCCTTCCTCCCCACCCAAAGAAGAAATTTCAATACTGGTCTATAGTGCAATATATTGGAGGCAGCAAAATCTCTGAAGCACCATTCGCAGCAAGAAAAACACATCAGAGGTGAGAAAACATAAGGCAGCAAGAGATAACAAGATCCAGCAAACTAACTCCTCAGTTCTCTAGCAATTATACCTAGCAACATTCAGAGAATGCCAATTCAGCTCTAAGTTACCATTCTCCCTGTCTTCGAATCCAGTTTCTTTATGTACTGTATTTAAACAGAAGGAATGAAATTACACAATTTTGCCAGCCATGTGTTTGTACAGGACACATCCTTACAGACTCAAGTTGAATCCAGGAAACATATTTCCTACCATCCTGTAGCACATACTTTTGTCTGCAGAAGACAAGCCATGACCTTGCTGTATCCTCCATCCTTGTTTTCAAGTTGTCTGAATTAATAGGGCCAATAGGTCAAAAGAGCATCCACAGGTCCTGAAATATCTCAGACAGAAGGTCATTAGGAACACCATATGGCACCCCTGTCTTGTCCATCATGCAATGCCAATCAGTGGGTCTCTGACAACATATTTAGAAATAACTTTTCTAACAACTTTTACTGCCACCCAGGTGTTATAGGACTTGTTAGCAATGTCATCCATGTCTGACCTTGTTCTTTTTGAATGTACCTACGTGAATCTGACATCAGGTTTCACAGTTATGGAAAAAACAAGGTTAACTGAGAAATTTGGCAAAGAGCGCAGACATAAGCAGACTAACGTTTTAGAAAGTATGTTTCAGATTTCATGTTACAGCACTTGTGAGCCCACATCGGGAGCCCTGCATCCAGTTTTGTGTCCCCCAGGAACCAGAAAGACATTGCTGTATTGGAATGAGTCTGGCAGAAGGCCCCTGGTACAGCCAGGTCTGGGAGCACACAACAAACAAGGAGGGACTGAAACGCCTATTTGGCCTAAGGCAGTTGTAGAGGGATCTAAATATTGTCTTCAAGTACCTAATGCATGGTGGGTTACAGAGAAGATGGGCCACACTCTTTCCGGGAGTGCACAGCAGAAGGATAAGGGGCAACAGCCACAAGCTGTAGTACAAGAAATTAAGTCCAAGTAGTTACAAGAAACTTATTCTTCACCAAGAGGGTGGACAAAGACTGGAGTTGTCCACAGAGGCTGTGAGATCTCCATCCTTGGAGACATTAAAAAAAAAAAAAAAGAACAAAGAGCTCAGCAACAAAGTGCAACTTCAAAATTGACATGTGTTTGAGCTGAGGTAAAAAAAGGGAGAGGCCAATATGACCCCAGATGTTCCCTTCAGACTAAGCCAGTCCATGATTGTGAATCACCATTGATTTTCCTGAAAAAAAGCCACAAGAAAAGGCCTTATTGATATTGCATAGTCAAAAAAGAACACGTTTACAGCATATAGGTATTTCCACAGGAAGATAGTATTCCTGATAACTACAGCTTCCTTGATCTCCTAGATTAAATAAAATTGACTCCTTTTTTTATTTACATGCTTTTACCATTCTTGAGCCAGGAAGTTGTGGTCATGAAATACAATATTGACTGTCAACATCCTACAGAACATGATTACTGTAGTCTTTTAAAGGATTTGACTAACTCACCTCAATGCAAACCCAGTATTTCAGATAGTTTCTAACTAATGCTATTTTGATGTGTTTTCACTGAATTTCACTGAATTTTTTTTTAGAGTTGGAAGGGACCATAGAGATCATCTAGTCTGACTCCCCTGCTGAAGCAGGATTGCCTAGAGTTTGCTGCTAATATTACAAAAATTGCATTTCCATAAGAGGTAGCCTTAAAGTAAGGACTTGCAAATTCTCCATATTAAAAGAAGATCTCTTAAAATCTTGCTTCTTTCCAAGCATAGATTTCCTCTTACAAGCAAATAAGTTTGTAACATTGAGTTTAGCAGCTCACTGCAGGACTACAGTTCCCATGCATGATCTTGTGCTTTCCAGGACAGAAGTCTATGAACAAACCATACATCAGATAAACACTGAATCTGTACAAAGCACAGGTTAAATGTCCCAAACATATCAAGCACAAAGAAATGCATGCTGTAAAGTGGATCTGCAAACAGATAGTATTTGCTTCCTGAGACATCCAGAGGGAAAGTGCACAAGAAAAAATTCTCTCTCCTCTGGAAACCATGCATTTGAATTTTCTCTGGTATAGCTTTTTATGGCATAAACAGTAAAAAACCTCAGATGATTTCTGGATCTTTATGACCCAGACCTGGATACAATGAAGTTGTGGCTTTTTTCACCCACAAAGGGTAAAATTCTACGTTATTCATCACTAGAGTGGTTCTCTTAGAGAAATTAGTAGAAGCTTCCAAACTAAGTTAATGAATTATGCAATTAGACTACAGAAGAAGAATCTCTAGATCACCTGGCCTGCTGCGATAGAAACAGAATCCAGCAGACTGTACCATTTCCTGCCCAATTTGAATTAATTGCAGTTTTCTAATTTATGTGTGAAAGACCGAGAAAGCTGTAAACTTAATGAGAAATTATAGGTCCATTGCAATCAGTAGCAAAACTCCTCCTGTCTTTTTTATGTCCATTTTTGTATCTTTATTAATTAAACTGAGATATTATTTTATTTCTTTATGGATCACCAAAGTTGATTCTGTTAACAAAAGACCTCTCTGTGTCAGGAGTCTGAAGCTAACCTAGAGGAGGATTTCCCTCTTACCTCTTTGGGAACTATTCTTCCAGTTCTAGTTAAAGTTGAACAGAAAGACTTTGACATAGCATTTGTAGCTGTTGTTATGTTTTCTTAATGTCCTCTGCAAGGTACATTGTTGATCAGTAGAGTTGCAGAAGTTGTGACACACGGTTGCTAAAGCAAGTTTGTGTGTATATGTTTGTGTCATTATGTGTCTTTCTTTCCTTTAGTGGACAAACTGAGTGCAGGTTTCTTTATTTTATTTGTATTTTAAGTGCCTTTATTGTACAAAAATATAGAAGGAGCAAAGAATGGCAAACAACAAAAAGGGCACCGGCCTGTGTATTTACATAATAAAATCTAAAAACATATTTTGTTATTCTCTGCACTTCTTTAAGAGGCTGATAAATTCTTGTCATGTGCCTCTAAACTGGGGACAATTACTTTAGAAATTGTATGGCATCTTTAAAATGATTCCAAATTGCCAAAGATTCAATAAAATAATAAAATAGTTGTTTTCTATTTTTCAGCATGGATGTAAAACTGTTCATCTTGAAGGTTTATAAAGTGTTTCAGGAGATTCTTTGAGTTTGCCATCAGTATTTATCAGCTCTAAGGACTTCACCCTGTTTTTACTACTTTCCAAATTGAGATAGGCAAAAGGAGGGCAACTTCACATGGAGAGATTTTGAGTTCCTGTTGCCATGGTAACACCACTTCATGTTAGGAAGCTTTTCTGAATGTTTTGGCCGTTTTTCTATCCCTGCCTTTGTTTAATAGATCTTTAACATTGAGATGTTTAATTCACCTGGCAAAAGCTTTTTGCCTTTTTAATAAAGCCCTGCTAAACAGAGACCAAGATCATAGAAACATAGAATCATACAAAGACTAGGGTTGGAAAGACTTTAAAGACCTTAAAGACTATCTAGTTCCAACACCTTTCACTTTGACAGGGACACCTCCCATTAGATAAGGTTATTCAAAGCCCCATCCGATCTGGCCTTGAACACTCCCAGGGATGGGGCATCCCCGACTTCTCTGGGCAACCTATTCCGCTGTCTCACCACTCTCATCATAAAAAATCTCTTCCTAATGTCTAATCTAGATCTCCCTTCTTTCAATTTAAAACCATTGCCCCTCGTCCTGTCACTACAGTCCCTGTCCAAGGGTCCCTCCCCATCCTTCCCGCAGACCCCATTTAAAATCAAATAACATGTGTGCTTATTTTGTCAGACTTAAAAATATTTTCTTGCACAGAGGGAGATATCCTTTATGTAAGGAAATGTTTCATGGTAACTGTCTTGCCATCTTGGACATGAGCAACAGAGTGCCAACAAGCTTTAATCCCTACCCCTTTCTTAAAACTATCCTCCATTTTCATAAGTTTTCTACTTACATCCACAATGGTTTATATACAAGCCAGCACAAGAAAGATTTGGACAAGGAGCAGGACAGGAATAGCTGCACAGTCACAGGCCAGAGGTTGGAAAAAGCTCAGGGCTCAGACTCAGACACTAAATCTACTGGGCACGGTTCCTACAGGTAACCCTGACAAAGCCACTTCACTTTCTCTCATTTTCCTGCTGGGTAAGCCAGAGGTGAGAGCTGCTCTGAGTTTGCACAGTGATCTTTAACACTTGGAACCAAAACCCCAAAACAACTCCAAATTTAAATTTTAACATGTTTAAGTGTGCACATTTGAAACGCCTCAGGTTACAGGAGTGATTGGTCTGTGAAGGGAGTGGAGCTATACCAACAGCTGTCCTGTAACTTCTCTGTGCCTCATTTCATCATCTTTCAAACAGATTGTGATTCTTCTGCAACCCTGCCAAGTGTGTTGAGGTGTCTGGGTAGACAATGTCAGAAGTAGGCTAGCAAAACAAAGCTTCTGAGGAGAAGGACTGTTTTATTTAACAGATTGAAGTGGTTTGGAAAAAAAAAAACAGATTTACTCTTAAACACTTAAGCCTATATTCAGATCACCTTACAGAATTACTATTGTTTTGTTTTGAATGCATATCACTTTTGTTCTTTGCCTTTTCAAAAAAATTATCATTCTTGCAATATTCTTGAAACATAAAATAACATGCATACACAATTATTGTTATAGTATTTTGAATGCATTTTCATTTTTCTATCCATTTCGGCTTTATGAACAACCATAGAAGCACTGTAAAGGAAACAAAAATCTCCAATGCCTAATAAAAGCCCTAACTATAGACATCCCAAAACCCACATTTTCATAAAGGAGTAAATCCCAGGATTTTAAGAGCACAGGAGAGAAAATAAGCTTCTGCTTAGAGCTCCAGTATTGCAGTACAGGTAACTGCCACATTACCCGAGCACGAATTCCTAACCAATTTGCTGTAGCTCTGGTAAATTTAGCAGAGTGTAATGGTTCCTGTCATGATAAAAGGAGAAGAAGGTAGCTGTGTTTCTGTAAAAGGTAATTTCAATCCTACAAAGATTTCTTGATCATACTGCTTGGCAATGTACCAAGATCTCTAGACAGACATCACCTTTTTATTTTAAATATACATCGATAAATGCAAAACACTGATTGCTATAAATGCCTTCATACTATTTTCTAGTGTTCTAGTTTCTTCTATATTAATAGCAGATGTCTTTTCTTCTTTTTAAACTGCAACAGAGATCCCGGAAACTTCTCCATAAGGACTTGTCAGTCTTTCTTGGTAGAATCTAAGATATTCAGAACCACCACCAAAAACAGTAGTACTCAGCCAGCACTGCATAGCATTACCTTTCCTGCTATTGTAAGACAGTCCCTATATTCAAATTCAGGATTAGTGAGAAACAATTTTCTCTGTATTTTTACAAGCAATCTCAAAGAGATCAGAGCTGTCATTCTCTGTATCATCCATGTCTTCAAAGCAAGAGGAGCTGAGCAGCTTCCTTACAGTGACAGGGCAGGCTGGTCCTGAGCGCAGTGAAGAAAAACATTTTGTTTAATAATTAACTCCCACATGACATACACACAGAACAATAAGTCACAAGAAAGAAGAGATGAGGACATTCGTAACCCAGTTCTAATTTCTGGAAGGGTCAGATCACAAGTCTAACTACTTTCTCCCCATAAATATATTCCTAAAACTCCTAAAACTCTCACGGATTCCTGGTGACTGCACTGTTGTGCTTTTTTTTTTTTTTTTCCCCAAGATGAAAATGACTTTTCTGAGTGTGCAGATATTAATCATGTTTCCGCAATAAGGTAAAGTTGTATTTGCAGTTCCCACTGCAACTACATGACCCACAACACTGATTCACTATAAACTTACTCCAACATTAAATTAATTCAAATACAGGTCGGTTAAGTATGCAGCAGCTGGCTTTGTAAGTGAAGCATCACCTTTCTATGCCATTCTAATTTAATCTGATAAACTGTCCTCCTACACTAAGCAAGAAGTCAGAGTGAACTGTCTATTGGACATTGATCAGCTCTAGCAACATGAGGTGATGCTTCTGAATTCCTGTACAGTTCAATTCTAAGGCCAGTCCTGTTCAATATTTTTATTAATGATCAGGATGCAGGAGCTGAATGCATCATTAACTAGTAATGCAAATTTGCTAGCGATACCAAACTGAGAGGTGCTGTCTCTTGAAGGACGAGCATCCTTGCCTCCCTAGATAGATTGGAGCATTGGCCTTCTGTCCACAGCATGAAATTTAACAAGACTGAATGGTGGATTCTGCAGCTGTGTGCAGTGATGCTGGATGCAAGTATAAATTGGGAGAGGAGTGCCTGGAGATCAGCCTTGCGGGAAGAGATCTGGAGGTACTGGTCAGCAGCAGGCTCAGTATGAGGCAGCTGCGTGCCCCGGCAGCCAGGGTGGCAAACCCTATCCTGGGATGCATCAAACACAGCATAATGAGCTGGTTAAAAGAGGTGACTATCCCACTGTTCAACATTGGTGTGGTCTCACCCTGGATGCTATGTGCCCTGGGACCCCTTAATTTACAAATGATGTGAAGGTGCTCGAGTGCATCCACAGAAGGGCAACGAAGCTGGTGAAAGAGCTGGAAGGCATTTCCTATGAGGAGTGGCTGAGGACTCTGGGTTTGTCTGGTTTGGAGAAGAGGAGGCTGAGGGGGGACCTCATTGCTCTCTACAGCTCCCTGAGGAGGGGAAGCAGAGAGGGAGGTGCTGAGCTCTTCTTCCTGGTATCTAGTGACAAAATACTTGGGAACAGCTCAAAGCTGTCTCAGGGAGGTTCAGACTTGAACTAGGAAGCATTGCTTTACAGAGAGCATGGTGAAACACTGGAAGAGGTTTCCTAGAGAGGTGGTCAATGCCCCCTGCCTGTCAGTGTTTATGAGGCAGGTTTTTGGACAATGCCTTTAATGGTTAGTTCTGAATTGGCCAAGCAGTTGGACCAGATGATCATTGTAGGTACCTTCCAACTTGAATATTCTATTCTATTCTATTCTATTCTATTCTATTCTGTTCTGTTCTGTTCTGTTCTGTTCTGTTCTGTTCTACTCTACTCAATACACCTACCATAACCTTTCTTTTAACAGTGAAACTTGAGGGCAAAATGTGTTTCCCTTAAATGGCATCAATACAAAATGTGTTCTAGTAAACAAACACAGCTTTGTAATTATGAATGCAGATCAGCTTTCTTAGTATTTGATGTTCTTTCAAAGCCTATTCTTTTGTCATCCTGTATCTAGAAACTTTGAAATATCTACCTGACAAACCTTTGTTCGCACAGATATGTCCTTCGCAGTACAGATGTCACACTAGGAAAGTTACATTAAACACCTGCACCTATTATCCTAAGACATTCACAACCCCTAAGGAAGTTACAGAATCTGTAACTGAAGTCTCAGTGCTCCCATTCTATTCCAACAGGGAGACTTCTTTTTCTTATGTTTTCCTAGAAAAGGATATGTAGGTATCTTGATGGCTTTTTAAGACCAATCAGAAACTGTCCAAGTTAGACAAAAGCATCGATCAAATTTTATTAATAATTCATAAAAGAAAACCTCCTTATTTTTTCATATTATCAATATCAGAGAAAAATCTGTAGAAAATTGTAAATGCAGCAGAGACAGTTTTGCTACATCACAGAATCAAATCCTAGTGCACAAACTTACATATTTTTAAAACAGGATGTATTCGCTGGCTTCTTTCTACATTTTCACCTATAAAATTGAGTAGTGAGACAAACCATTCTAAAGATATTTTATCATGGTTAGTCCCTCTGCACAGTATGGAGCACAGTACAGCTATAACCTATCTGCAGCTTAACTGATAAAAAGTGAAGTCTGAAGGTGGACTAGAACCCTGCTTTTCACACTTCAGAGTTTGAATCATTCAGAGTAATCAGCAAAGAATCATCCCCTTCATATGCAGAATTTTATGTTGCTTTCAGATAGGAAGCTCCTTGAAACTAACACTACAGTGATGAACTTTGACTAGCAAAATGCAGATTCAGGTATTGTAAGAAACATACTTTGCAAAAGGAAAATATTTTGCCTAGTAGCTTTATACATGATCTACCCAGGCATTGGGTGTAACAGTGGTTGCACGTAAGTGTCATTTTTACAGAATGGTATTCCTGCTACCAGATGGCATTTCCATTACAGTATGGTGTCATCCATTAACTTCAGTTTTCCCATCTGTCTGTGTTATCTTCATTGTGTATCCCTAAGGAATACCAAAAATTGCATGACTATCCATTCATTAACAGATGACTTAACTGCAGAAATTACAGTTTTGGTGCTTCCTGATTCCATTTCTATAAAGAAAACTGTCACACTCCCTGTTCTCCTGTAGTCAGGCTTTATCTTGCATTGATTTTTACTCTGTTGGATATTTTTCTTTTGCATACAAGCTGGAAAATAACTTTCTTACTCATTCTGCATGACCTTGCTGCAGAACTTCATTATCAAATTACTACACTTACTAAATTAATAATTACTAAATTACTAACTTGATTACTAAATACTCCTGGCTACCTCCATAAAAATGTGGAAGAAAGACCTTGAACAAACTTCTTATTTATATGCATGAATTTTACAAATAGAGTTTAAAAGAAAAGCACTCACAGGAGGAATATATTTATGAATGTCAAACTTCTTCCTAAACAGTTCCCCTATTTTACCCACAGAAATACTAAAAATGTTTTCACAGATCATGAAAGTCCTGTTGCAGCAGTTGTCAAGGTCTTAACTACACTGAGGACAAAGTATACAGCAATGTTTAAGAGTTGCCTCAGATCTTCACATATGAGATTAGGGAAAACCTGGTTCTCTCAGTAATGTACCCTGACATCTCACTGATAGTCAGAGAGTATTTTTGTGTGCCATATTTCCAAAAATGCTTGAAGACACAGGTAGCCACGGTGTGGGTTTTTCAGTAGCTGAAAACCCATCTGTCTTGAAATCAGGGGTCATGACATTCCCACTGTCTGCTGGAAACCTCACTAGATACTTCCTGACCTTTGCTAATGCTACAACGCATTTAAATTCTGGCCCTCTGACCACTGATGATAAGCCATTGTTCTCAGTTGTTGATTTTCCAGTTCTGATTAAACTGGTTAGCTGGCTTTTGATAGAAGTGCTTAATCCACTTCAAAATTTATATTCTCACTTTCTCTATTAGGGTATTGTTAAGAAGGGACTTCATTATGGCAGCCATGAATGCTTTGAGATTTTCTGTAAATATCGAATTTAGCAGCTATTGCTACTTCTGTCATTTTTGAAGATGGCATTACCACTCTGCAAAAACACATGGTTATCTTTGAAAGCAATTACTGGACTGAGCCACCAGCTACACAGTGGAAACTTCTCTCTTCTGTAGGCTTTTCTGCTATTGCTCATGTTGACATTTCTTCAGAACTGTTGCTGGGATCAAGCAAACATCCAGATAGGTAGACTCAAGATTGGACGCAAGTATCAGTATATTACTGGGGTGTTTTTAAGGAGGTGGTTTGTTCACTGTAAAGATATGATGCTCCATAACATTATCTGTGTGTTCCCTTTCAACTTCCATGATGTCTCTACCAACATTTTTAATATAACTTCATTCAAGACCAATGACTTTAAAATCCATAGGTTTTGGCATCGTCAGTTTCATCCATAGGTGATGCAAATACATACCTTGCAACTTTTCCAAATGCAAGGAAGCATTTAACACCTCCTAGCTGATTTTGAGTAATTCTATTCATCTCTGTTTCTAACCTCCTGTACTGATGTGATGCTTTCTGTACTTCTGACAGGGTTTAAAAAAAATTTCTTTCTCTGAATTCCCCAGAAATTATAAATACCACAAATAAAGATGTTTATTTTGAAATTGACATAAAATTTTTTTAAAGACCTTAAGATATTATACTGATTAAATGCAAGAGTTGTGTATTAAAGAGCCCGGGTATCTCATAAAAAGCTCAGTTTTATTTTCTTACTAGGAGACATATTTCTGCACTAATATCATTAAAATTAGTAGTCTGATCAAAGGATAACAAAAAAACCTCCTGAAGTCTTATGTTATTAAGAAAGGGAACAGGCAGGACTAAGTCTAGACAAACCAAAGGAAACCAGCTTTTTGAAGTGTCCCTCTCATGTCACGGCTGCTGTAGGAAAGATGGTTTGAGAATTATCCAAATGTGCTATGTAAAACATGAGTGAAATAGAAAGGATAAATCCATTCAAGTAACTTTGGAACTTCATTGATTGTTCATAAGCTAAATGGTCTGAGTATCCTAACAAACAAAAAAGCCAAGAAGTTATTTCTGCATGCACCAATATCTGTGTGCTGACAGGGGAAGCACCCTGCAGGGAGTCCCAAGAGTGGTGACATATGAAAAGCATCAGGACAGTGACAAAAAAGATTTGGAAAAAGTCAGAATGCAAAATAAACAACCTACCCCAGTTTATCTATACTAAAATACAGACATCTTTGCAATCATTAGATCCTGCTCACAGACACGTGAGATCCATCACTAGCTCAGTGCTTCAAACTTGAGGGAGACTGGAGTCTAAATTGTGAAATTCAACCCACTGCTAAGACCATATGTAAACAGACCTGCGTTTTCAATCTTGCAACAGTCTTCTCCAATATTGCACAGAGAAGACAACATAAAAATCCACTCAGCTTTGAGTAGATAAGGGTTAAGTGCTCTGAAAATCAAATAATATTCCCTTCAGCTGTAGTGTAAAACAGAGGTTTCTTTAAAACAAAACTGTCAGATAATGCCCAGGTTTGGCTTAATAAGGAGTTTGCAAAACATAATGTTAAAAGCAATCTGTTCTTAACTGCCCTTTAATCATTAGAAATCTACTCTATATTTCTGGAAACAGCAGCAGTATGTTCATCTATGAGAATCAGACAGAAAATGGCTATAACTAATGAATGTAATTTCCCTTTTTTGAAGGGCAGGTAAATGGATGTGTTGCTGGGTCTATACCTCACATATGTGAGAATAACCTACGTCATACTAGGGGCAGAAGAGCCCTGGAGCTCAGTTTTATTTCCTCTTACCTACCTCCAATGCAAGCTAGCAGCCAGCTTTCTAACAGTTGCAGATGTGACACCCAGACACTTATCTGCGATAAGAAAATCTTTTCTCAGTTTTGGAAAACCTGTTGAATAGTTTAAATTTGATTAAAGCAAAACACTTACTTTTTAAAATTATAAATATACATTATGCTTGGTTGCTTCCCCACTCAAAAATCAATAAAAGCTGAGCAATAACACTGGGAGGAGAAAATACTCCACTCAACCATATTACTACAAAAGCACTGAGCTTAGCAGTGCACTTAGCACTAGCAAACAATCAAAGAGCAAGAATTGCCTTAAAATCAACTGCTGCAGCTGATGAGTAGAAGCATCTTGTACAGACAGAAATCATGATGCCATCATGAGAGGCATGCAGGCTGGCTGTAGATTCCTGACTGACTTCAATGGACAAATGACAGTAACAGCCACAGCATCCACAATTCTTTGCAGTTCAACACCAAACTTTTATTTGAAAAGATTCATCTACAGCTTTCTTTCTACATACATACAGGACCTATGGAGGAAAGTCACTTTATTTCTTTTGTTGACTTTGTAATGGTGGTGAATAACTAAACACTCAAAGAAGCTAAAAATGTTGATTTCAACTACGATTTGGAACAGAAATAAAGAAAATTATGTTTGCCAAATGAAAGTCAACTAAGATTTTTGGTTAATTCCTACTTCCCAGCTTCTAAGGAAACATTACCAACAAAGCAAAGCAAATAGCAAAATTTAAATTATTTAAAAAATACTTGCAACTGTGTCTTCAAACAGAGATAAATTATGTTGCCATTAAACTTTAAGGGTTCTTCCCAGAAGGACTAGATCTGTAGTTCTCTAAGCTGGAGTTTTGCCAAGTCTTCATGTGATTACAACATTAAATGCTGAGGAAAAATAAATTTGGGAGAAATGCAGTGCATCAAAATGAATTTGTAGGAAATACTAAAAGGAATAAAGAAAGTATGAAACATAATATTTATCGTTCGCACACATGTATGTGAAATGAACAGTTACCAAAAGAAGACTTCATTTGGAACTAAATAAAAGTTTAATAAATGTGGATATTTGTATTTTTGAAGATGCATTCTTGCAGCAAACCTGTATAAACTGATAAAAGAAGTCTTGGGGTTCTGTGCACTCTGAAGAAAAGAGGAAAAAAAAAAGTGTTTATTCCAATTAATTGTTGAAGCCTGGTTCAGCACTGATTATTTCTGTCACACAGTGGGAAGCCAAGAAAACTGAAGAAGTATTAGTTACAAAAATACTAGAAAAGGAAAATGAAAGAAGCATAAAACTTAAAGAATTGTTGTTTACTTGTGAAGCAAAGTTCAGAAATGCCTTAAAGAAACTGCTTCCTTTTGAAGTTTTCACTTCAGACTTTTATAAGAAAAGAATATAAGAAACTTCAAATTATATATATCTTTATAAATTTAAACAGTGATTTAAGCACTTGAATATATCACTCATATTTATGATGGTATATTCTGTAACTACAGCTGGGAAAGTTATATAAGCATACAAATAAGAAACTAGTATCAACTCTCACTCACATAGTGGACTATAATCCCTCAATCACTGAAACCATAGCAAAATGTCTCAAGTGACAAGAAGGAAACCTATTGTCTGCATCCTGTAGATATCATGGAGAGTTCAGGAAAACTAACAGAATCAAGGTTGAAGGATGGAGAAAGTACAACAAACTTTTTCTAGTCCTTTGCAGTAGAAACAGAAGACTTTAACAAAGATGAGCACATGAAGGTTCAATATAAGTGGAATTTAGTTGCACAAAAATTACCCCCCAAACCTCTGTAATGTAATAAAAAATTAATGTAGAATCTCATTGCCATTTTTAAAAATATATCTCATTCCAAGAACGTGAATTGCTTATACAATTCATAACACCCACATAAGCCGACATTTTTCTTCTCAGTTGTTTTCATGTAGAGCATTATCTCCATTCTACAGGTGAGATGTCAAGATGTAGAGATATTAAAGATAAAAAATAACATGGGTAGCTCTAAAGAAATTCCTGAAATTAGTACAGTGTAACAACTTTGAACAAGTATGTAATTTAGCAACAAGTAACTCCTGTAACTTGATCTCAAATAAGAAAGATAAAGTACATATATGGATAAAAAACTGAAATTTCCCATTATATATGGAAGAAAAATGGTATCTAGGAGAAGAAGAAGCTGACTAAACTAAAATACCCATATTGGAATTCCAGGTATGCCATTCTCTGCCTCTTGACTTTTGAGAAAGTTTCTACTATGGATTTGACTTTATTTTACAAGGAAAAAAAAAAAAAAAAAGAGGAAAAAAAAAGGAATAGTCATTCTGGTGAATCATATTCATAGCATCATATGGTGATTAGAAATAATCTGATATCTGAGAAAGGAATATCATTCTTCCATGTCAGCGCCTTCCTGCCGGCTGTCACCTTCTAGAAGAGAGTTAGGTCTCTGCCAGGAAGTTTTTCCCCTGCCAAATATTAAAACAATGGAGATCAAACCATATTAAAAATTTGAGTAGACACCAGATTCTAGTCATTCCACTCTTTCTAGAAGTAACCAAGAAACAGAATAATTCAAATTGCAAGAATGCTTTCAAGAATGACAAAAAGACTTCTCAAAAGACTAGCTCATTTAAGAAATGGTCTGTTCATAGCTCAGAGACACAGAATTCAGCTAATAAAAGCAGCATATAAATACTGATAAGTATATTGTTTTACTATTTTTTACTCTTTTTTTGTACTTGACAGGCAAATGGTTAACATCTAGACTTTCAGACAAGTGTCTTCCTAATATTAACATCTGAATAGTGGTTATTAAATTACCAGGGAGAAAATCCTATGAATGATGCATGCTTCTAGGAGAGAGAAGTTTCCAGGCGAATTCCTGTTTTGCCAGGAAAGGTCGTTCACAATCTCAAACTTGGACTGTAGTATTTTTAAGTTGTTAGTACTATTTCACTCCAAAATGTTCATATCCCAGTAAAGTAAAGTCTGGGGACAATGTACTCATAGCCAATCATGATGGGCTACACTTCTGTTTAGTTTTGGATAAACAGGTAAGAAATAATTTGTATGCTGCAAATGAATTATTGCTTCCAGAACTTTGAGAAAATAGATATGCATTTCAGCAGGGTTTTTTGTGTTTGTTGCCTTGCAGTCCTTTATCTGTTCTCTCCAGCAAACAAAGCAGAAATATGGAAGAACCTTGCACCTTTATCTTCCTTTTTCCTGTTCTCATGATTTTTTTTTGATGTTTCCTATGCTGCATGATACTGCTTCTCTCTGTCACACCCCAGAGGAAATTTTCAAGTTTTTGAGTGGTGGTGTAAAGGCAGAAAGTACAGCTTTGCTCCAGAAATGCCCTCTTCAATGTGTAAAACTATAGGAATTATGATTCCTAATGTTTCTATTGCAGAGTACTCAGATTACCTCTACTCCTCCGGACAGGTTAAATTATATTAACTGGATCCCACAACAGCCCCCAACCTAAGCCTCTTTCAGGATTACTGCTTAGTTGTCTCTTTTTGGGCACCTGGGGCAGGATGTGCTATGTTTGGGCTACATCTGTTGTTTTAGTTTTAAAAGAGTAGGAGGCCAGAAAAAGGCCTGAAGAGGAGATAGGCTGACTCAAAGAAAAGAGCAGAAATACTTGAATAAAACATTTCACTACAAAAACAATATGACTCCTCTGGCAAGGTCGAAAATTTGCTTGTTAGGTAGTGACAACATAAATGTAGGTAAAATATTTAACTATATAAAAGCCACTCTTCCATCCACAACACACCCAGGCTATGTAGAAAACACTGCCTGCACTTACGATTTACACCTTTGATGACGAACATCGAAAGAGCAATGTTCACTTGTACAGACCAGCTCAGCAAAAAAGGCCCTGCTGTGGTTGCCTTCATGGTTCTGCCACTTTTGTATACAAATTCCTTTCAAAGCAATCCCCTTTAATTAGCACAGTCTGTTTTATCTGATAGATTTTCTCAATTCCACAATCATAACGGTAAAGGTTCAGATTAGTAAATACAGAACACTATAAATATCTCACGGGCAGCACTCCTGCTGAAACTTCTTGTTATGGCGGATCTACATGAAATATTTAGAATTTGCTAGAGCTCCAGTAGGAAGGCTTTTATTCCAGCAAAAAGGAATGTAGCCAGGAGCTGCCTGCTGGCTATACACTCTGGAATGCTCTGTTGTGGGCTGTGACTCCTCTTCCCATCACGCTTCTCACGATCTGTCACACACCAGTTCTCCCCTGAAAGTTCCTTTGGTTGATGTCTAGCAAAAGTGGGATCATAATTGCCTTTCATTAGGACACTAGAGGCAGCTAGATCAGGTTTCTTAAGTGCCTGGGACACCTCACTTTGTGTATATCACAGGCATAGGAGCAGGGTTGTTGCAAATGAATAGGAGACATGAACAGGAAAAAATAAATAAATAAGAAAGTCTGATGGACTTACGTATTTTCTGTCTTTTCTCCTGTGTTCTCATTTCAGTTTACTCTGTGACTTCTTTTGCTTAACTGTCAGAGTAGATTTTGTGACATGCCAGGAAAAAAAAAATCCAATGACTTTTATTTTCTGTTTCCTCTGAGCCAGGTTGGAGCATTAAGGCAATGTTGTCATGTTCCTCCAAAGCAAGAACACAGCCAGATATGAAGAGGATGCTGAGAGAATGACGGAACATAAGTGTGCAATTCCAGTCTCTTGTGTAGTCAATGGGAAAGAGTATGAATCATGAACAATCTGATTATATCTTTCTAAAGATTGCTACCTTTGCAATGCTCATTGCTGGTCAGTGAAGAATAGAACACCCCAACATTTACATCAATATAAACTTGCAATTGGTTTTGCCCCTTTTGTGAAAATGCATTATTGTCACTTTATGTGCAAACTAAACTACACAAATATGAGAAAAAAACTTAGGAACTTCTTTTACTGTTATATGTAAGTATGGGCTCATCTTGCAGAAAAATAAAATAGAGAAAATGCCTCTGACGCTACAAGGTAGAAGTGGCTTGGTTTGAGAGAAGGGGAAAAAAAACGTAAAAGAGAAAGTGTAAGATTATTTTCATGTTTTCTTCTGAAAATTTATAGGCTTTCTAAACTTTACAATAATAAAAAGATATTTCAGTAAAATATTCTAACATACAGATACTTGGGAAATGTAAAATGATCCTTAGCTAGTTAATGCCTTTTTCTATGTAACTCTGATTCAAATTTGGTCATTTCCCATGCCTTTTCAAAAGAAATCTCTACAAAATAGATGACTGCTGCTCTAAGTCAGAACAGCTTTAACTGTCGTTTAAGAGTTGCTATTCCAGTATCTCCAAGACTAGCCTGGACATAAATTTCTACCCTTGGCATTTGAATGGGTGACACATTTTTTTTCAATACCTGAATGAACATCAGACAGCAGTAAAGCTCATCCAAAGTCTCATAAACATATAAATGAATTAGTTAATGCTAATATTAAAGCAAACCTCACACAAAGCCTCTCAAAGTTTAAAAAAACCAAACAACTCCCCTCCTCCAGAAAAACATGATTTCTTCAAACTCTTTGTTTGTTTATTTAATAGAGATCTTACAGCCTAATCAGACAACATCCCTTGTGACCAATATTTTTCTTCCTACGCTTTGGTTCTACCATGATTACACAGTGCAAAATCCCATGGGCTGCTACACCTACTCAAATACAGCAGGACTTAAGTGAATTATAACATTTAATGAGCCTAGACAGCAAGGCCTTCGAGGGATAGTGCAGGACTCTTTGTAAATAAGATCACTTTGTTATTTTAAAGATATTATTTTCTACTTGGTGTTGCAGGAGAGATCCAGTACTGTAGGGCATCTCTGCAACTCTCCAGAAGGCTTCCTCAGGTCTTCTGGAGAAGACCTTCAGGTGCCTGGGCTGTCAGGGAGATGGGACACCCTGATTACAGCTTCTATCATCCATCTAATGGGCCATGATGGAACGTCAAGCCAGCAGCAGTCACCAGAGAAGCAGGCAAATTCCCGGGATTTGGTGAGATGTAGCTTCCTACAGAATCTTTACAGGATTCCACCAGATCTTCAATAAAACCAAGCCACCTTATGAACACTTCAAATACTTTGACAATTATAATTGGAGATAGCATTATTACATTGTAATTTTCCTTTTCTTTTAAAAATACCAGATTTTTTTAGGCTAAATTAAAGTGTCAACATTTTGACTTTTTTCACCAAAAGTCCATTTGAAATCTTTACCCTACTAAGATGTCCCTAAGTTACTGGGACTTCCTTGAATATTTCCTCAAGAGAAGTTTCTTGTGGTTTGAGCTTTAATGACTTACCCCATGTGAAATGTTAACAATCAGACACCTGGGACATCCCTCGAACTGTGATGAGGTTAGTTGTTTTGCTAGCTGCCGAAGTTTACTTCAGAACACCAGAGAACCATCCAGGCTGTTAGTGAGAGTTTATTTCAGTCTTGGATGAAAATCTCAAACCAACCCTGAACCACCTCCAGAAAATGTGCAGATCCATTGTCAGAAATAATTCCTCTAGATAGGAGGATATTTTAACTATGTTATGTTATGTAGATGTTTGTGTTAAAACTGACTTAGCAGAGGGGTGAAGTTTTGACACTGTGTAGATCGGCTTTTTGATTTTTTTCTTTTTCCCTATCAAATTCTCACAAAGAGAAGAGGGTTAGCAGGGGAGGTTAAGGTTGCTGACAAACACTGATTGTCTGGAAGGGTGGTTTCAGCTGTCTCCCCCTAAAACGTCCACACATTTTATCTGCAGAAGTATTTTGTCACAGCTGTCAAGCTTCCCCTACTTTCCCAAGTAAACAGTCAGAATGATTTGTAGAAACTAGATGTAACTCCTTGCTCAGTGATGCAATATGTGAGGAAAGGTTCTTGGAAAATAGGAGATTAAACTGATGGATCATTTGAACTGAAAACTGCAGGTTCAGATCCATCCCTGGTGTAGCTCTGCTCGCAGCAGATGAACTTGGCCTGCTGTTGTTTGGCACAATTATTATTAACCTGGGAGTGAAGGGTAAGGGTAAAAGGTGCAGTGAAAATACCTGATGACAGCCCTGAGCTCAGTGAAAAAAAAAAAAAAGAGAGGGTTGTACTCACCAGATATTTTCAAGCAAACTGCCTATATTAGCAGATTTGAAGAAGAGCAGAATTTGGCTTACCATGCAAAAAGAAACACAGTAAGCAACAATATCACTGGATGTGCATACAGACATAGAAAAGACATGGTAGGAAAATAAATTGTTCCAAGGATTTGATAGAAAAAATTGTGGGTTCTCTATCTGGAGGAGTTTTGCAGAGGTACAGTCCTGGATCTAGGCAGAGCAGTGTGAATCTAGCAACAAAGTACCCAGTTCCACCCTTCTGCCTGCCCAGAATCTGTTAGTTTTCTAAGGTATTCCTATGCTTCTGCCCTGAAATATGTAGTCCGTTTTCATAACAGGAAATTAAACATCAGCAGCTACATTTTTAAAAGAAGCTGCCCAGCTTTTTAAGTTAAAAAAAGTGCCTCATCTCCTGAGAACCGTTTCTCTGTAACTTCTGCAGATTTTTATTTGGTGTGCCTGGTACCAAACCCATAGTACATCTTCCCCTACACCTTCCTAGTGCTCTCTCTTGGATGCATTCTACACATTTCAATGCAAACTATTCTTTTTCCTCCATGACACAACCCGCCTTTCTCTGTCCTTATCTTCCCTGGCTAAAGTGCAGCTCATTCATCTGCCAGATGCTTTGGGTCATCCCCTGCCCTGCTGAAGGACTGAGGACAATCCACAATTCATCTACGCTCTCCAAAGCTGCAGCTGGGGGTGCAAGAAGAATTAAATATAACAGAGAGCACTGGTTTAATGAAAGGAGTAGTATTTGCACTAATGTGGCTTTTCTCCCTTTCCCGATATCACTGTTTCTAGAGCTGCTTTATCCATCCTAGTGCGTTTTGCCAGCTAGAAAGTGACATGAAATATCAGTCAAGAAAGGACATGGAAGTGCTGTAGTTCTCAAAAATCAATGCTCTATTTGAATACGACATTCATCTTTGTTACACTATTTCATATTTATAACAAAGTATCTTGTCACTCCAATCCAACTAAGATTTGGTTCAATTCGGTTTTGGTTTAGACAAATAGCAAAACATTTCTCTGAGGTCTGCTTATCTCTGACAGTGGCTGGTAAATGCAAGGAAAAAGTGAATTTCAAAATCTTTATCAAATCTCAGTGCTTTGCATAGCTTGACTTTTCTCTGAATGCAATGTCACGTACTTGTATAAGTAGTAATGTTATGATCCAGTATTTCTCTCCTGCTTTTCCCCCCTCTCAATAGGATACCAAACATAGTATCCTCTGGCGTACCCACTAAGTCAGGGACATTTTCAAACTGAACTTTTTCATCCTTTAGCAAGAATGATATCTGAGAACAAACTGTCCAATGCCAAATCAGAGCAGTGAGGTAGTGCCGCCTGTCCAATTTCATTTTATTGCCTTCTTTTTGGTCCAATTTGCTGCTAGTGCTTGCTCGGGGAACTAACAAATTGAATACTGAGTTCTACCACTCCACAATCAGCAAAGCTCATTAGTTTGGGTTTTAAAAACATGAATAGCACCTTTGTACTGTGATATTTCAAAAGTCAAATATCCTCAGTATAACGGCAGACAACCAAGGTCACAGTACTAATCCACATGGTTTAAAACAAATCTCACTATTCTTCATGTTGGACTACAGATGATTTATAAGCTTTTATGCTTCCTGAGGACCTAATGGAGCAAATCTCACTTCCATGAAATAGAAGAGACAACTGCTCCCTCAGTAGCATTCTCCCCACCTTTACCTCAAATCCCAAAGAAGCACTTTGTTTGGCATTTCTTGAATAACAAATCAGGGCATGAGAACTCAGTAAAAGTAAGGAAAAGACATTCCTCACTTTCTGTGTTCCAGTGTGATCATAGAAGTCATAGAATATCTCAAGATGGAAGGGACCCATAAGGATCATTAAGTCCAACTCCCTACCCCTCGCAGGACTACCTAAAACTAAACCATATGACTAAGACCATTGTCCAGATGGTCCTTGAACTCTGACAGGCTTGGTGACCATTTCCCAGGGGAGTCTGTTCCAGTGAACGACCACCCTCTCTGTGAAGAACCTTTTCCTAATGTACAAACTGAACTTGAACCCTGATGCGGCTTCATTCCATTCCCTCACGCTCTCTTGTTGGTCACCAGAAAGAGGAGATCAGCACCTCCCCCTCTGCCACCTGCCTTGAGGAAGTTGTAGACCACAATGGGATCGCCCCTCAGACTTCTCCAAGCTGAACAAACCAAGTGACTTCAGCCACTCCTTCTAAGTCTTGTCCTTGAGGCCTTTCATGATCCTGGTCACCCTCCTCTGGACACACTCTAATAGTTTCATGTCCTTCTTTTATTGAGGCACCCAAAACTGCAAACAGCACTCAACATGGTGCCACACCAGTGCAGTGTAGAGTGGGACAATCACCTCCCTTGACCAGTTAGCTACGCTTTACGTGATGCACTCCAGGACATGGTTGGCTCTTTGGCTTCCAGGGTACACAGGACATACTTTCCAGAACTTTCACCAGGTTTGTTGTGCTCCTCTGGATGCACTTGAACACTTTCATGTCATTCATAAACTGAAGGGTCCAGAACTACACACAGCACTCAGCATGAGACCAGAACAATGTTGAATACAGTGAGATGATCGCCTCTTTTAACCATCTCTTTAAGCTGTGTTTGGTGCACCCCAGGATGGAGTTTCCCTTCTTGGCTGCCAGGGCACACAGCTGCCTCATTCTGAGCCTGCTGCTGACCAGCACCCCCAGATCCCTTTCTGCAAGGGTGATCTCCAGCCACTTCTCTCCCAATTTATACTTTTTCTCCATGTTACTCCATCCCAGGTGCAGAATCCAGCACTTCAACTTGTTAAGTTTCATGTCATTGATGACTGCCTAATGGTCCATTCTGTCTAGGTCCCTCTGCAAGGTCATTCATCCCTCAGGAGAGAATCAATAGCACCTCCCAGTGTGGTATGTTCAGCCAGTTTGCTAATGGTGCACTCAGGTCCTGCATCTGGATAATTGACAAAAATATGGAACAGAAGTGGCCCTAGAACTGAGCCCTGAGGGATATCACTGGTGACTGGTCGCCAGATGTAGCCAACCTTTGAGCCCTGCCATCAAGCCAATTCTTCACCCAGTGCACCACATACATGTTCATCTCACAGCTGGACAACTTGTCCAGAAGGACACTGTGAGGGACAGCATCAAAATCCTCACTAAAATCCAAAAAAAAACTATAATCACCACATTCCCTTCACCCATAAGGCAGGTGATCTTATCATGGAAGAATATCAAAACAGTTAAACAGGACAATCCCTTTGTGAACCCATGTTCACTGTGACTGATAATTAAATTGTTCTTTAAATGTCTTTCAGCACATCCCCACATTCATCCTGACCATCTTCACAACTACAAATTAGATTTTTAAAATACCCAGAAGTCTCTGGAATACTCAGATATTTCCACAGAAAAATAATTAATTTCCTTGATTTTATGATTTTTTAGTAGTAGCATTTAATGAATAATGTAGAAATGCTACACTTACTTATAGTCAGGATGAGCCTAGCCTGATCAATGATTGCTCCCTAAATGGACCTTAAGAAGTTTTCTCTAAAATTAACTGTCTTCAGTGTCCCACACCAATATTATAGTGCTGCAATTTATAATACAATTCCCATGGCTTAAATCTGATGAGAAAAAAGAAGGAAAAAGCACAAGTGTGAGTTATATAACTGTTTCTTTTCCAGATATTGAAATATACATTTTGCTTATAACTCAATGACAAACAGAAGTGCATGAAATAGTGAAAGATTATGAGAAAAAATAAAACCATGAAGAAATTAATTTATTTTTAACTTTAAGCTTCTCTGTATTTTGGTAGCCTATTTTGCAAATTGGTATGAGGCATCCATCACTGAAAGAAAAGCTTTACATGTAATGAATACCATTACATAGATAAAAAATAATTTAATACCTTAGGGCTGCAATAATCAAGGGGAAGGCTTCATACAAGATTCCAGATTTACCTAAAGTAACTCCATTACTTTACTTATAATTACTATTAAATTGATTTTTAGCCACAACATGATTGATATCCCCCAAAAAGGGGCATTTTTCCATTAACCCACTTTAGAAATAATTTGTATTTATCTCTCAGATACATTTGTGTTTATATTGTATAATTACTTAAAAGTCCTTAATTTCATCCTCAGCTTCACGTGGCAACTAAAGTAAGATATTTTATAAGTAAGAAATAATCTGTTCTGATTTAAGTAGGGCTAGGCAAAAGTAGATGACATTTATATTTTTTAAAATTTCTCCTACTTAAGTATCAACTACACTTCCTGGAACTGGCCTATGATGTCACTCAAAAACAAATCAACAGAATTCTTATGAAATCAAGGATCTGTACAACTTTTATTCCCATTGAAACAGGTGGTACAACCAACCAGATTGCAGAGAGCACCAGTGCTGCCAAGTCATGGCATTCTACCTCCACCAGCTGTGATGGTACTGACTCCAATGGCCACCAGCTTTCTCCATCTGCAGCAACCACGCAGTTGATATTCTGCTTGCTTGGAACCCACTACGTATCTTGTAGATTTAATTGTCCCCTCCTCACCATCACCTGCCCCAAACCTGAGCCACTGTCCATACCTATCTTCACAAATACTTTCGGAAGTCCTGCATGAATGCAGACAGGATTTGTAAAAGTACTGCAGTCTTTGCACAATTTCACTTTCTCTCAGTCTGCCACAGCTCTAGGGTTTTCTGCCAGGTCATGTTTTGCTTGCTCTGCTGCAGCTAGCATAATAGCGGTTTAAAACCATAAGGTTGGCAAACTTCCTATAATGTATGATTGTGTGCCTGCTTCTGATTGAGATATATTTGCTTTCCCAGGTATTACTGTGTGGAGATCACTTATTAATTCTTGTGAAACCATGGCTTAGATGTCAAAATCTTTGGTGAGCAAATGTTGTTCCATAGTATTCATGGAGTACTAGGGAGAACATGGTAAACTCATTCTCTTTCTGTGATATTTTTTGGCCAAACCAGAAGGACTTTGAACAAAATCTTTTAAGCAAAACCGAAGGTGGACCAATAATGACAGAAGAATCTGGTTGAGCAACAGCAAAAATTGTGCCTTGATTCTTGTAAAAACTCGGACTCAAAATCTCTATTAGGAAAAATATTTTTTTAAAAGAGATCTAAAGGAAATTCTCAATATCTTTTCCTGAAATAATATGATATTCAAGGATATCTATTTCCCATTGTTTACTTCAATGTCCATAAGTTATGGCCTTAACATAACAACATAAGGGTGAGACAGGAAAGTGCAGAGTGATATCTGGTGGAATAGTACCTAGCTGCAGGAAAAGTTCTTCTGATTTTTGACACAGTGAAAGTAGGTGAAGGAGAATGGAAGAAGTGGAGGAATAAGTCTTGAGTTCTGTGCTGCATTGGGGTTTTTGCTATAAGTGAGCAGAGAGACAATAAAAAGAAATTAAGTCATCCAATCTCCAGGATTATTATGACTATCTTGTTTTTATAATGGGGATTTCTTCAAGAAGATGAAACTTCAAGTCTAAGCAGAGTTCTGAATAAATATTAGTCATAAGGACACACAAATATAGCAGGAAGGAAAAGCAAAGATCTGCAGTCTCTTGCCTGGAAGCACTTGAAATTATGACAGCCCTGTCAGAGGCATCATATGCACTTATTTCTAGGATAAGGCAGCAGATGATTAAGAAGATGCTTGAAAGGAAGACAACCTCTCTGTGCTACATTAGCAAATAATCATTTAATTCCTCAATTTTTTGCTGAGAGCCTCCAGACATTCTACGTGCTGAATAATACATGGATTTTTCAGTTTTTCATACCTCTGCATCAGTTCCCCATTAGAAGCACCTGTAGCCTCTGTGCTTGCTCACTGTGTCAAAAACTCCACTGAGCTGCTTTGCCTCCACTCCCTCATGCACGTGTGATGAGCACAGACCTCAGTTTAATACGGGAAATGGGCCAGCACACAGCACAAAGATCAGCAAGTGGCTACAGAACTCAGTCTACAACTTTGCTTTTCTGCCAGTCCCTGAGAGATGTTACTGACACCATCAACACAGCTACAATACTGTCCATTTTAATAACACATCACATTTTTCACTCTCACCCAATGCCACGAGCTGAAGACAAAACGTCTATGCTTGACTATGTTCAGTCTAAATGGGGAGCCACTGATGTGAGCACTTCTTCCCATCCTCATCCTAAGGGCCTTCTTTTTCAGATGGGCCTCCACTGCTAAGGAAGTTTACACACATCACTTAAGAATCAAAAGGAGACAAAATCTTTCCCAGTTAACTCTTCCACAAACTTTTTCTTTTACACAAATCTTAACTCTTTTCCAAAGTTGTTAAAAATGGGGAAATAAAGGTTGCCCTGCTCGTCAAGTTTTCTATTATCAAAATATACATTCTCATGCAGAACTCACGCTGGAAAAAATACTGACCTTAAAATAAAATCAAATTAATGTATTGAATATATCCCAAATGGTACAACAAGTTTTCCCACTCTTCTTCATCAAACACTCTTACTGATATGCAGGCAGTCTCGCCCAGATTTCTTAGTCATCTGCTTCCCACATGTGAGCTAAGGAATAAACAGGATTAACTTTCCAGCATTTGAAAAATGTTAAGAGACAGATGACTGCAAAAGGCAGAGGGAGGATAGCTCTAAAAATGGAAGATTTCTCAGCCACACATACTGTTTGATTCAAGCCTACCTTACCGTTAGTGCTGCAGTGACCATCTGTAGATCAGGAAGGTGGCATACCCTCCACCATTTGCAAGATACAGATAATAAGATAGTTGACATCTGTATTTACCACAATTCCTTTCTCATATGCATTGTAACTACAACTTAAGTCTAATAACTAAAGAACTCAAAACTGAGAGAGAGAGCTTCGAAAGGGGTAAAAATTGCTCAAGAAAAAATAAATTTCTAAACTTTTGGCATGTAGTTTAGCATAAGATCTCTGTGCCCAAAGAAATACTGTTAGATTATAATAACATATTTGAGAACTTCTGTAATAAGACTGTATTTGAAGGCAAATTTAAAGGGAGAGCCATTAGCAGTCATCAGGCTTTAATTGTAGGAAAAAAGCCTTCAGCAAAGTTAAACTTAATCAAAACTAAAACTTGTGTTTTTTAAACTTTGAGCTTTCTTAGATATATTTTGGTTCTGACTGTAACTGAAGACCTAGGGAAGGTCTTCAGGAAAAGGCATTTAGAAAGGAAGGATTAACTTCTACTTATGAATGAATGAAATGAATTCTGTCAGTATTCATTGATGTCAAAATCAAGCTCCTACAGTCAAATTTTCTGTCAAGAATTTGAAAGACAATCCCAAAATCCTCCAGAAAATATTACTGATATCTCCAGAGTGCTTACCCAGAACTCCCACATCTTGGGTTTTTACTTTAAGGGTCAGACTGTTAGTGCCTTCAAGAAAAGGGGATAATTAGGCTTAAGGAAAATAAAACAAATTTGATCACCTTTTTGTGATTGATTGTGGGTTTTTTCCTAGCATTATTCTAAGTAGTACTTGAAAAATGCCTGAAAGCTTTTTAAATTCTCATATGTTGCAGAGCTTCCTTGCTAGGAACATAACTTGCAATTTTTTGTGCCTTGTTAATTACTTTCCTACCAAGATCTTAAGATCCAAAATACTTATATTCTCAGCATTTTACTTTGTGCCATTAGAGTTTCATTAAATAAACCCAGGTGGGTGTAGCTTTGCAGCCTGATATGACTATGGAGAGAATTAAAAGAAAAAATTAAAACTCAAAGACCTAAGAAAATCTTTCTAGTATTCAGATGGAAAAGTCATAGGTCATCAGATAAGGGAATTAGTTTGTTCTTTTTATTTTACAGTTGAAATAACTCTGCTTCAGGAGGCAAAAAGATGACCTTATACAAGACCATCCTCCTTTTCAAGAAAGAAATCACACAACCACCATTACAGGTAGTGTAATTATCCACCATTACTGGTAGTGTAATTATAATATACTTGCATTTTAACAGATCACACTCCCTCCCAGTACTGTTTTTTTCACTGAATTTATAACATATGTAGATGGACAGATTGAGAAACTGCAAAATAAATAAAAGCATAAAGGTAACCTATAAGAGACAAAAAAATAATACCATAATTGTAAACTTCTGGAAATAAAAGACAAAGCAAATATGCATGTTCAAGGCCTTTAAATTGTGAAGAACATTGATCTGAATCTGCAGACCTAATTCACAGCATGACAAGCGTCACAGGATCCTATCAATGGGATATGAAGTATGAAGAGGGCAGGAGCATTGTTTTGAGGTCTTAAAATCTTTCTGATTTTTCTCAATTATAAAAAAATCTCACTAAATTTGGTAATTATATGACAATTTTTGATACTTCTCATTCACAGAATCACAGAATCACAGAATCTTCTAGGTTGGAAGGGATCTTAAAGATCATCTTGTCCAACCGTCAACCTAACTGACAAAAATAGACACCCACACAACAAACAAGGAGCATCACCA
>JAOQGH010000019.1:68420258-68437552 GCA_025769975.1 Gallinago jamesoni | reverse complement strand
TTGTTTTTTTTTTTTGTGGTTGGACTCGATGATCTCTGAGGTCCCTTCCAACCACCACAATTCTGTGATTCTGTGATATATAAATTCATATATAAATCCAGAATTGAACCATCACTAGACCAAATAGTTTTGTTTCAGTTTGGATTCTCCTCCATTTACTACAGCACAGTACAACTGCAATTGAAGTCATTAAAAGTCAACTATTACCTCTGAGGAACCTAGAGTATCAGTCCCTGAACTCCCTGGTCTAAATAAAGCACATGAATATGTTATGAATCATACCACCAAAAGGCATGAGGTTTATACATTGGTTTAACAGCCTTGAAGTTGCAAGCTATCTTGGGGGACTTTGCAAAACACACAATACTAAAAATAGTATGTGTGCATATTAAAATAAAGAGAGTGAAGAAGTACAACTTCCTTACATTTGCTCTCTTCAATTGCAGGATCTTAAAAAAAAAAATTGGTCTTTCCTTCTATATTTCTTTCTTTTTTATTTAAATTGTCTGCTTATTCTATGTCTAATGCATGTAAATTGTTATGTATCTCACAATGTAGCACAACTCTGTCTCTGTGACAGCAGAGACAGAATTATACGCAAGTGCACACCTGGGCATGGCCACATATGCACCATGTTAACACTTCGCAGTTTAAATGCTGTGCTGGAGTTTCAGGTAGAAACTGACATGAGTTCCACCTGTCCCAATGTATTAAAAAATCATCTAGTCAAATGTCTTAGAGGTGCCTTGTTGTCAATGGTTAAGTAGAAAGACTGTTGACAGCTTCTTTGTGCTTCATGGGTCTTACAAAGAGCATTAATTTTCTCATATTGATAATAAGTTATCAGCACCATCATGGCTGGAGAAGGGCCCTGTCCATTCGTGATGTGGATTTCTCCAGCTCTCACATCATTCCTGCAGTTCAGCTAGATCATTCTGCTGGAAAAATTTCTCTTAAAGCCACCATGGCAAGGGCAGATGACTAATAAACAACAACCAGATAGTTTGAGAATGTAATTTCATCCAAAATGGGTGGGATAAATGAATGGGGAGAAAATGAAGAAACATGAACAAATCCCACTGGTGAACACAAGTGATTTGTTAGCTAGTAGCTTCCTTCCAAGGTAGCCACACTGGATCATGAAAATCAAACCCCAAAGCGAAGGTCTCACCTTCACTGGAAATCTGTCTGAGAGGGAGTCAGGCATTTCTTTTTCTCTCTACTTTATAACTCTTACTAGGAACACTATTACGAAAGAAGACAAAAGAATTATTATTTTGGATAAACTGAGTGAAATGCAGTAGGTGGTTATGTATTGTAAGGAACTAGTAATATATTTTACTCTCCTCCAAAATAGTTATAGGTCTATCCAAGCTAATGTAGTGGACCGTCATGCAAAATTAAGTAAAAACATCAACAGGGAAAAAATAATATGTATAGTTATAATTATCTTTGACTGCAGAAGTTTGGAGAAGTTGAGCTGAAAAAACTTACACATTCTTTTTTCTGTTAGCAACTGGAAAAACAGCTGAAGGTAGAAAATGTGAAAATAAGAAAAAGAAACAGGCAAGAAAACTGTATTCAATCTATTGCACTTCAAACCAGCAAAGAAGAATGGGAGAAAAACTATTGAAATAAGCATCTGTTTGAATTAAAATGTCCGTTCCCAAAGAAAAACTGCTTTAATTCTAAATTTAAAAAACGGAAAAAAAAAACAAACAAGGAAAAAAGATTAAATTAAAAAAGAAGAGAACCCGCTGCTGAAGATAGAACTTGAGCCTAAGCTTTTAGATTTAGCATTCACAAAGGAAATGACCCTTTTCCAAGCTGTTCCTTCTATCCTAGGCTAAAATGCTAGCGATGATCTGAATATATAACTTAAGAAATACCTGAATAGTCTCTGAACACCTACTTGAACAAAGCACCCTGATAGGTGTACTATATACCTCCTGTTAGAGGCATTGATAGTCTCTCCTAGGCAGGCAACTTGAATTGAAGTTCTGATGGTGGTAGATTCAAAACAAGGAAAAGAAGTTCCTGCAGGTGGCATGCAGTGGATTCCCTTACTGCAAGATGCTTTGAATACCAATTGTTATATTAGTTTAAAAAAAAAAACAAAAAACACAAACAACCTGGACAAATTAATGGAAAGAAACTCTCAGTGTTCTCCTAAGTGTAAAATGTGATTTCTGACTCAGTGTTGCCCATACCTGAGTATCCTCAGCAGCCAGAAGAAAACATCTGTATGCTCTTGCTGTGCTCTTATAGTCTTAAGAGTTTGATGCAATGTGTTAGAGCATTTAATGCAAGCAGTTTGTTCTCATACATGGAATTAAAAATGTTCACATTATGAGGCCAGTGCCTGATGTGGGCAAAAGAGTGTGAGGTCAAAGTCTAGTCATAGTTGTGCTAAATGACTTACTTTTGCTTTTAGTTTCAATTAACTACTGTCCTGCAGTACTTACCCAAAATATTAAAATGACCTCCATACCACCCTATTCACTTAGGAATAGAAAAAAGAAACAGAAAATTACATGGAATTGACCATTACAAAAATTACTTGCAAGGCATTTTCCTTTGATAGCTGTATTTTCCATCATATTATCATTCTTTTTTGTTGACAAGTTTCCTAGATTTTAATCTTGGATTGCAATGTTACTCTATCAGAAAAGGCTTATATTTTCCCAGCACGGTACAGTGGCAGAATGCAGAATCATTTAGGAGGGCAACAGTTGTATTGAAAAATGTACCTTTGCTAGAAAAGGCATTTAGTTTGGTAGTCTGCTGGGCCATAAATCATCATGTGTGCGCTCAGGGCTCCCAGACAACAGATTGAATCTCCTTTGCTTCTCTTATTACAATAATAACATTTGCATTGCTGTTGTTGAGTTGAATCAGCATTTCTAGGACAATCCCATAATTTCAGCTAAGGGACTTGTAACTCTGGCATTAATATTCAAACTGGTCTGAAGTCCAACATACAAATGTGCTGGTAATAAACAATACTTTCAACACTTTTGCTTGTCTATTGTTATGTTAGCTAGCCACAAAAAGTCCAGTCTGGCTGATATTCAAGAACAGTTTGCTTTATTCATAAGCTAGATATATTTCTAGCCAGGATCAACTTCCCAGAAGAATATTTCAAAGCAGAGGAACACTGCAGCAGAGAGAGTCTTTTCTGCATTATTTTTTTCCAAAACAAGAAACTGAATTTGCTTGTTGGCACTGTTCTCAGTGTAAGCTGCAGAGTCATTAATGGCATTTATATACAGTATTTTATAATCATTACTGTATAAACATTTTATTTCAACAGGATGAGAAAAATAGAGAGATTCAACTGTTCAGGAAACTGGAAGACACAGGAAAGGGACAGAGACATAGTCTCTAGTCTTTATTGGTGTGTAATAATACCTTGCAATGACTCTATACTCAGCACCATTTTTTCTAAACTGTATTAATTTGGAGTCAATTCTAATTCATATTTGCTCTCTTTAAGAGACTTTATTTCTCCTCTATTAACATAAAAACAAGATGTACTTTGGCAGCCATGATTAACTTTTTATTGAAAAGAAACAAGGTAAAAATAACATGTGTGAGCGTGTGCGTGTATGTACAAATATAGGTGCATATAGATTATTAAATACATCTAAATAAACACCATTCTTATACAGGTACAATCATTGGGCTACCCATATGAAACGTGTTATATCTCAAAGCTAATGAATATGACAGTTTTGGAAAGCACTCAGCTTATGATCAAGTATCACATCCTAAATCAAACATTACCTCCTGTGTAATTTTGTACTTTAAAAGTCTAGAAAGATGTATTTTCATTTGCGTTATCAGACTCAAACATTAAAGCCCCAAGCTAATAACAGCAGTTCCATTAACCAGACAAACTATAATCTGTTCCTATTATTTATTTTTATTATTTTTATTTATAAACATCTCTGGCTGTTAGAGGCTCTAGTACAGACCTTTAAAGAACTTCTCTAATGCCTATATTGTGTTTTTCTCTCTAAAAAATGTTCTCTCATCCCATGTCATCTCTTTCCCTGATGTGAGACCAATAAACCTATTTGAAGCCTACGTTGACTGAAATGAGTGACAAAGTCCTGGGTTTCACCCAAGACTGCAAAGTTTTCAAAGGGAAACATGAGTCTTCAGATTTTAAAAATTTTAGATTTCAAAAGATTCAAGTAAAACAACACATACTGTTTCAGCAAATGCACAAGCATAACTCCAGAACAGAAATGAAAATTCACATTTAAGAAGTATTTCAATTTATCTGAATACATGGTGAATATTTTACAAATTTTGTCATCTCACAAAAAGCAGAATGAGAAAATTTCAGCCCAGACTGAATGAACATATTTCAGGAAGAGTAGTATGGAAACAACCTCTGTCTGAGCTTTACAAATCATTAGTAGGTAACTCCTTTTTGGACTATAAATGGAGTTTGGCAGCAATATAAAACCTTCATGAGTTTACCTATAGGAAGCCAGCAAATTAAAGAATAGCATCCAAAATCTGCAGAGTAGAAAGGGCCAATAAATTTTTTCTGCTACTTCTCTTCTCAGTCTGAGGAATCCAGCACCACTCTGCCAAACAATGAAAAGCAAAAAAATAGAGGTCACTGCATTGTTATTCAGAAGTATGCAAAATAAATAGTATCTGAAAAATAATATGAGCGCAAAAGATCAGTGTGGAAAATTGAGGTAGAGAGGTATTCAAGGAATTTGCTTTATGTAAGAAAACAGAATGAAAGAAGTGATATTTAAGATGACAGTTCTTGAAAATCTAAACTTCAGCTAAGAAAGGCATTATGAAAATTAGTATAAAATAGACACTGTGTTGGCATTTAACCCATTTTCAGGAAAACAATAGCCTAAAAAATTCAATTTAAGAGCAACAGATAATGCAGCCTTTCTATGAGGAATCCTAAAGATTACCCCAAATAAGCAATATTGTTTCTGCTTTGCACAATACACATGAAAAACAGTATTCTACATCATTTATTTAGAAAAGGTACTTCAAGGAGTTTTCAAAAAAAAGGGGACTCTATCATTAAGTAATCTGTGGATCTTCGGATTGTAAGTGGTGCCCAATTAAAAACACACTATCGAATATCCTTGCCTGAAGACCTTCATGTTCACATTCAAGGACTTCTTCCTCAGGATTGCTCTGCTGACCACAATAACATAAAAGCTTTTCTCCCAGTATAGTGTTTGAAAAACAGAGATAGGTAAGGGGACAGGAAAAGTAAGAAGTCTGGTTAGGACAGCTTGTAAGGGGAAACAAAAGTCCAAAGATTCAATCCTAACACAGAATCTCTACAAACAGAAACCACTGAGTTTAGGTCTGCTGATCGGTCCCATAAGCTTTGCCAGTTAGACCCACTTCTGCATAATGTCTACCATAACTCTACCATAGACTGCTGCATGGGAAAGAAATGAGTGAGAAGACCAATCCTAACAGAGGAAGTCCAGGACAAACAGAAGTGAAAGCTCCCCAGAAAATCAGCAAATAGAATAACCGCAGGCAATTCTCCACCAAAACTTGGCGTTAATATTTTTATAGTATTTTGTGCATTACTTCAGGCAACTGGATTCAAACAGGAATTTTGTTGTTCTTGCAATTCACACCAGATATACAGAATCCGATTCTTAGTATTATAAAAGCACATAATTTCTTTTATAATCTTACTATATCACAAATATTTATCTTCGTTACCTGAAAGACCCATTTGTGCAATCTTGGTTTTTTTCTTAAATGTCCATGCCCTGTTATTGCTTCAGGATGTAGAGAATACATTTCCTTCTGAGCCTGAACTTCTACCATGGAAGCTGGTGCAAATTTTACCATTTGTTTCAAAATTCAAATTAATATGAAGAGTGACTCAGGGCGTTGCTATACCTTGTGCTTTCCAACATACATGCAATGGTGCAAATCCCAGAGGTAAAATTCCTTAAAACTCATATAAACATATAACTCCCCCCGAAATCAGTCTTACAACTAGCTCATCAATGGATTAAAGCTCTTAAACGTCTAGTAGCTCTTATTTAATTTGTAAGGGTATAGTTCTGGCTTATGAAAAGAGTTTAAATAATCAGAGATAATGAGAAGAACCATATAAGAAGATTTAAGGATATAAATTGATATTTAAAAAAATAATGTATGATCTTTAAAAATAATTTTAGGGATGTCACCTGTTTGAAACCAATGGAACTAAACCACATGGATAAAGTGAGACTGAGCTTACACAATTCCTGAATTAGTCTTGCAGCAGTGTATGTTCTCTTTGAAAAATTAAGTTTTATTTAATTCCTGACGTATCAAACCCCTGCTAAATTATAGAGGTGAGTAATTTAAAGAGGGAAAAAGTAAATAATTTGTCACTAGTTATTTTTTATTAAAGATAGGACTGTTTTCACATAATTTCATAACGTTGTCTGCTTCCTATCGCAAGCACTAACAAGAAAAACTGAGGATATTATCAGTATATCACAGCCACACAAAGGTAGATCACACCAAGCATGAAACAGGGCACAATAACTGCAAAGTCTGAAGGAGGCCAGTGGGAAAAAAAAAAAAAAGACAGAGCTTGGAATAACTTCCAGAATGAAAAATATGGATTCCAACCAGCCAAGTTTGATAGTCACCTAGATAATCCCAGAGCTTTTGCTATGACTATCACTTGCTGCTTTTTGAAGGTTGCTCTTTCTGAGCTTATTTTGAGAGAGAGCAAATTGGTTAAGTATGCAAAAATAAACTATATTTCAGAAAGCAGACTTCTGGTTTGTTGATTATAGCAACACTGTAGACTACACAGCCATATTTTTAAGGGCATTTCAGTTCTAAGCTCTGCTGGAAGTCACCTTCTTGAAAAGCCCTAAAAACCAATGGGAACAAGATTTCCAGCCACCTTTATGGAATTTGTTCCTCTTTTTATTCACAAACATTTCCAGGCTTCTGTTTTCATTTCTGTATTCCTCTTTATGTTCCAACTTGCATCTACTGCCTCTGTTATGAGATTAAGATCCTTTCTTTATTAGACCTGAGTCTTTGTTAATAATCTATAAAGACAGATTCTTAAATGATCATGGATATCAATTAACATGTATTAAGTATCTCAAAAACCATGGAGTCCCATGGTAAATACCTGCATATGCTTTCACTAATAAGCTCCGGTCCTAGGCTTGTTCCAGGATATCCTTGCAAATATATGTGCTGATATCTTCAACAAGAAGGCAGTTATTTACAAGATGCTTACAAGCAGCTATCAGAACAGTCAGCTTTGACCAATAAGATATTTTTTTCCCAACAGATTAACAAATGATTCTTAGATCACAATAGGAGTAGAAAATTAAAAAGCACAGAAGAAAGAGCTTATCACTGCTACTGTGGTATTCTTGCTTGCCCACACTAACATTTTGTGTATCACTTGTCTACCTATCTCTTATGGTGCAGCTCATTGTATTTTTAAAAGATGGTTTCTCTGGGAGCTAATTGAGCTTCATCTATGTGAGTGAGCTGGTGTCTGACATTGACAGCCTGCAGAAGACCATTTCTTCAATTGCTTGAAGTCAGCATGACAAACTGCAGCCTGGAACACCTGGCAGCAAGCCTGTTAGTGCTGCAATGCCAAAGATGCACAAATAAATTACTTATTCAACATACACTCATCTCATTTCTGTCATGGGACTTGCTGTCCTGAAACAAAAATTGAAGCTTTAATTTTTTTCCTCCAATACAGCTTGTCAGAGCTTTTGAAAGTTAAATATATTATTCATTCGAGGTGAGACATAATTACTAGCATTCTTATTCTGCTTTGTGAAGTAAACTTCCTTTTCATTCCTTATGTAATTTCCTCAGGACAAGACCTCAGCCTCTTATAAGACAGACTTCATCTCAGCAACTGTTACACTTCACGTGTAAGATTGCAAAGAGTGTGGAAAAACTATTCTATATCATTCCTAAGGCAATCTATCTGGTTGTATCTCTGCCCCTAGATATACTAATCTTGAGTGACAGGGATGACACTGGTCTCTCATATAAAAATGCCACAAAATGGCTCAGGCAAGTAGTAAAGAAATATAAAACCTTTTATGTTGAGGCTACAAACGAATCCAGGCAGTGTGATACTGACCAAGAATGAATATATTGGGAGGTCTATGCAAAAAAGCCACATGATTTTGTTGAAAAAAATTTTTCTCAGTGGCAATTGGCATCTTAATGGTATATTCAAGCTATGCATTATCAAGAGTAGAGATAAACCCAAACTGCATTTTAATGCCAGTACAGTGGTTTTACTAAAGAAAAGCTAAGGCATTCCCAAGACACTCTGAATGTCATTCACGGTCTAAGGTCAGCTCTCACCTATGCCTAAAATGTTAGTCTATAAAGTCCATGTGCACTTAGGATCAAATTTGGCTTTCTGAGGATAAGGACACCTTAAGAGTATTTAAGTACTGACTGCACTGATCTGGAGGACATTGCTATTTTATACAGTGTTTAAATACAGCTTCAGTTTGTGCCGAATTAATTCTTATGCCTTATAGTTTTGTTCAGATGGGGCCAAAGAGAGCTTTAAGAACCTTCAAAGTTTTATGAAGACATCATCTAATCTCACAATGTAACAAGAAGCTTAGTTATATATGAAGTATTTACAGATTTAATTTGCAAGCTTTGAGACTTTCATCTCTAAACCTGTCAGTCCAGCATTTCACAGAGGTGTTCCAAGATCATTTACAAGGCTGAAGTAAAGCACACAGAATGATGACATAATCCACCTAAAATATATACACCTGGACGTGGAATGGATGGAGAACTTTAGCTTGATACAGAATGTAACTGTACTCACCCACTGTTTTTTCTAAAGAGAGCAAGAATGAATAGAACTTAAGAATTCCTCTTCCATAGGGAATTTTGGAGGGGAAATACTTGAAAGCCTTACAGACACATTCAATTGAGTTGTGTAGCATCACACTGTCTACTATACCTTCTTTGTGGATCTATCTCAGGTTTATGACTGACCTTCTTAATCCTTATAACGTTAAACAACTCACACCTCAGCTTTCCACCCCATATCTGATCATTATCTGTATTCAGTAACTGCCCAGAAATTTCTGCTATTTTACATCTAGATGATTATGCTATGAACTTTTTAATGTCAGACTAAACCAGCAACATCATTTTATTGTTGTGGGCTGAATAGCATTAGAGAGAAGTGGAAAGCTTGCTATATACATTAACATGAAATCAAACCCTGTGCCAGCTCTGGAATACAAATTAGAACACATACTGAGTTAAATTCACTCAGATTAAAATTTCATTGGCATCAATAAACTCATGTCCAGGTAAAACAGCAAGATCAGGGCCCAGATGCTCTTATTTTTCTAATTTGCCTATGGAAAAAAGAAAAGAAACTGTAGTAGGTCTGAAGTGACAACCTGTTCACTGGGTCGAGTATGAAGAAGCACTCAAGCTCATCTATGGCTAATGAAAATGCAAGAATTCACACAGCATAATTAGCTGTCAGGTTATTTGCTCACCTGCGAGGAAGTAAGTCGGACAAGAGAAAAAGCAGCTGTCTCACTGACAGCTGGAATCACATCACAGCGAGAGATGCCATTTGTCTCCAGGGGCCCTATTTCACACTCAAATCAGAGAAAAGGAAGCCTCCAACCCCTAGTTGTACAGGAGATATAAGTGGTCCTGCCAGTCTCTGTTAGTAGCACATTTAGCTGTCACACTTCCATTTCTGCATGGGGTTTTCAAGGTTAAGGATGCAGTGGCAGTGTCATGGTTTAACCCCAGCCAGCAACTAAGCACCACACAACCACTCTCTCACTCCCTGGTGGGATGGGGGAGAGAACCAAAATGGTGAAAGTGACAAAAAACGTTGGTTGAGACAAAGACAGTTTAATAGGCAAAGCAAAAGTCATGTGTGCAAGCAAAGCAAAACAAGGAATTCGTTCACTACTTCCCATTGACAGGCAAGTGTTCAGCCATCTCCAGAAAGCAGGGCTCCATCACATATAATGGTTACTTGGCGAGACAAATGCCATCACTCTGAAGGCCCTTCCTTCTTCCTCTCCCAGATTTATATACCAAGCATGATGTCATATGACATGGACTATCCCTTTGGTCACTTGGGGTCACCTGTCCCAACTGTGTCCCCTCCCAACATGTTGTGCATCCCCAGCCTGCTCGATGGTGGGGTGGTGTGAGGAGCAGAAAAGACCTTGACTCTGTGTAAGCACTGCTCAGCAATAACTAAAGCGTCCCTGTGTTATCAACACTATTTTCAGCACAAATACAAAACCTAGCCCCATACAAGCTACTATGAAGAAATTTAACTCCATCTCAGACAAAATCAGTACGTTCTCCACCTCTTGTTCCATACAATTTACGTTATGCTAAAGTCCAACCCTATATATCCTCCTTAATATGTAAGGTCCAATACATATCCTCCTTAAATGTAATCCTCCTATATATATATATATATCCTCCTTAAAATGTAAGGTCCAATACATGCTCCTTAACCCCGCCCACTATAAAATGTTTACAGAATGTCCATAAACATGCATAAAAAGTTCATTGAGTTCATTTGGTCTGAAACTTCAGACTTCATCTGTTCTGATATTCACTCAGGCAAGGAGAGGTGGTGTGCTGTGCAGAGTTACTGGGCATCAAACTGAGCTCAAATCAGGTCACTGCTACACTTGCACTGCTTCTTCTGAGGTGTGTCATTCATTGGTTCAGGTGGTTTCACTGTAGTACTTCCTGTAGCATGCAACTCAAATAATGGGTTAAAACAATTTAGATAGATTTCCTTTACATTCTCCATCCCTGGTTCCTTTGGACTAGGCCATAATGTTTAACATTGCAATGAATTCCTCCTCTTGCCTCTAGCTTGGCTAGCAGCAAGAGGTTCCTGCTATAATACCTTTAATATATCGTGACCACAGCAGTGGTGACATACATCATCACGTAACATAAAACTCAAATCTTGGATTATTTTCACACAGGATTAAACCACTTTGAGGTACACACTGGACTCCCCCGTCTTTCTGCAACACCCATCAAGTGCACCAAGGTCCTTGAGCAAAAACAATCTTATGAATAGGTCTGCCCCAAGGTAATAATATTTTTATAGTCAGATTTTGTTGACCACCTAAAAAAGCAGAGGCTTTTCTTGTGGTAGTGATTTCCCAGCAAATTTCCCTATATTTAAGGCCTAACTCAAGTTAAATCTTCCGTAATATTCTAGAAAATTCAGAGAGCAGGACCTGAAAGAGCTCCAGGTCAGTATTGCTATGTGAGACAGGTAGGTGATATAAGTTGCCTAGGTATTTCTGTTGAACACAATAGGATCACATCTGAATATATTTCTAAATGCTTTGATGCAGAAGACTAGGAAAAAAGGAGTTGCTGTTGCTGTTAAATTACAGACTCTGCCACCCATTTAATCTGGGTCAGCAGTTGCTGCATATGCCTCAGTTTCTCCATCGACTGAAAAAAGAAGGGATAGGACTCACTTCTTTTAAATAAAACTGGGGAGGAAGTTGGAAGAGGGGGCACTGCCTAGGGATGGGCTGGACATCAGTTGGTGGGTGATGAGCAATTGTTTTTGTTTGCATCACTTGTATTCCTTGGGTTTTAGTTTCCTCTCTCTTGGTTTTGTGTTGGGTTTTTTTTCTCTTTACCTTACTTTTTTTTTTTTTTTAGTATTATTACTTCTTTTTAATTATTAAAGAGGTTTTAACTCAATCCAGAGGTTTATTTCTCACTTTTACCCTTCCAATTCTTCTCCCATCCCACCAGGGCAAGAGGGGAAGTGAGCATGCAGCTGTGTGGTGCTTAGTTGCCAGTCAGGGTTAAATGACAAGAAACTGTGAGAAGAAAATCCATGTATTCTGTTGGAAAGGCTTTTCTCCACACAAGTCAAAGAATTAGTCACCCTTTAAAAATATATTTTCCTATTTAAAATAAACTGCTATTTGAGCAACATGAACTAGTGGAAGGTATTTCTGCTCATAGCTAGATGATGTTTAAGGTCCCTTCCAAGCCAAACCATCCTATGATTCTATGATTCTATACTCAGCTTATGGAATGGTTCCAATAAAACTAATAGTCCTCTTGGAATAAATTACAGTTCATTTAAAAACTAAGACTCAAGTGAGATATGGACATTAGTTAAGCATTTATAGCATCCATAAAACTAACCCTGGAATTCTACTTAGGTAGTTTATAGTTTTCCAATTTACTTTTTAATTGAATTTTTTAACATATGTTTATAAAATATAACACTATCTTACAAAACAATATTACTTTAGGTCCCTGCAACTGATTCATACTTGTATTTATTATTTGCATACTAAGTATGCACCAGTGGGCTTTTGGTCAGCATAAAACATAGATTGCCATACATCAAGCCATTTATCCAACAGAACAGTTTTCATTTTATGTTTAATCAGATGCAGTCAACAATAGCCACTGTTAAAGGTCAGACAAGTGTTTGCAGGTATCTCGATAGCAATGTCTGAAATATTGCACATTCTTCAAAATCCGTTTGTGGAGAAAAGTGAAAAAATTCCAGGTAGGAATGTGGGTAGCTCTTTTTGAAGCAATTATTTCATCCGTGTTTCTTGCTGTCCCTGCTTTTTGCTACCCATCACTGACGTAATTTATGTAACCAGGGCAGTCTCACTCAAAGTCACTTATCAAGCAGAATATAGAAGATTCTGGTTCACAAAAATCATTTAATGTTACACATACACTTTATTGCTTTCATAAATTAACTTGCTAATATAAACTGGTATATATCTGTCTTGTCATTTTCCCTGCTCTAGCCTCACAAAGAGATAACCCAATATGTTCGATCAGATGCCTGATTAATTAGAGGAATTTCCAGTTTTGTGGTGAGATACTTTTTTATGTCAAAGAATGTGGTGATTCTTTGATGCTAGAATAGACCTCTGGAACTACATACAGTAGGGACAAGGGCAATCAGCTGTGTTACCTTTCCAAATTGGCCTTGTAGAGCAGAAGAAATTGACCAACCTGAAATACAAGATTTTTGAACCTATGAGGTCCTCACAATATGTCTTCTAGACATAGCATTTCAACCAAGTATTATGGCTTGCACACTAAAGAAAATAAAACTTGCCAGTGTAAAACACAAATGAGGCATTCATATCCTGGCAATATTCTGGATACTTATTTAAACTAAAGGGGAAAAAAAACCTCCCTAATAAGCTCCATTTGCCTGGACAGATCTGTCAGTCTGCACTTTAAAGCCCCTGTAAGCACTCCTCTGGCCCTAAAATCCATATTGTTTTGAATTTAAACTTGCTTTAATTTTCTAAACACATCTGTCTTGCTCTTGCTGAAGTTATCTATAGTGACAGATAAAGTCACACTTTTTTTTGTTTGTTTGTTTTCTGTCCAGAAAAGGCTTAACAGTGTAAATCTGATGATAAGTAAGGTTTCAAAGTAGAGTAAAAATCCCATTAAATATCAAACACTAACTTATTTTCTCATGATTTCAGGGAGCTCGAAAGTCAAACCCCATCAGATGAAGATGTGATTTTCACACTAGTACCCATTATCTCACCCTCCTCCCTCAAAATCATGTGAATGACTTCCAAAAAAGAACATGTTGAGTAAAAGGTAATGCAGTTACATTTTTCTTAGTTGTGTGAAGAAAAGGAGAAGTGAATATTTCACTTAGAATCTTTTTTTAAAATAATCTAAATATTGACTAGGGATTCCATTTTTTTTTGGGCCTGGTATCCAGTGCTATAATAGAATGAATAAAGTACCATATCCAATCAGGACAATAATACAACATGACACCCCAGACAATTTATTACCAAAATCTCTTAAACATTTAATGGGAAAGCCAAAAGTGTTAGAGTCATGCCATTATCCAAAGTAAATTAAAACACTTGCTTCTTTAGACTTCCTTCTCCCATTTCTGTTATTGGACAACAAATACCACATGTAGAAAGAAACCCATTCATCAGTCAGGTGACATAGCAGTTTGCACCAACTTGTCACAAATTTGCTAGATTGCTGAATATCTTGTCACAATGAAACATATGTCAGAGAAATTCAGCCAAATTCAGCAACAGTATCAAAACTGTGATTCCACATATCAAGGTATTAAACATATGTGCCAATAGTAAAGATTGTCTTTTGAAATCTAATGGTTCTATTGCCATAAGCTTCTTTCCAGATTCTTTTTTACTTTAACTAGCTATGCTTTTTAGAACAACAAATCATTTTATTTCTGTTGCAAAGTCTCTTGTGCTTCCTTTCTAGGTATGGTAAAGTAAAAGCCAATATGTGAGTTTTAAGAAAGAATTTGTTTTCAAAGACAATCCTAAACTTAAAACTGCATTGTGATTTATTTGCAGATTTTTATGACAATGTAAATTCATAGTCTGAAATTTAAAAAAAAATAAACAGCAAGAAAGTAAATAAACATGTCCAATACTCTTCTCCTAGCTGTCTAGGCACATTTTGCAAGACAATAAATAAACCAAACCAATGTTAGTGAAATAATAATTGAAGTGTTGATTGTATTTACAGCAAACTGCTTCCTGCAAAAAGAAGATAAAAGAAAAAAAAAAGAAACAAAAAAATCCCTAATTTCGTTCATTTTTAATATCTGGTGGGTAGGTTTTCAAGGTATTCAGCCACCTTGAAAGATGCAAAATGGCACATGGGGGGATTTTTATTGTATTGGAGAAGAAACACCTAGATGCTTTTGGAAACCTGTTCCTACATATCACTACAAATTGACTCTGCATGACTATTATGAGAGGAACAATATATGAGCCTAAACTGAAAGACAGCTGTAAGCTTGACTGACATTAGTGAGAATTCTCTTTAGTAGGAAACTTTTCAATAATTATCTCTCAAACAATCATTAGCATTCTCTCCTTTATGTTTTAATATCCAAAACTAATTTCCAGCAGAGTTCCCCAGTCAGCCCCTGCTTTGTTGCAGCTTCTGGGGACACTGTCCCTCCGCAGACCTGGAGGCACTGGACCTCCTCGACAGGCAGCCTCCAGGAAAGGGAAGAGGACAAAGCAGCACAACTATGACAAAACTGCTATGGAAGAGAAAGGACTGCAGGTGATTTGGTGCCATTTCTCTGGAAAAGGGTACAACATTTAACTCTGCCTACTGAGAACCCCCTGACCATTCATTTAAACAGGGAACAATTGCTAAGGGAGAACGCTGACATCAAGATAAAGCCTGCAGTGGAGGGAGGGTCACCACAAGCATCTGCACTGGCTCTGTTCAGGAGCTGTTGGATGAGCAAACATAAAAGGAAGAGCAATTTGGAGGGCTGAGAGAGCTCTGAAAAAGTTCATGTAAGTTATAAGAGTAAGAGGTATGGAACAAACTGGAGGAAACAAAGCTCCACTGCCACAGAAAAAAATTAGGGTCAGTCAATGGGAAAAGATGTCCAGCATAAAAGAAAAACTGCTTTCAGCCAGCACACAGGCCAGAGGCATCAGACCGGGCTGAGGTACACAGCAACACAGCAGAGGCATGGGAGAAGGAACCAGAAGATTCAAACCCACCACACTGACCAGCGAATGAACAATCAAGGCTGCAGCCAGGCACAGGGCACATGAGAGGCAGCAAGGAAAGGGAGCAGCAGTTCAAGGCTGGTGCCCTGCAGCACTCTGCTGGAGAAGGGTGAGAGAGAAAACAACATCAATTTTATTAACCGTGAAAATAAAAGGGGTGACAGAAAGAGAATGTATAACCTGGAGACAGGAACAAGGGAGACCACAGCTTCTTGCTGTAGGGACTCAGAAAGCAGGGAGTGATTGATCACATCAGGACTAACACTGAGATCAAATGAGATGAATTACAAGTTTCAAGCAGACAAAGCAAGCTCTGGAGATACTCAGTTTCTTGCTCTGGGGTCACAAGAAGAATTGAGTGATTGAAAGGGTCAATTCCAGCACTAAATTAATGTAAGAACAGCAGTGGAGTGCTGTGTTAGGTAGCGCTGCCAGTTGCTCTGTTTCCATTGTTGTAACCATCCCCACACAGCATTTGCCACCATCCATGAGTCAGTGTAGAGATAGAGCACTGACCACTTTTCTCTTTCAGCAATGTCTAGGGCCAGCTGGACAGCTTTTACCTCTGTAAATTGACTCCATTCCCCTTCGCCCTCAGTAGCTTCTGCAACTCGTCAAGTAGGACTCCATAAAGCAGCTTTCCATCTTCAATGCTTTCCTACAACACGACAAGATCCATCAGTGAACAAACCATATTGTTTCTCATTTTCTGAGAGTTCATTATATGGTGGGGCTTCCTCAGCATGCATTACCACCTCCTCTGGTGGCATGGTGAAATGTCTGTCTTCAGGGCAGTTTATGATCCCTTCAACAATTGCTGGATGATTTGGGTTTCCAATTTGAGCTCGCTGTGTGATTAAGGCAACCCACTTACTCCAGGTAGCATCGGTGGCATGATGTGTAGAAGGAACTTCACCTTTGAACATCCAATCCAACACTGGCAATTCGGGTGCTCCACTGGCAAGCTGGGCTTCAGTACCAATTACCTCTGAAGCAGCTCTAACTCCTTCATATGCTGCCCAGATTTCCTTTTCAGTTGGAGCATTGTTGGCCTTGGAGCCTTTATAACCTCAACTCCAAAATCCCAGGGATTGACCTCGAGTCTCCCCTGGTCCTTTCTGCCAGAGGCTCCAGGTAGGGTCATTGTCTCCAGCTGCAGTGTACAGCACATTTTTAATGTCCTGTCCTGTTTGGTCTGGTCCAAGTGCTACTGTACGCAAAATCTCTTGTTTCATTTACTCAAAGGCTTGTTGTTGCTCAGGACCCCACATAAACTCATTTTTCTTTCAAGTCACTTCATGGAGAGGTTTCACATTCTGACTATAACCTGGAATATGCATTCTCCAGAAAACCACAATGCCTAAAAAGGCTTGTGTCTCCTTTTTGTAATTAGGTGGGGACATAGCTGTTATTTTGTTAGTGACATCCATTGGGATCTGGCGATGACCATCTTGCCATTTAATTCCCAAGAATTGGATGTCTTAAATGGACCCCTTGACCTTACCTCTTTTTACAGCAAAACCTGCTTTCAGAAGAATCTCGATTACTTTCTTACCTTTCTTGAAAACTTCTTCTGCTGTATTACCCCACGCAATGATGTCATCGATGTATTGCAGGTGTTCTGGAGCTCCACCCTTCTCCAGTGCAGTCTGGATCAGTCCGTGGCAAATAGTAGGGCTG
>JAOQGH010000019.1:68403781-68420158 GCA_025769975.1 Gallinago jamesoni | reverse complement strand
ACAGCACTGTCACAATTAAGTGACCGCAACAATAATCGCAATAATTCTCCAAAGAGCCCACAGGTTTTCCACCCCCTTATTTCGTGTAAAATTACAGAACACAAAATTGGTTCGGTTTTACCTCAAACCGGGACACTTGTCCAGCTTCACTTAACATTGTTTCCATTGGTACTTTGAATAAACTGGTGTAAAGCCCAACTACTCGGGTCAGATCAACTGTTCATCTCTGAAGAGAGCAGTTGTACCCTTTCCGTGTCTCTAAAGACAAAGCCATTTTCCGAGACTCCTCCAATGGCACCGTTCACACCAACTGAGAATTACCTGGTGTAGTCAATAGGTGATATTGCACAGCTCGGCAGGCAATTTTTATGATTGTTGTTTCTTGTAGGTCTAGCACCACGCGTGAAAAGGGGGCAAAAAAAAAGTAATAGCAAAAAAATCTATGTTTGGAAATAAAAATACTAGTAAACAACAAATAGCCTTAGGCTCCGAACTGATGGAAAAATGTATCTATGGGTAATCTTACTCCTGCAAGCAGACCTTACATTCCTTTGTATAATATAGCCCAGTCTGTGTTCTACATATTATATTAATTACTTAGGACTATGGAACTGGTAATATCATAGGAAGCACTGAAGTGGCTAAAAGTATTAGCAAATTGTTTTACTACTGTCAGCTAAAAAGGATTCCTATTAGCCTGAATTTTGGCTCTGTTTTTATTTTCTGGATGGACAGTCAACCAGGTCCTTTTACTTTATCTCCAGGAGACAATAAAGTGCAGATCAAGCCTAAATAAACTTGAGACTAAATACTCTCATTGCCCTCCTACCTGCTGAACTTCACTTCCAAATGTGACCCTTTTTCTCTATTTGGGCTTGAAAAATAGTTAAAAGGCAAAGCATACCTCCCCCAGCCCAGCTCTTCATGTACTTACTACTTGTGAAAGGTGAGCATGCTCTGTGCTCAAGTGATAGTTCAAGTTCAAGTAAGGGCCTGACCACTGTAATGATTATAAATGTAAGGTTAAAACAAATAAAAAATAAAATAAATTTCCCCACTTTAAAAGGCAGAACATCCCAAACTCTGTAAAGGAGAGAGAAAGGGTTAGGAAACAGTGCAAGAACCACTTCTTTATGGGCCTACACAGTATACCGTCCATTTTCATTATTAGTTCTGATTAATTCATAGTAATAAGTGGTAGCAGATCAATGTGGAGCACAATAAAATTTGAGTCTACAAAAATTCCAATATTCCAATATTCCATTATTAACTGAGCAGAGTTTATAAAGATCATGATGCACCCCATTTGGAAAACAATAGTCACACCGTGGTAAATTATGGGTCAAAAATTATTGGAATTTCATGTAGTGGAATCAACTGTGATACCACCACTAGCTACAAATTTTATTCTGTTGCCCATCTTATTTTTTTGGTTTTGCCATCCTAGCCTATAGCATGCTTTTTTAGCTAATCATAGTAACAGCCAGCAAAATGTCAAAGGGTAAAAAGGGACCAGCAGCAATAAGGACCATTATGCCATATTGCATAAATAATTTTTACATAGATTTCATTGCTGATTTCAGTTTCAAGTTTCAGTTAGGGCTTTAGCCTCACTTGATAGCACAAGGACCTTTGTATTTAAATATTTATTATTCCAAATCCATTTCTGATCATGAGATGCAATCATTACGTATGATGACATTATGTGATGGAGCAGAACTCTATGAGCTGTGCTGTCACTGGAATAGTGGCAATGACACACAATGAGATGCTGCGGCACCTTGTATGAAACAAAGCAAGATCAGCAAAGCATTATTTAAAAAAAAAAAAAAATCTTTCTCTATTCCCTTTGTCAGTGGAGATAACCAGCACAGTTAGACAAATGAATTATATTTATAAAAGAAACTACAAAATGCCTAAGAAAGAAGCTATACTACCAAAACAGGTAATTGATCTCATATTTTTTAATATAGACTAAACGAATGGATATTTTTTAGTTCAAACCTCACTATATTTTTATTGCTTTTTACAATATAGAGGTTGTGTTAATCAGGATAATTACTGTTCCTGCTGAAATCGACTGAGTTAACAGGTTTCCGAGTCATATATAATAAGGGACAGCTCTTTTAACTGTTTCACAGCCCCAATAACCATTCTTTCTAAATGGTGTTCTGCCTAAATTTCAGCAGGGATAACAAGGACCCATTTTTCCAATTTAATTCAATTTTTCCTGTTAGTAATTGATTCTCTCTCCCAACCTGCCATGCAGCATTGGTTTGAGTCATAGAGCAGGTTCTGTAATTCATCCAGCCTGGGTGACTTCTTTCCCTCTTGCTCCCTGCATTACAGAGTCAGCTCAGTCTGCTTGCCCAGATGTCCACCTGAGCCCAGAAGAGTCACTGGGCAGCATGGCAGCACAGTGGCTGGGTACTCCTGCCTAGTAAGGAAATATGTTCTGAAAAGTTCCCAGATTTTAGAGTGGCTGGCAGATTATGTGCTACAGGAGTACAGGATGGTGTGAGGTCCTCCGGCCTCTTTTCCTTTATTTGACCCGTGATGTACACAATCTGATGTCCACGCCAGCATTCAGGAAATACCTGTTGCTCTATTACCATGACAAAGGTGGCTTCCAAACCTGTATCTTCCTTGGCTTTTGAGATCTCTGGTGTGTTTCATAGCCATCAGTCCCATGAAAGACCAATTATGCAGCTGTATCACCTAAACCTTCAGATTCCAGTACAGTAACATTCCTTTCCATCAATCGTTCCATTGTTCTTAATCAGTAAAAAGTTTGGGATTTGCTAATATTAGTGTATGCCTAAGAATCATGTGAAAATCAATCAAGTTTCAAAAATTCCATGACTAAGTTTTTTGTCCACCAGGATTGCTTGTTCCATCAAATTGTAGTAGAAATTTCATTAAAGAAATTTTTAAAATTGGATTAAAATTTTAATGTGATATTGAGATGAGTTGACCCAGATATATCATTTAAAATGATCCATCTACCCTTCATTGCTATCAGTATGCAGAGGGATTAAAATAAATTATATTTATTTTAATATAAATTTACAAGCAGAGTGATGACTAGAAAAACACCACCACTCATCACTGTGCCTTTGAAATCCACCACAGCAGATACCTGAATGTTGCAAAGTTAGGGTGTTCTGCCAACACTCAGTTCTGTCCACACGTGCAATGAGGCAGGCAGTCAGACAGGAGTTGACTCCATTTAACTTCAAAAAATATCTGCTAACAGTGAGGAAAAAGACAAGTGAAATCTTACTCTTTCATATTAATATGTTCACAGGACCCAGCAAATACTCTAGTGGACTTGTGAAGAAATTCACTCTTACTCTATTAATGACCTTAAGCTGATTGGGATTTTGGTAGTGCAAGACATAGCTACAGCTTTAGATAAAGTGGCAAGAAGAAGGATATCAGATTTAACTCCTGACAAGGTTTTATATAGCTTAAAATAATTCCACAAAGTTGCATGGTCATTTTATAGAGAAATTTACATAAGCTGAGGATGTGTTCCAATTTTCAACTGGAACTACCATGTGAGTTTTACATTTGAATCATTCAACTGATATCAGACTGCTGACAAATAAGAGAAAAACAAGCACAAAGGATCCCATCAGATATACTTAATATTGGTGTGGGGCAGAAACAGTAGTCTTACAGTACATCTGCAAACCCAGTTATCACTGAATCAAATACCACATATTCAGAACTAACTACTGCTTTCTTTGCTAGAGCAAGTATTCCCAAATGTTTGCAGGCAATTTAAAAACCTTTGGTAATACATGGACACTGAACACATCAGGAGGGCAAAGAAGTTCCTTTCTTCAGGCTACAATGATAGCTAAGCAAATATTTTTCCAGGCTCTCTTGTCCAGTGCTTACAGTACCAGAGAAGTACTGTCCCTATTAAGAAAGCCTGACAGAAACTCAATATGCAGAAATTCAACACAAATTTATCAGACTTTGATTTCCATTCTTTGGTCTTCCAGAGAGAAAGAATCTAGTTATTTTGATTTCAAATCAGAATAGCTGAAAGTGGACTACTTTGACTGATTACAGGACTCGGAGCAATCTTTCCGCAAAAGTGCTAAGTGTTGCCATTCTTATGGCATAGCCTAAATATCTTGAGAAATTTGGGGCCAAATAAAAGGACAATTTACAGGTGGTTTTGATGTAGAGTGTAGCACAATTTCAGTTCAGGCATCTAGATACTTCTTACAATGCCAATAATAATGGGATAAAATATGCATAATTTGTGTGCATGTTACCCCTCAACACCAAGTTCTCACCCTACAATCAATGTAAAATTCCCCTGAGGTGTTCCATCCAGAAACCAAGGTTATTTTTGCATTTATTTCCAGAGACATTTTGGTTGACATTTTAGAATATTTTGTGCTGTTTCTTTCTGACCCTGACAAATGTTTCTTTCATTGTTGAAAAGAATTCAAGAGTAACAAAGAGGCCAATGTATGGAGCTTTTGCAAATGCATGTATCTATGTAAAGTTGGGTTTAATCACTTATTGATTCATCCAGGTTCCTCTACACAGCCTGCCAAAGCAGTTTTAATACTGAAAAAGAAAGAAAAATACCAAAGCTATGGTCCTAATGGCAAAGTCATTTGCAGTGATCAACTACCATTCATATGGTTTTGATGAAAAATGACTTATAAATGGTGATTTCATCAAGAAGATAAAGTACTTGTAGTTACATTTTGACACACAGAAAAAATTACAATGCGACTGTGGTTTCCATAACGCTTACCCAAGTTTCTAAAGCACTTTTAGATTCCTCTTCTGCATACTTTCCTTCACATAGCTACATTTTGCACATTTAGAAATACATTATCTGTATCTCCTCTGATATGAAACAAAAGATTTCTGCCAAGCCAAGCACTCACATGGCACATTCTTGTTTACTATCTAAAAAAATAAACCCAATCACTAAAGTCATTAACAGCCACATGCATTTAAATGTTGAGGAAAGTGGTAAATTGGGTGACTTGTACATCAGAGACTAAGTTCTTAGCAATTCAGCTATCAAAGTTACATCAATTTTCCTGAGAAGTGAGCCTTCTCTGTGATTTCTAGAAACACAAAGGAATTAAAGGATTAATCCTCCTTGATGTTGTGTACTCTGCAGCCAGGGAGAGATATATGAATGCAGCACGCTACAGGATTAGACCCTCAGCTTCTCAGTCAGCCTGTAGACAAAGGTTGTGGGCTTGAAGAAAAAGAAAATAATCAAAGTTGTTTATCATCTTGAACTGAATGTGCTTCAAACATAAAAAATGGCGATTGCTTGCAGTATATTTGAAATCCGTAATAATACACAACTTTTCCCCATATAATAAACTGCCTGAAAAAAAATAAAATCTGGCTACTTGCTAAACCCTGTTAGTTATCGTCTTATTATGTAATAAGTATACATGATCCTGTAAGCCATGATGAAGGTAAATGAGATGGATAGAGAAAAGGGAGAGAGGTACCAAGGAGATGAGTGATGTGGCAGCTCTGTGCAGCACACTAGAGCACAGTGGGTTTTTTGAGAACTTTTATTGCTGTGGACAAAGTCAGATCAAGCACTGAATATTTTGCAGAATGGGTCAGTCTGTATCCAAACAATCAAAAATTACTAAGAATTCACTCAGCAACAACTCCAAAGAAACTAGGCGTAGCAACAAAAACTTGATGTTTCATGGATTTTCATAAGGTTTTTAAGAAGTGGTCAAGAAATGCCACAAGGATGAAACGATAACTCATTGCAGCTATATTGGTATATGGAGATATCTTGGTCAGCTAGCCTACACATGGGCTAAGATGACCTGAGAACAGGGTCTAGGATGAGCACAATAGAACGGGCATTGTTTAATCTTACACATACATGCCTACCTGTTTTGCTAACTTTGAAGCACACAGAAAGTACTTTACAGTCCTGGTGACTGATTGTTGTTACCCCTTTGGCTATGCTCTGAACAAGGCATTTTTTGTGACTGTGTGAGTGGCACACACACAATGCAGCCAGATCAGGCTTGCGTTAAAGAGAGTGACAAAGAGTGAGAGAAAGAGGGAAGAGAGGAAGAAGAAAAGAGTAAAATATTTGCTGATTACATTAACTATCAGATTATGAGATTTCATTCACTAAAAATAAACAAATAAACCAAAGAATACTTTGCTGGTGTAGTAGCTGGACCTCAGAACATAGGAAAGCTTTTGCTGCCTGCCTCCAAAAGCAACAGGTAGCTCACAAATGTGCCAGTGTTGACAATAATTTAGTAGACACCATCTGGCATAGGTGTCACAGCCCAGCCTTGCAGAGGCTGGATTGTAAATCTTAAAGCTATGATGTACCTTAGGGAGCCATTACTGTTCTGTCATGAAAGAAATAAAGCAAAAACCATTGTCAGATGAAACTGCTTCAGATGCTGTTTTGTCTTCTCTGAGTCTGGGGAAAGAAAGGTTCTCCCTTTCTCTGAGGGGTTTTGCTTATAAACAATGGGTTTTTTAACAGCACTGTAATACAGTTGTGGGAGCTGCATGCTCCCTTTTTTATAACTGGCAGCAGAAGTGAAGACCTGTAAGTTAATTTCAGTATGAGCTAGACTTAGTGAGTCCATACACAGATATGCTCAATGCACTGATGTACATGAAGGAATAAGATCATATCCTACAGATGCAGCATTGGATATAATTTCCATGCATCTGAAGAAATTAAACTTGATGCATTTCGAAAAAGGAGCACTAGCCCAGATTTGGCTTTTTACTCCTTCTCAGGGCATATAATTATTTATTATGAAGTTACTGAAAGCTGGTGGAATTTTTTGCCATTTTGAATATAGTAACAATACTTAGAAAGACTATTATGCCAAAGGTTCATGGCACATAGCCTTGCACTCCTACAGAACCTTTCTGACCCATCATTTCCCACCATAAAGAAATAGCTAGAAATTAACCTTCAGTTCTTTGCAGGACTCCCTTTCTCCAATCCCATCTTCTCACAGTCTTTGAAAAACAGGTGTCTTTCCAATAGGTATGTTTTGAAGTCTGTCACTTTCTGATAGTGGTGCATCTGGAGCCAGAGCTGCATAAAGGCATATTCTCATATGGTGGGTGGCCAGAAGTCCACTTCAGAGAAATGGGGCTTTAAAGACATTTCATATTCATGGTCTGCAGCTGAAGTTGCAGACTTTTAACACTTCTGAAAAAAGGTCAAAACTGTAACATAACTGCCATAAGAAATTATGACCAACAATACACCTCAATGTATCTGCTGAAACTGTTGCTATTTAAGCACAGAATAGTTTCAGGCACATCACAGCCTCTCATTACCTATTGTTTAATAGTCAATATGAACAAAGATGATACTATTTCATATTATTTGAGGAATATGTTCATGTCTTGAACACCTGCACAAAAACTCAGGAAAACACATCTGTGTTTCTGGAAAGATAGGCTCTCATCTTCTGTAAGCAGAAACGGAACCCATGCAAGAAGAAAAGATCTTTTAGCATAAATCAGTTTTCCAGCTACCTACAGACTTCCTTGGGAAAATTACCATCCTGCACTGAGCATCTTTTATGCATCTGTGAAATGTATAAATCTTCTTTGCTGTCTGTTGTCTGCCTTAAGACTGTAAGCTCTTCAGGACACTGCCTGCCCTTTTCTCTGTATTTATTCCCCAAGAAGATTCCAGTCATTGCATTCTGCCTCATCTGCCACATTGCTTTTGGAACAAATGTTGTTCATTTGATAAATGACATTTCATGTCTTTCTGCAGGTCTTCATGCAGAGGCAGCAGAGAAAGGTACTGGTGGACACTCCAAGGACCCGAGCAGTGGTTGGTCCAGAAAACTGTATACACAGGTAGGATGTAAGAAAGCCAGTGTGGTAGAGGAGACCATTGCAGATTATTACAGGGGTTTGTGAACAAACAACCTACTTTCTTTAAGTTGATAAAAATATAAACCTATAATTTGAAGCCATTTTATTTCTGTTCACCAAACTTCACAAGTTAGGCCATGAGGCATATAGGACTCATTCCTACAAACAAAATAAAAAGTGTTCAAGCTGCTTGCCAGCAGCTGCTTACCAGTAACTCTGAACAATGCTTGAGAGGGACCGTCTGTATGGTCTTAGAAGATGTAGGAAGAATCTTACTTGGGAAAAGGGAAAAGAGAAGCAGCTCTTTGGATATTTTAGAAAACAAACCATTGTGTGAGCTTGAAGTACAATGACAAAGGACCTTATTCATATGTACCATGATGATGGAGGGTGCACATGTAACAGAATGACTCAGAGAAAAAGAACAAAAGATACAAGCTATGGAAAGACATGTTCAACCTACAGTTATAGATACCCCACTTGCCATGTAACATAAAGGACATGTTATGGTAGGGTAAACTCAGCTACCAACCACTTTTCAAAGCCTGTCTCAGTGTTAGTAGAAAACCCAGTAAGGTTTGAAATTGTAACACTGGTGATAGCATGTCTGGGCTATCAACTGTTTTTGAAGTCTGAATGTGGAACTGAATGTGCAAGAGAATAAGCAACTAATGTATAATTAATTGTGGAATATTTGGGGTTTTTTTAGTCAAGAGAAAATGAAGCATCAGGAACCACCTAGGGGCACTTACATCAGACTGGGAACCAAACACCTACAAATTCAAATCATTGCCTTAGTAAATCATGTAATTTGCTTGCTTCTTTCTCTTCAGCTATTCTGGACTGTTATTTACTCTTCTTCTTCAATTTCATTCTTACTAATAACTTTAAATATTATTATTAAATTATATGTATGTATTGCACATCTAATCACATAATCATCTAAGATCACTAATAGACTCATATATTAGAAAAATATCAGTTCTTCAGTTAAGCGTATAAGGTTGAAACTTCACATAGCACATAACAATGTGTGTGGGCTACAAAAACACTGCAGCAAGTCCATATTTCTTTGATGCAAAAGGTCAATATAAGCAAATACTTCTTTGCAGGGCATGAGATGGATTTGCATATTAGAGATAGTATATTCTTAGTATTTAGTAGTAAATTAAATTGTAGCCTTAAAACTGTTTATAATACTTTGTAGTAAATTAGAGAAGATGTCAAGATGGGAAAAGAATATTCCAGACTTCCCTTTACATTGGCCAAAACAAACACAAAAGACAATGCAAGAATGAAGCTGATATCCTACACTTTGCTGACAAAATCAACTGGATGAATAATCCAGACTGAAAAAAAACATTACTAAAAATTACAAGCACAATGTGTACCTGAGGTTTTAGAAATTTAGAAGGTCTGCTGACATTTTTAAGAAATATTGTGTAATTCCAAAATGAAAGATGTGCTACAACAAATAAGTATAGAAGGAAAGAATCAAGGCTGTAGAATTAGCCTTCCACATTTCTGAACTTCTGAATGCACAACTAAGCACCTTTAACATTTCCTTAATGTATTTTTTCATCAGAGAGGTACAGTATACGAACCAAAATAGGGTCACAACAGCAGTTTAGTGTGCCAAGCATTAGCATACAGTATGCTTTCCAGTTCATTTTTCTCTCTTAATAGTCCTATCTAGCCATGATTGGTATCATTTCCACTGCAACCTCTTTTTGCAGTATCATTGCTTTACTGGGAACTTGCCATGTTATTTTGATGAGGAAAATAAATGCTTTATTATGTAAGAAATATGGGTCATTTGAAAAGATAATATAGGCATTGCTTTCTTCAGGGGGGAAGACAAAGGTGCTTGTGATATCCAAAATGCCTGTATGTTTTTTCCATAAAGGTATAGTATGGAGTAGACATCACAATCTGTTTGTATGGTACAAAATGGAAGCTATATTTTTATGATTCCCAGGAGGTAGTGGAAAGACCTATTTTCCTTTGTTTGGGGTTGAGGCATTGCTTCCTTGTTTCCCTGATGTTCCAAGTTGCACAGAAATATCACTTTTGGATTAGCTAGAGTGTTGTCCAAATTAGATACATGTATTTGGTAAACTTTCTATTTGGAAGTTGTAAACTTCACATTTTGACTATTAAAATATAAAAACACATCTACTATAAATTTATAAAGTCTCTTTTAACCAATATGACTCCAGAGCACTTGGAGTCTTCAATCACGAAGTATACACAATTGCTTCACAAAGTGGATTACAGCAACACTGAACTATGCTGTGGAATTCAGGGCCAAAAAAAAAGGTTCATAAATAATCCCAAATAACAATCTAAATTAGGTAAAATATAAGGATTCACCAAAAGCACACCTGTAATTTCATATCTGGAATCCACCATACATGATAATTGACGAATGAGAAACAGTCATAATATTGTTAAGAATAATTTCATAATATCTAACTTTCTTTTTTTTTATATCAAGCTGTTAAGATGCTCTTAGATCATATATTCATACTTTTCTTGTTCACAGCTATTATGTGTGTCATTTGCTTTAAAAAGCTTTGGCTGATTTCTCCGCACAAGTGCATCAGTTGAGAAGCTATGGACTTCAGTAAAACTGCAAACAAAACAACAACAGCTACTTTTAGGTATATTTTTTTCATAATTTCCTTTTTGCAGCTCAGCCAATTTTTTTTGTTAGTCAACGCTGTCAACATATGTTAAACTCCCAGAGTTAACTCTTGATTTAATGGATAGAGAAGGGTTAGTTTGATCAGAGGACGGATGAAAATACACCACAGAAAATGTAGTCTAGTCAAAGAATTGTTTTTTAGGAAAGCAGTGGAATGTAGTATAACCAAGTTGTAACCCTATCAGACACTGCAGAACGTTAGACAGATGCAGCTGCTTAGTGAGCTCGTTGGAAATTAAAAAGTAACTCAAACATAATAGTTTTGTCCTGATTGTTCAAAAAATGTCAATTCTTGACAACATCAAACTTTTCTTCCAAAGTCACATTTTACACTGGAAAAAGTAAGAAATCTAGACAAACTACCAGCCAGTATTAACAGCAAATTAACTAGGAATAATGATTTGCACTTTCTTTTGATTTTTTTTTTTAAACAGAAATAGAGTATGATGAAGTTACTTCTGATACTACATGAGCATTTGTTTCCAGTGAACTGCATTGTTCTCTTCCACCTTCCACTGTACAAGTATCTTCACCTCATTTCCTCATATCCCCTGAAACCACAACCTTCCTCTTCTGCAGAACTGAACTACCAGCACTGCTAAAAAAATTAATACAGGTTTTGAAATTATGATTTAAAGATGCTCTAGTACGGCCATGTCATGTTGCTTGATTAGATCATTATCAAAACTTCCATAAAATCCTTTTGCACCAGGATTTTCTGACAATACTCATTTCCAAGACCAATCTAAATGGCATAATAAAACAAAACAGGATAAAATAAAATAAGCAGACAATGAGGGAGGAGGATAAACTATAGAAAATAGAGCAAAGTGATTAACAGGATTAGAGATTTATAATACTGTGTGGGTTTACTGTGTAGAAGAAAAACATCACAAATGCATTAGCAGAAAACTAAAAATATTCTAGAATGTTTCAGGAGTGCAATATTCAAACACTAAGAATAGGTAACATTGCTTAGCTTAGAGTATAAGGTAAGAATACTTCTCAGTATAGGGTATGAAGAAAGATTCAGGGTGTTCAAAAGACATCATGTACCCTTCAGTAGAACAAGCAGATATCTCTACATAGTAACTGAGATCACCACATGACAATAGGCTGCCACAAAAGCACAGGAAGCCCCTGAAACCACATCTGTGTAGGACCATGCCATCAGCACTGTTAAAAAACATTTGCAATTTCAAAAGAATAGTATCGTTATTGTTACCCTTATTTCAGCATTTTTCCCTGCCTCCTCAAGTGCCATGCATTAAGAAATACTATCATGCTTCATGCTTGTACTAAACCACTTACAAGAATAAGACCTTAGAAAAACCTATGCTACCTGCCACCAGGATTGCTAGGAATAGCAAAAAAAAGAAGTATTGACCAAAACCATGTATTTCTTGGTGTTGAAAAGGTGGGGGAGAGGAGTAACAAAAAATATAGAATAGTTACAAAATAGTACTGTAGAACAGACAGGGTTCATTTTCCAGATGATTTTATCCCTCTTTAAGCCTCAGGTATCATCCATTGCTGGATATAGGACAGCAAGCTCACAGGGAAATGAAGAGATCCAGTTTGTCAGGAGTGATGTTCCCTTTCAGTTCTACCCCTGGGTACTAGTGACATTATCAAATTACTTGGGCTGTATGCCTGTATCTCATGTCAATAAAACATCCCAACTGAATTACAGCTTTACAACATACATCTGGATGAACAGAATTCTAAATGTAACAGATACAAACTTATTACTTAATTTTTAAGCCTTTCAGCAAGCGATGCTTAAATAACATTCAAGTAACTGGCTAACTTAATCAAAATTCAATTTTTATTTTAAGGGTTTTAAACATTTTCCTTCATCCTTCCCTCTTTTGGCTTCAGTGACTATAGTTTAAGTTATTTTCATATTGTTTTTATTCCTCATTAAGCCTTCACCCTCATCTCCTACGTGACTGCAACGTGAAACTGCAACTATAGCAAACCTTGTTTCTTCAGCAAATCCATTATTACCTTGTTTTCCAATAAAAGAGAAGATCTATAGCTCTAGTTCCACAGTTTGCCATAAGGTCCATACACTATCACCAAAGCAAAATAAAAAAAAAGGGTGCAACCATGTCTAGGTACCTGTGTGTTTAGAGACTCGTCCCTTGTGTCAAGATATCAGAGCTGTCTTTAAATTACCTCCACGGCAGGGAGCACCCAAGCAGCAATGGCCTGGACTTTAAGATGGGTGAATTCTTCCTCCTCCACAGTTAGGCCACCATTTGCTGCCTGAAGTAGGTAGTATGGTAGTCCTCACACTATGCTCTTTTCATATGTAAGCACCACAGAGTTACTGCTGGCACCGTGGGATTTTGGGCTCCTATGGGAACAACTGTCCAGTCTGAGTCTGCAGCTCATTTCTTGTAGCCTTTTGCTGTGGAATCATTTGGGTTGGAAAGGGACCTTAACGATCATCGAGTTCCAACCCCCCTGCCATGGGCAGGGACATCTTCCGCTACACCAGGTTGCTCAAAGCCCCATCCAGCCTGGCCTTGAACACCTCCAGGGATGGGGCATCCACGACCTCTCCCAACCTTTGCTGAGGTGTTGGAAGCCGAGGACAGAGAAAAGACATTATAAAGGTGTCACTCCTCTCTCTATCCTCACTGGTGTCTGCAACATTAATATCCTGCACCCTCGTGTAACAGAGGTGACGTCAGTCCTCACTCCCCTGAACACAAAGGCATTGAAAGCTTCCATCTTTCGTTTTTTTCAGATGGCAGGAGCTCATCCTGAGTGTGAACGCACTCACCTGTTCGCAGGTATATGGTCTCTTAGAGAAGAACTACTGGGCTGAAACATGCTGCTTCTGGCGAGCTCAGAGACACCTCTAGATCATAGGGCAGCGAAGGCCAGCCAGGTTGTCAGTAAGAGTACACCAGCGTGACTGCCTAGGCCCCTACCTGAATTTTTATACAGACACTTGTCTAACACACCTTTAAATCACAATAGTTGTAATCCCCTTATGCACCACTTCTTTGAGGGGTTTGTGGTGGGAGCCCAGTCACACAGGGCTGAGTGGTGGCTCTGCAGAAGTGCCAAAGGCTTTATTACTCAAAGAAGCTATGTATTATCCTAGCGTAAACTAGGACGATTTACTTTTTAAAAAAAGCAAAACTCTGAGCAACTTCAACAGACAGGACAGAAGCAAAGTAAGCAAAGTACTGGTTTATAACCGACTCCACCTGCCACCCCAGGTACATTCTTGCTCCGAGCATTACTCCCAAACAGCCCAGTGGCACCCAGCCTGTGGCAGCAGCTGCTGCACCTTCCCCAGTTAGTCCTAGGGACATTCTCCTTGCCTTACCCTTCAAGCCCTGGCTGACTGCTGTTTCCTCCCTGCAGGTGCTCTGTGGAAGCAAGAGGCTTCTACCTCTGCACTGGAAATCTCCAAGCTGACTGCAAACAGCCTTTTTCCTGAATTTTCTCCACACAAGCAGTTTCACTTCCTCTGAAAGGGCTTAACTGAGAAGCCTTTTGTAAAAGGCACGCAGCGTGTTGCAGAGGATGAGCAAATAAAAGAGAAACTGAGCTACCCCAGAGGTACCGAGGTATTACAGAGACAGCTGCCTCCTCTGCCTGGGATAGGCAGTGCCCAGCAGGTCCCAGCAGAGTAACCTGGCAGATGTAAGTGCTCTATACCGTCAGCAACTTTGTGGACGACAACAAGCTGAGTGGTGCAGTTGACATGCCTGAGGGACAGGACACCATCCAGAGGGACCAGGGTGGAATCCAGGTGGGTCCATTTGAATCTCATGAGGTTCAATAAGGCCAAGCGCAGCATCCTGCATCTAGGTCAGGGCAACCCCCAGTATAAACACAGGCTGGTGGATGAAGGGATTGAGAGCAGCCCTGCAGAGAAGGAGTTGGAGGTACTAGGGGATGAAAAGCTGCATGTGAACTGGCAATGTCCGGTTGCAGCCCAGAAAGCCAACTGTATCCTGGGCTGCGTCAAAAGAAGCGTGGCCAGTGGGGTGAGGGAGGTGATTTCTGTATAAATAAGTTCCGCTTTCCTATTGGTGTAGTGTTTTCTGTTCAAAAACACCAGAAGTTGCAAAAAAAAAAAAGTCCCAAAATTGTTATTACAATACAGAACCTTTCCAATGTGTTAGGAGTTTAAACAGAGGTTTATGACACGTTTAGGTAAATTAGAAATCTTTAAACAGTGGCAGATAAATTCACTGATTTTTAAAGCAGTTCATAACTACATGATTGTGGTGACTAAGCAAAGAAAACTTTATTTTATGCTTGATTCTGAAAATTTCTGTGGAACAAAACTGTGGATTAAGCCCATACTGTCCCCTGCTGCAAATAATGTGAGGACTCCCAGCAAGCAGGAATCACCAGGAGATTTTTTTTTTTGCCAGAGAATGAGAAGATAATAAATGGACCAATAATGCAGACATGGTCATGCTACACAGAGAAAAGCCAATTTAGTTCTTGCACAGGTAGCATCTGTTTGGTTTGTCTCCACTGCCTTTGCTGCTTTTGACTGAAACAAAAGGGAATATCTGTACAGCTCAGACACACGAGAGACACTGACCATCTTGTTCTTGCTGTCCAAGGTAATAAAATAAGCACTAGCCCTGATAAAAAACTGCTTCTCTAAATCTTACTAGAATCAAGAATAATCCTTCCACTGACCTGGACAGGTTTTGAGTCAGAGTTTTTAGTGGCCAGTGCAGGATGCAATGGACCTACAAAGCAATCTGACTGCAGACATGCAGCTGCTTAGAGCAATTGCATAACCTAGAGCAAGGGAATGGTCACATTTTTCAAATATAGCAGTATCTAGAGTGAAAGGAGGGAACACAATGAAATTACTATTCGAGTGTTTTGTTTCTAAATGAATTTTATTGACTTTTTCAAATGTTATGCTCTACCCCTTGCAACTTTTTTTGTCTTCTCTGTTCTTTATCCATTAAATAGTCCCCTTTGATATTATGGCATTGATTTAGAGTTGATAATTATCTTGTTTTAATAGGTTTAGGGCATTTCTTGTTTTAGTATTTGCCATCAACAGGGTCCGTCTGTACAATATGCCTTTGGCTGAAAAAGAGTTTATTACCTCATAAAAATGTCCTCAGCTAAATAATAAATATATTCAACCCCTCATTATTTTATGATTCCTTTTTTTTAAATTTGGGATGAATATTTATGTTTCAGAAAGAAAGGCTGCTGTCATAAAATCTCCAGGTCTCCCTGTAGATACAATACAGTCATTTATAAGATGTATGTGGCCACAATGACCCACTAGTGACCTAGTACTACTAAGATTAAAGTCAAGATTGCCAAATGAGTTTGTTATCTGAGGAGAAAATAAGGTCCTTTTTGTATATACTTGTCAAGGTTATATAAAGTAACAGAAGAACAAACCTAATGTTCATCCCCAAAGGGAAGAAGGATATATACAGATATATGTATGTGTGTGTGTTTGGGTCTCCACGTGTGGGTGTGTGTATGGAAAGGAAATTCTTTAAACTTTACAAACAGCTCAGGACTATTTTTTTTCTCATACAAAATCACTACTAAAGCCAACACAAATTTTTATTGTAAGATGGCACAGTTTGGCCTAAAATGAATGTCAGTGAAAGAAATAATCTGAGCCAGATAATCAGCTCATTCTACACTCCATCCTGCCTGTACATTCAGACCTTATCGCTCTGTACAAGTACCTGAAAGGAAGCTGTAGAGAGGCAGGGGTTGGTCTCTTCTCCCAAGTGACA
>JAOQGH010000019.1:68354088-68403681 GCA_025769975.1 Gallinago jamesoni | reverse complement strand
TTTTGTGGTTGGACTCGATGATCTCTGAGGTCCCTTCCAACCACCACAATTCTGTGATTCTGTGATTCTGTGACTTTATACTAACTTGGGTGAGCTGCAGATGTGATCAAATTGGCTGCTACAGGACTGACAGCCAACTTCTGTAAGGATCTGCAAAAAAAAAATTCTCACACTCATGCCATAAAAGCAAGACCAGCACTCTTCTCTAACGAATTTCTGTATCTTTTGTCTTTTTTAACCACAAAATGGTACCATAGCACACACCGGTAGCCCTCAGGCTTTTGATAGTCATTGTGGACCAAGACGGTTGCATCAGGTATAGCAACAATCAATTAGTATATCACTACATGAAGGGGTATGGTTTATGTGGTCTGATTAATGCAGCTGCTGTAGCACATAGGCAACTTAATGGATCAGCTTTTTCCTCTCTTTATTCCAGGTACACTTGTCTACACAGGCTGTGGGCATCAGGGGAAATTTCTGAGACAGAATTGAGAGACATCAAATCAAAGTAAATCTTGTTCAACTGATAAATCCTCCACTGAAAAGTCACTCCAATTTTTTCTCATGTATGTGTAAGTATTATGATTACTTCCTCAAGCTCAGTGTCAATGATACCATAATTTTAAAATGCCTTTCCCACTAAAATTAGTGTTTTCCCTCCATGCACAAAAGTACATCTAAAAGCAAAGCTGAACTCCCATATTAAAAGTCACTGCCTAGTGTATTGCTGAACCTTATGCTTGCAAAGCCAGGCCAAAAATGACTTACCTTACCCCAGAAAAAGCAAAGCACATTCTTCACAGCAATAAAATGGCAGTCATATTTTTAATCAAACTTCCATAACATTTTTGTGTTGCCCCTGTGCAATTTTCCTAGCAGAAAAGTGTACCAGCTGGATTACTTGCTGAAATGTTATGTTTCAAATCAAGATTGCTGAGGGAAAGTTAAAATTAGCCATTTATGAAGAAAACAGTATTTTCTAAAGGAAATAGCTGATTTTAACAGTCCCCTACCAAATACCAAAAAAGTGCCTATGACCAGCTCCCTAGATCATGGGTGATCTGAGTAAATTAAACATGTTTCAGTTGAGAACAGTTTTCTTCTCCACAGGTATATAAGAAAAATAATTTGTAAGGCAGTCTCTGGAGTATTTACCCAAAAAACAACATAAATATGAACTATCAGATGTTTCCTCTGGGCTCATCAGAAAAAAATCTGTAGTAGATGAAGTATTTGCAGGCATTATTTTATGAATAAATTAAATAAAATCATGACTACCAGTGGACAATTCACGAACAAGAAAATGTAATAGAATTAAAAATTAATGGGTTTTTTTTCAGGGTTCATTTACTTAACAGTAGTTCCAGCTCACTACAGGAAACACACAACACAGTTCTCAATTTAAAAAAAATCAGTTTCAATAGTTCCAGCCTGTGTTACATACGAGAGACTTTGTTTCATAAGGCTCAGTCAAGATATCATCCAGTTTAACATCCCATTTAGTTCCTACCTTCTGATAGATTTACAGGATTCCCTTACAGGCTGTAGCTGATAACCACACAAACTTCCTCATTTGGACAGATAGATTAAAGTACAGCCCAGACCAGGAAAATTCAGGACAGATTTAAAGACTATTGATAAGCCAACCAAGCATAATTTATGCCAGCTCCTAATATGAAGTAGAGATGTTGTGTGATTAATCTAACTGTTTCAAAAACAGTGTGCAAGGAAATGAAATCAAGTGTGAGTTGCCTACACAGAGGGGAGAGCAGAATTTCATCACACACAGAACACTTTCCACTGCAAAAAAAAGCCTCTCAAATAGTGTGTTGCTGAATGGGACGTGACCATAGAAACACAAAGGGGCACATCACAGAGAACCTCATCGTTATAAGCTTTTCAGTTCAACAGTATGTCAAGGCAAATAAATCTTTCCTTATGCGGAAAGTAAATTCTTACCCAAAGCTCTAGAACTGAGTATGAACTGTTCAGATTTTAGGACAGGAAGCTATATATGCATCATTTCGTGATATAGTCCAGTTCATGTGCATGATTTTATCCTGCATCACCTGAAGCCAGTAAAATTCCACTATGAAACCTTTTCTCCCTTGTTTCCCAGCAATCCTACCAGTCTTGAGCTTTGCAAGAATGCACAGACAAGTAGGAGGTAGATCTAAAACGTAGCAAAGATTATTCCATAAAGTTGTTGAAATTTCTGCATATAAAAATGCATTTCACCAAAGACTGACCAAGCTCACTATGGACTTCCAGGTGTACTTTAGGACAGCTTTGATAGACGTGATATCTACTTTATACTCATATGCTGATATCTTCTTGCTTTCTCCTTAGAAATTTCCCATCTGAGATATGACCGTATTCCCACTGGACACCCACTTGTGTTTCAATACACTTTATTGACTCAGTTTTATAGTATGAAGTTTAAACTGGATAAAACTCCATTTTCTGTTAAAACACCTAATTTAAGCACTCTGTTAGCTTTCATTCTCATGCCCTTCCATTAACAGTTTTGAAAAGTTTCCTTTTAATAACTGAACATTAATTGTATTAGCAGAACACACTGTGCAAGGCTTTTTTTTATTATTATATGCAAATTGGATATACTAGCTAAATCTTCTTAGGAGAATGTACTGACATTTCAGATTATATTATAGGATTGTAAAGACAAAGCCTTGTAAGAAGCTTTGCAATAGCTACAAGATTTAGAGTGAAGCTGTTCTATTTGTTTTATTTGGCCTATATTAATATTCTGTATTCATAAATACACTTTATGCACATAAGCACTCACACCCCTTTCAAACATTACCTGTGCTATACTCCTTTTTCTCTAACTCATAATTCCCATAGCAAAATTATTCTTTTACTGCCTTCCTTTCATCTGAGAAGGAAGATGACTAAAGCATTGCACTGGAACTCAGAAAAAGTATTTTTAGTTGGATGTTTGCACCTTTGGATAAGTTACTGTCTTCATGTAGGACTCACCTGTACATATACAATTGTCCAAGTCTACCTCTTTTCCCTCTTTTTTTTTAACCTTCTGTGAGTTCTGACTCTTGTCATTTGTACTAGACTTTTGTGGCAAGGTTTTAGTACTGGCAAGGGGACTGCTGAGATGGCCTCCGTGAGAAGTGATCAGGAGCTGTCCACATCAGATGGAGCCAATGCCAGATGGCTCCAAGATGGACCTACCACTGGCCAAATCTGAACCCATCAGCAACACTGGTAGTGCCTCTGTGACAACATATATAAGGAAGGGTAAAAACTGCTGTGCAATAGCAACTGGGAGAAAGGACTAAGAATATGTGAGAGAAACAGTCTGGCAGACACCAAGGTCAGTGACGAAGGAGGAGGAGGAGAAGGAGGAGGTGCTCCATGCGCCATAGCAGAATGTCAGCCCTGGAGAAGACATGGTGACACAGGTTGTCCCCCTGCAGCCTATGGAGGACCACGGTGGAGCAAATATCCACCTGCAGCCTGTGGAAGACCCCATGCTGCGTTAGGCAGATATACCTTAAAGTAAAATGCAGCCTGTGGAGAGAAGCCCACACCAGAGCAGGCTCCTGAAAGGACCTGTGGCCCCACGGGGGATCCATGTTGGAGCAGTCTGTTCCTGAAACACTGCAACCCATGGAGAAGACCCATGCTGGAGCAGTTTGTGAAGAAGTGAAGCCTGTAGGAAGCACCCTCACTGGAGAAGTTCCTGAAGGACTGTATCCCATTGAAGGGATACCACACTGGGGCAAGGGAAGAGCATGAGGTAGAAGTGGGAGAGAAAATGTGTGACGAACTGACTGAATTCTCAAGTCTCCATGCCCCTGCCCCTCTTGGGGGAGGAAATAGAGAAGTCAGGAGTCAAGTTGAGCCTGAGTAGAAGGAAGAAGGGTAGGGGGAAATTGTTTTTATATTTTTCTTATTTCTCAATACCCTGCTCCATTTATTTGGCAATAAATTAAATTGATTTTCCCAATTTGAGTCTGTTTTCCCCATAATGGTAACTGGCAAGTGATCTCCCAAGTTATCTCAACTTGGGAGTTTTTCACTGTATTTTCTCCCCTTGTCCTTCTGAGGAGTGGAACTCGGAAAGCAGCTGGGTGGGAACCTGGCTTCCAGAAAAGCTCAACCCACCACATAATTATACAACACTTATAGAGCAATTATAATGTCAGAAAAAATATGCAATAATAAGGGTATTTGAAACCTATAATCTCACAAACTGCTTATTTTATTACTTTGCAAGCCAATTTATAAATAAGACTTCAGCCTAGTCTCCAAATGTTCAAGTTCAGATGTCCTCATCAGCTTCGGATTATCATCTTCAAAAAGAAATTGCTCACTGGAAAAGTAAAGTGGTACTTAGTTACGTAAGTAGGAATTTTGTATGCTTTGCAATTGACACTGGAAATTCCCAAAGTATGTCCAAGCACTTGATTAAATCTGAGTGCCTGCTTAAGTGCTATGTTGAATTAGGGACAGCATACAATTTTGTAAGGCTTTGTTTCCTACTTAAATTGCTAGTACATGGATGGATATGCCTATTCTAGTATCAACGCTTTGGAAAGGTTAAGAAAAATAAAAGTGAAAAGAAACAGTGACTGGCAAATGTGTGTTCACCACATAAAAGGGGCTAGGATTGAAGTGTCAGAGTTTAAAACAAGGAGTAGGGGTAGGTTCTTGAATAAACTCTTATTATGAGAGTAAAGCAACCTTTAACCTACACCTGAGCTCGCCAACATGTAAAATGGATTTAACAGTTATTTTCTAACCTATATGAATGTTGTGAAGTGACTGTGAAGTATGTTGTTCAAATTACTCTGGTAGAGCAGAATCCTATTGCCATTCATGTGTACTCACCAGTTTTGACTGAAAGACTTACACATCCTGTTCAATGATGTTCAAAGCATACCAAAAAGTGTCAGAAAATTAAGCAAGCACAGACCTTGTGAGATTTTGGTTTTAAAAGACTTATTTTTTAAAAAATTTACTTTAAAATTATCTTTTTTTTTTATTTTATTTTGCAGGCCATTATGACTTTGACTCAGTGCATTTAAGTGCTACATTATGGTGAATAATTAACAAAGTTTTCTGCCATGACTAGTTTTAGATTACTTTAAAATTAGTTTAGTAAACCCATTGTTAGGTGAGAGCAAAGAAATACATGTTTTAAAAGTCATATGTTTTTACAAAATATTCCAGTTTGGCCTAATGGGGGTAATACTGTTTTTATACTTTTGGAATTATGATCACAGATCATGTCTCCGCAAAATGAATTCCACCTCTGGCTCTGACAGCTTGTACCACAGCAGTGTGGCTGAGTGAACATTTTGTCTGTTTCTTGGGCTGTGCTCGGTATTCATGGCATATGCCAGGGCAGCTTGGATGCCCTGGAGTGTTTTCCAGCAGCACATCAGTGGTGGCACCACAGAGCGCCCGTGGAAACACTGACAGGCTCTTCTATACAGCAGGTGCCACTGTCACTCCCTCTCATTCATTATGTTGTCTGCACTCGTCATGATGGTTTCTGAGCACCTGATGTGATCAAGAAAATAGTTGAGACATTTCTCTAATGAGCCTGGAAGGACTTTTAGACAACATGGACAGTTTCTGAAAGAGCCAAGAGATATAATGAAAAAAAATTTTGGTCCTTGCTTCACATCTACACCTTCTGCATAAACTAATGTTCCCTAGACTGAAGGAAACTGTGTGTTTCAGGTAGTGAAGTTCATTTCTAAAGGGGCAAGTGGAGACCTGTAATTGATTCTATTCAGCTGGAAAGTTTATATATATTAAAGGTGATCTTGTACCTCAGAGCCACACATTGAATGCAACTGTACTAAATTAATAGTTTCCTGTAAAAAATTATTAATTTTTTGAGCTTCATCTTAGATTCTAAATACAGCTTTGTTGAGCATTAATAACAGAATATTAATGTTTTCTGCATAGATCATGCAGAATTTAGTTGTGTGATATCAAACTATTTACCCCTTTTTCTTCTGAGTTTATCAAAGCCAAAATGCATAATCCATTCTTTACTTGAAGATGTGAGATATAGTCATCATTCATAGAATAAGCTGCTTTTACAAATGTCCAGGCTTCTTTTATTACTATTTGTGTTTACAACAACATACTATGAATCGTCAGCTGAGATACATGTCAGCAAAAATGGAATGTGCAGATAACACAGGTTGAAAATGGAAGTATTTATGTGAGAGAGTCATATTTATGTTTTAATAATCCTGTACAGTTGAATATAAAAATGTGTCCCAAGTATCTAGTTCTAATGGATTCTTAAATGCAACAAGGTGTTTTTAATTTAATGAATAATTTAATTTCATTTTTAATTTAAATTTAATTTTTAATTCCCATTCTCTTGATCTGCTGTGCTGCGAGAATGGACAATACTAGACCAGCTTATAAAGCAAAGCAGATGATCTGTATTGATTTTTTTTTTTGTTCAATAAACCTGAAGTCTTTTTTTTTCCTCAGTTGAAATCTCTACAAATGGCTAATGATTTTTTTTCCCACCTGCATTTGTTATCTCATTTATGTAATGAAAAATTCCTGTAATTAATTCTCAGATTGTCAGTCATTGAAACCAAGGAATCAGTGACTGCCCTGCTGTGCTGAACATTTCACATTCAAACAGGTCGTGGAAAGTTATGTCGCACCTCCCCCTGTGGAGTTCCTCTGGTAAGGTATGCCCTAGTTCAGCCTTTATAGTTGCCTTAGGGACTTGAGGCAGGGACTTTTACATAAAATCTTCTTTTCTCACTCACCTAGATTTTTCCAGTTCTTTCTTTTCTATTCAGTGGATTGTTCCAGTGTTGATCATTCTGGGCACTTAGCCCCATTTATAAAAAACACCATTTAGACATTTTACACAGCATGACAGATAATGTCATAAATGGATTATTTTACAAATTAATAACTACAAGTTTACCCACAGAAGTTTGAATAATGGCCGAAAAAGGTTGAATGCAGATGTTCAGCAGTCATTGAAAAATAAGCCCATTCGGGATATATCAGATTGGGTATTCAAAGATTTAAAGGACTTTCCATTTACCTGTTATGTAGGAAAATTGAGAGGAATTCATTCTACCCTTTATCCACCTTACCAAATGAGAGAGTAGAATGACCCATGTAATGTTTGAAGAAGCCAATGTTGCAAAAATTAAGCAGCATGGTCAGAGGATCTTACTGCCTGTTTGTCCTTTGCATATTATGCATTTTTTTCTTGCACAGCAGACAATCAGCAGGAACTAGATATGTTTTCAGAAAACTCCATTCCTTCAACCATTACTACACGGGGATCAAAGATGAAGTTTACCTATCTCATCTCTTTCTTCAGAAGCAAGAACTGAGAAGTAAGCCCCACATCATAATGAGCAGATTCAAAAGGGGAACAATTTGAATGGAACATAATTATTTTACTTTATATTTTCTACCTTGTCATTTCTTTAGCTTATAATTTTTCAAACCCATTTGGTCCTTGAGTGTTTGGTTCTGCAGCTACCAACATTGAAAGATTTTGCTGCTCAACAAGCATAAAACAAGGTTTCTGTTAACACCAATTAGTAAAGGAAGCAAAAGCTTAAGTATGTTTTGTCAGACAGCTATTTCTTATCAAAACAAAGCAAAGTTGAGAGGAAAGTGCAGGATCGTTCAAATCACAGTTAATGGTTCTGCTGAGATTGGGTTCTTGTAGGATAACTGTGAATTAACAGTACTGTTTCCCCACATCCTTTCTGTTATTCTACTCTCACTGTGTATTCTCCTCATAATGTCACCTATTCACCCCTCCATTTATATCTCCCTGTTCCCTGTTTATTCTCCAAACCTGATGTGTATGAGTGGCTTGGCAAAGACACTTGACTGGAAGAATGTTCTCTGCACTGTAAAAATGGACAATGTATTTGAGATCAATTATAGATTATTTCAAACTATTATAAAGCTCAAAAAATGTGCAGAATAATTTGTAAAACCATATCATTAGAAGACAAGAAAACCTTTCCACATTATTAGTACCGGAAAGTCTTGGATACGCAGTGCCTTCCATTATCTGCAATTTTTTCTAAATATGATTTTCTTCTTTCAAACTGGACCACAACACTAAGCCAACATTTCCAGCTTTTCAGTGGCTTTTCTTCTGGTGTCCGCAGCACTGACACACCATAAGTCTGCTTCTAGTGCAGATTTATGTGCATCTGATAGTTTGACTAACACAGAAATCTCTCAGCTGTTTTACAAGGATTACAGACTTGACATAAGAACTGAGAAAAATACAGAAGATAGAGCATTACCCTTCATGGCCTTTCCTAAAAAGACAACAGTCCATTTCAGCTTCGGCATAAATGTGCCTTTGCCATTCACCTAAATTCAGCTACAACATATTTTCTGTTCTTACCAACCTCTTAGTTTTTCACACAAACATTGAAAGAAAACATGAACATGTGGTTTTGGCCCTAACTAAAAACCCAGTTCTCCTTTTGCATCCAAATGTCTCCCAACATTAGTATTGGTGTCGCCCATTAACATGCCCTTCCAAAAGCTTGCTATATCATATCTGTGCATGCTGCCTCGTCCACCTTCACTGGAATTTTCTAGAGTTTCACAAAATTTTACTCCGGACCACTTGTCTAAGTGAGACTTCAATGTGAAAACTGAAATGGCGGAGACATTTAAATACACCTCATCTCTTCACTTTACTGGAAAACTTTACAAATTCTGAGGGGGTCTGAGGACCACTACCTAAGGCTTTAGAGTCTCTTCTGCACCTTAAACCCATAAGATCAAATAAACGAAGAACACTCACCCAGCTAATATTTGAAGTCTGCATAAAATGCACTCTGCCATCAAGTAGGGAACTGTGATAATTGGTTTCTAGTCCCAACTTCCATATGTGTCAAACTTTGTGGCCCTACATTTTAAAAGATACAGCTCTGAGGAGAAAATCAGCTTTCACATGACAGCTTTAACCTCCATTGTTCAGCTGACTGGCCAGTATGATACATGTACATTTGGAATGAGCAGTCAGTGTATTAAAGAAAAAAAATGCACCCCGGGATTTTGAGCAATGTCATAGCTTAAGTTGGAAGGATGTCTGGTGCTTCATAATATGTCAACAAGTTTAAGAGCTTAACAAAAAATGCAAGTCATTATTTGTGCATGTGGGCAGCTGAGAGACATCAGGGCTGTGTTCAAAGGATCACAGAATAATTTAGAAGGGGCCTCTGGACTTAAAACAGGGATGATTTTGAAGTGAGATCAGATGCTTAGTGCCTTGTCCAGCTGAGCCCTGTGAATCTCCAATAGGAATAGCTGCTAAATGGATTTGGAATAAAAAAAAAAAAAAAAAAGTAGAGTTTTCACAGGTACAGTCTTTAAAGACAGAAGAAACACAGTAACACAGTGATCCTCCATGAATGTTGTGAAGCATCTGCTAGCTTCCTAATGGAAGTAGGAAATACAAGTAGTGACAGAGCATTTTAAGTAGCAACCTAGATATGATCATGGTTGGAATTTTTCTATTCATTTCCATTCACCTATTTTTATGGACTTCACAAAATCTAAAATAGCCCATTTAAAACTACAAAATTATGATTTCTTTCTGCTTAATCTGGCTTGTTCAAAGAGCAGTGTCAGAGTAACACTCTGAATCCTAAGTAATTCTATTCCTTTGAGATGGCAAACCTAAAAATAAATCTAGCAGATTCTCTTGAAACTTCCATGTATGTCCCACAGGTTATATCATATGAATTGAGAGTTAAAGCTGTATGTCAAACTGGTTTAATTAATGTAGAAAAGTTGGTTTAATGTGTGTCCCAAAGGGCTACAAGACAATTCTGTGCAAGAAAATGAAAAATAAAAAGTTACCCTGTGACCATCAGTTAGCATTCTGAGATCAAGTGAATCTGTGGGGAATACACCAAGCCCTAACAGTTCTGAAAAGACCTACTACAATGGAGTTGGCAAGGTATGCATCTTGAAGAATGCTTATTCTCTGTAAACAAAAGTTATAACTGGCAATGTTAAAATTACGGGTTTTATTGCGATAACTTTTAGGAATAAATTGTAGATATGAAGTAATTTAATTGGCTACACAAACATCTTATTTATATGGATTTTTCCTTAGCTGAATATGAGCTACATATTGCATTTCTATTTTGGCCTTTAGTTTTATCCTGGAACTTAATAAACTTTTTATCTTAACATCTTGTCTGAAGACACAGCTAACCCAGAAAAAAACAAAATTTCTATTCTTACAAGAATGGTGATGAGTGTACTGGTACAACAGACAACATAGTGTCAGCAGAACAATAGCTCCGAACCCTTCCAGGGACTCAAAAGTAACTAGTTTTTTATCATCATAATTCTTATGGGCTCCTTGAAACCTGGGGATCCAAAGACCTCAGAGAAAGTAGCTACTCCTATTGGCTTATGCCAACTGGGAAAGCTTTCTGGTATTGAACAAGACAATGAAAAACATTTCTAAACTTAGGTTATAACAGATGGGCATCAGCATCTAAAACAATGAATGTGAAACTGAAGGCTGAGTTACTCTATACTTTAATTCTTCTTTGATTGCACTTAACATATTTTGCTTGTGCAGATCAAAGTGGTTGATATAATGACTAGGGGTTGTGATCATGCATTTTTCACTCTATTTATGCCAAGGTCTTCTAAGTATTGGAAGTGCATAAGTGCATAAGTGCATAAAGTGCATAAACCTCTTGCCATTCTGAATATGGTGCCAAACAGTTCAATAAACTTTATTCCACAAAGTTGCCTAACCTTGGAGTTTCAGAGAAGCTGCTACAAATAAACAAAAAACTTTGGAGCAACTTATGAGCAGAAAGCTAATTTGCATTATCAGTTCTTACCCACTATTCCTGATCTTCAGGATAATTTGGAAGTCACTCTATCAGTCTCACATGTATTGTCCTCCTTTATCATATGAATGGGAGACATATTTCTTGCTGTCAAATTTAATCAATTAATCTAAAAGAAAGCAAAGAACCTTATTTACTTACAAAGACGTTACAGAAAAAGCCTTTTCTTTCTTATGCATAGAGAGAATAATTAGGGTATTTCAGTAAGTATCCATGTTTAAACTGGCTACATCTCCTCATCTAACAGATCTGACTGAAGTGTCTGTTTAAAAAATGAATTTGAGTCAAAAGCCAATAGTAATGAATACTGTATTATTAAAAATCTAAACCAAAACATGATCTTTTCCAATAGGAAACAATGGAAAAATGCAAGCACCATAATCATGTTTGGTAATTGGACAAGAAAATATATGTAAAATTTTAGAGGAAAAAAAGCAGCATAGCAGGGCAATGTCAAGGAACCAGATAAACACAGAAGAACTTGCTGAAATTTCAGGGGTATCAGGAGGGAAAAGAATGTTTAATCTTAATGTCTCCAAAGGTTGACTTTGTCTGTAACATTTATAAAATATTGAAAGAGAAGAAAGAAAGTAATATGGATATGAATTCAGTGGCTGGTTTTAGTTGCCCTTGAAAGCAGCCACCATAAATCTTGGATGAAGCCAAATAAGGTTGACAATTTTGATCTTCAATTCATTCTTTCCTATCCTTCAAAACGTAAATGATCCTGATGGAATTATAGCTAATCAGTATGACTTTCTTCTGTGATCTGCATATCCAAGATATACACATTTATATCAGGAAAGTTAACCCAGTTTTCCCCTCCCATTTTGGAGAACCTGTTTGCATGTTGAGTGTGCACATGCATGAGCGTGTGTGCCCCTGCATGAGTCCACACACATGCTTGAACAGCCACTTGAAATTTCAGCAAAAGTTGATAATTAAGGTCTAATAGGAAAGGGAAAGCAAACGAAAAACTTATCAGTACATTCACTTCTTTTCTTCTGTATTAGTCACACTGGAAACTAACAGACAGAGTGAATCAAAGAGTAAAAGGACACCATAACAAAAGCTTTTAGTCAAAAACCAAAATTGACACTCATAATACTCTTCACAGATCTCCCACATAGCTTTCAATTTCTGATTAGAACACATATTTTTGACTGGAAATGAAAATTACTGATTAATCTCAGTGAAAAATTTCCCACACACTAGGGTTTCAGAATAATCATACAGTTTATAGTAGAAATATATTGTCCCTTTTCAGAGGCTCAGCACTGATATTAAAAGAGTCATATGCAAAGTGTCATACCTTAACAATGAGGGACTACAATAAACAAAATATTGTGGATATATAACTTCACCTCCACTGCACAAGCTAAACCCTGTTGTATGACAATATACTTTTCCATCTATCATGTATTCATTAACATACCAGACTAAATAAAACCAGTGTTTGGGAGTCACCTGATCTGATAAGATGCAACCCCAGAGCTTTTTTATGAATGAAAATAGATAAACTGGATAATTTAGGGCTCCCAAATTGTGCATTTCACAACAGTCTTAACTCAAAAAAAATTTCTACAAACACACTTATATTAGTATATTATAACCTGTGGTAGAGAACTGCAAGGATCTGGAAGGGAGCAATAAGAAGGAGTAAAGCAAAAGGAGAGTCCTAAGAATGGATGGACAATCATTCATGGTATTTAGGAGGAATTACTTGAGAAACTTTCCAAGTAGCAAGTCTCAGGAAAGGAATACTTGGTCTTCTTCAGCTAGCTTGCAGGAAAATTAAAAAAGATTGATAGCAAATGTTGTAGCCAGAAGAAAAACAGAGGAGTTCAGTCTGGACAATTTTCCCCATAACAGCCTTGCAGCGGTTTTTAGTCTACTAAATAAGCAATTGAGGAAACTCTTTTGGAGTGGTTCCTCATTACTTCTTGATGGATGTTGTCACATCACACGACTAATCAAAAACTATCCAGCAAATAACTGGACCTGAGAAAAGGCTGACTAATGCAAAACAGGTAACAGACACTGCAGAGGAGCTGCATGTAATGCTGAGCAACTGTGAACTAGAAGACAAAACAGTGAATCAATCTGTTAGTTGATTACCTACTTTGTCAGGAAAAAAAGATTAAATTCACTGTAGAATTTTCAAAACAACATTTTCCCAACAGAAAACAGTATGCTATATAGCTGTTATTTTGTCATTGAAATATGTTGATTGCATCAAGATCAAATGAAAATGATCAAATTCATTCAAGACAGAGCACATTGCAGCTTATTTCTTTTGAAATTTACATTATCTGTTTAATTCCAGTGTCCTAGTTTAATTTATCTTATTAAACAGCATCACCAAGGTTTCATATTAAAGTGACAATACAGAGAAAAGAAAAATATGTAAAATTACATATTTTGTTGAAATCACACCTATTCCACTGTTTCTGTAATTTGTGTCCACAGTGGTTTCCAACTGTTCAGAATTTAAAAGTCAAGATAAGTTTGTTTTCATTAGCCAGAAATATTATGATGTGAATTTTTTCCTCCCTGATTATTATGGACATATATCTTACAGATTCAAAATTACACCCCGGTAAATACTTCCTAAAATGTCTTCATTATTTTCATTGTAAATTCTACCATTTATTTCTTAAATGAATATCCATGACAAAATTCGTATCCCTCTAATAAAACCACGAATAAGATTTTCTGAGAAATATTACAGAATTCCTGACAGGTTTTCCTCACATTTTTGTCAATGACATTTTTTTTGTAATTACTTTTATTCAGTTATCTTAATAAAAATGATTAATTGGAGCATAAAATTAAAAAGGCATTCTGCTTTGTGAGAAGCAACTTTTTAAAACTAAGTGTAAAAATCTCATATTCTTTTCTACTCCAAAACAATTTTACATAGTCTTGGGGGTAGCAGAATAGTGATTCTTCATGTGGCCTGTATACCCCCAGGAATGGAAGCCACCTGTGTCAGCTCTCCTAGCCCATTTGAAGTCAGCACAGCCACAGTGATTTATTCCAGTAATCAGCCTTGTGAGTTTAATATAAATTACATCCAGCTGGATTGGGTCATCTGACCCAAGATAGTCGAACACAGAACTCAAATAGAGTTGTGCACTCTGAGTCTTCGCTTTCCTGACATGATTCAGGGAACAGGCTAATTCTTAGCACAGTGCCCTCAGGGAAGGTAATCATGAGAACCTGAATATTTGCCTTGACTAGCCTATCACATCATTTTGTAGTAAATACGGTAGTAATACTTGCTGTATTTTAAGCATTTATGGGCAGCCACACAGGGGCCTGAACCTTCTGAAGCTGCAAAAACTGATTCCTCTGGGACATACAGTGCCAGTGACTTATTGTTCAGTTCTCCCAGCAAACATTATAAATACTTCCAGTAACATATCCGTTCAAAAAGAGACACAATTTGCAAGCCAGTGTCTTTACAGAATTTACAACTTTTTCTCTTAAAACCATCAGACTCAAAGGTTGTCCTTTTCTTCTATTCCACGTCCTGCAATAAAAATGAAAACTCAACCAGAGCAAAATACCAGAGGAATAAGGTAAGAGTACACAACACCTCTGAATCTTCTTGTCCCTGGCAGGACAGGATTACTAGCCAGTTTCACCAAAGCAGACTACAAATCCCAAGGTTAAAGATCCCTAAAATTCCCTCCTCTCAAGAAGAGCTGCATTAGCCCAGCTTGTTTGTTCTGCAGGAGCTCCTGGAAAAGAGAGACCTGCATCCCCCAAGGAAGCAGGGTCCAGCCATCATGGACTGCTTCTGTATTTCTCTATTTCACTGTAACTACAATAAAGGCCAGAAAATTAATGTTAAATAAAAAGTGAGTATAAATATTTATTCCTTCTGTTTGTGTCCCTGTAGACTTCTGTTCTATGAGAAGATATGTTTGAAATCATGCCAGAAAATCTAGCAATGTATAGCCCTATGTTCAGACATAGCACTACATCCAATAAATATAAGATCTTTTCATCTTCTATCTCATCTTGAATTTGTTTTCCAGTAATCATGTGTTCCAGTCTTTGTAAGCCTCACTGACAAGTGATTGATTTGATTCAAGGTGCTTAATTTCAGGTCAGAATGAGTCATCTCTCTCCCCCCATCCTTCTCCTTTTAATTTTTATTTTTAAGCCTTGCTGGAAAGAAAAAGAAAATGCTTTAATTCTTCTCTGATCTTTAAATGAAATGCTCTGAGATCTCTGGCAAACAATAAGTCATAAAGGGAGCAGAGTAATTCAAACAGTAATCTATGGGCATATATATCATCCTGCAATGATACATTAATCATTACCCCTAAAGACAGCAAAAGAGTGATGAAGTTTTTCCAATTGTGTCCATTGTAACTCAGCTATATTCAAGTATTTTTAATCTGTGCTATTACATCAAAAGGGAGTAACTGTATTTTAATCTAGAAATCTTTTCTATCTCCTTCCCAAGTCTGATTAGAAAAGAATCAAAAGCAAAGGAGAGGCAACTTCTGAATTCAGCATGCATGCGAATGCACAAACACTGGCATGCATACAGAAAAGTTGTCTACAGAATATAAAAATAGCATTGCTTCTAAAGGAGAAATTCATTCAGGTCACTGAAGATAAAACACCCTATAAGAAAGAAAAAGGGCAAGAGGGAAAGGTGTGTTTTTAGGCCAGCTGCAATCCTGAAATTTATTGTATCTTGTGTCACTAGACTGCAACTGGTTCAATGTACTTCAGTATGAAAAGGTCAGAGAAAGAGGCAAAAATTTAACTGTTTGGTAGGGAGGAATATTAAAAAACAAGGATAGTAGCTGAACTGATAAAACATCTTTCATATTCACAGACACCCAAAATTGTTTCAAAGATTAGAATATTGTATTAATGCAAACAAATGTAAAACGTATCTGCTTTCCCATATTCATGATGACTTCTAAACTGCTTTGAAAGCAGGATTCTTCTTAAGAAAAAATGTCAGCCCTGACAAAATGGTCTTCTAACAAATTCCTTGAAGAAGTTTACCTAAATTAAGGATTCAATAGATGGATACCATGTCTAACTGGAGTTACCTCTGGGCATGTGATGTTATTTTTGAAGCATCTTACTTGTAGTTGTGAGCCAGCCCAAGTCCACACAGCTATATAGTTTTCTAGTCTAAAGAAAGACAAAAATATAATCACTAAAGAATGTGGAAAAGGACCCAGAGATGTTGTTTGTAGTCTTTTTTTTTTTAAATGCAACCCTTTTAATTCAGACACATGACTGGTTCTCAATTACTCTACACAGCACAACATGGACACCTTCAGCTGAGGTCTGCTGTTTAAACCAGCTGAGAATCTTGTAACAGGACCTGCAAGGAAATCCTCAAGCTGAACTTGGCCCTGATAAAAAGCAAGCATAAATTACACTGCCAGACATGGTCTGAGTGATGGGACTAGACAGCTGCAGGAGGACATGCATTCCAATAAAACAGTTATAATTTGGAGGCAGAAAGTCAGCAAGAAGGTCATAGGACTCACGAACTTCCCATTAAACCCATATATGGGTGACAAATGTCTACGTGTCAGGATGTGTGAGTGAAAGGGTGATGTATTTATCTGGGTCTTCATATCTTTTTTGTTGGCAAACTGAGAAAAGTTGCTGAGGTACAGTCAAAAAGCAGTATAGAATAGAATCAGAATTGTTTAAGTTGAAAAAGACCTTTAAGATCATCAAGTCCAACTGTTAATGTAACAATGCCAAGCCCACTACTAAACCATGTCCCTATACGCTACATCTATTCATCTTTTAAATACCTCCAGGGATGGTGACTCCACCATTTCCCCAGGCAGCCTGTTCCAGTGCTTGACAACCCATTCAGTGAAGAAATTTGTCCTAATATCTAATCTAAACCTCCTCTGGTGCAATTTGAGGCTACTTTCTCTTATCCTATCACTTGTTACTTGGGAGAAGAGACCGACCCCCACCTCACTATAACAGGCACTACTAATTTATACTTCACTTTCTCCAAGGATTAGACTGTGTTCCTTCATAAATTATACTCTTGTTGGACACCATCCTTCTATTTCATACCTAGCCAACATCAAGTTCATGGACATTATACCACTACAGCAGATTTCCTTCTCATCCAACATCTTGATACCATATCATTCTCTATAACTCTCTGAAAGATGGTTGTAGCAAGGTGGGTGTTAGGTTAACAGTTGGACTCCATGAGCTTAAAGGTATTTTCCAACGTAAATGATTCTATGAATTTATGATTCTATTCTGTCTGTCTTGTGATTTGGACCAACATTATTTGACAGCCTTACTTGTAGTTGTAATAGTTGTAATATAGCCTTCATTATAAGTATTTATACGCCAGAAATTTAAAACAACAACAACAAAAAAATCAAATATGTGTCCTATGCAATCTAATTTGATACCAACCCTTAGATCCTCGGGTTTTTGGTTTTCTTATAAAGGCCTATAAAACTGTGCTATGCCAATTTTTGACTTTTTCTTCATTTTTATTTTCCTCTTCTTTTTTTCGTTAATAAAATTATTGATGAATGGTTAATGAATTGTTTTACTAAAAACTAAAATTTATTTGGTTGTTTTAATTGAAATATGGTCAAGATAACTGCACATGTAGAGTAAAATTAGAAATACAGCTTACTAGAACACACCATGCATTTATATGCAGTGCTCATTATAGAGGCAAGAACCATTGATCTTTAAACATATACTTTCATATGTACAACTAGCCACAAGGATGGGAGTTAATGTTTTTAGCTGCACATCAGCTCAAATGAACAACCTGACCAGAGGGTAAGTACAGCCTACTCTCAAACAATGTGAGCAATAGTACTTTGAGGGACAGAAAGTCCTTTCTGAAATAAAGATTGTTGAACGATTTTATTTTTGGTGCTATGACAGTGACAATGACCATAAACTGGTAGTGTAGGTCATTCTAAATATAAGCACTTTCTGAAAATAAAGACATTTTTCAATGCGTAAAATTACTTACAAAGAAAGATAATCAAGATACAGAATAGATTGAAGAAGCAAAAGGAAAGAAAGATAATTAGAAGGGGAAAGTGGACTTCAGACAGGAGAAGTCAGTCTCTCCCTGTTTGTTTTGGTCTATCCTTTGCTTCGTCAGAGAACTCTTGAAGTTATCATAAGATATTTCTTTATCTATTTGTGTATCCTAAATTAAAGATGGCCAGTGCTTTTGCATACTGGTTAAACTAGGACAGCCAGCTCATGAGTTTCTCCAGACCAAAACCCCTTCTGTTAAAACAGTGAAAACAAAAGATAGGAAATTCATTCTTTTGCAGAGTCAGCACAGCTTTGCACCAGTTTCCCCCCGGGCTCTTCCAAACAAAAGGCTCCCCAGCTCTTTTCATGGGCTAAGTTGGAGCCACAGGCTGAACTAAGGAGAACAGGAAAATGGTGTCTCTAACGCCATTCTGCAGGACCTATGCTCCAGGAAACAAAAGATCTGATAAATTATCATACCTCTAAGGCCCTGTGAACCTGCATAGTCCTCTTTCTCAACCCCATAAACAGGCAGCTGCCCACACAGTTGGCAACCATGGCCAAGCACCGCGGGGAAAAGGTGTTCTCTGAAGAAGGGAGGGCTCAGGTCTTTTGTAGAGCACAGGCTTATGGCACTCAAGAAAGAAGTCCAATTTATTATAGATGCAGGTCCATGTAGACCTCACTGCTGTAAGCGGATGTGAAGACTGTCAAGTCTTCACCTAACCGCATTGTCTGGATGGCTCACTTGCCACCCAGTGGCTACAATACGTGAACCATCTCCTGCTGAATCTGGGTCTTATTTCCAGCTTCTTAAATTATGTCGCTTGCTATTTTACACCCTCCTCCTATCAACCTTTTCCAGTCCACAACAACATTCAAGCACTGCTGAGGCTACTGGAGAGTGCTGCCCTGTCAAGTCTGAAAAAGATAATCTTTTTTAGAACCTCTCTTCAGAGCAAAGGTTCTTACAACCAAGAACCACATCTATAAGCCTCTTTCACACTCTCTTCAACCTAAAGCCATCTTCCCTCTGATGAGACAGCCTGTGCTCCATATGGCACACTAGATTAAGTCTAGTTCTTCTGGTGGTACAGGGGCAGAATACTAAAAAGCCTGAAAATGCTTACAATCCAGATCTGTTTAAAGGTATTTGCAGCAAAACCAGTAACTATAAAAAACTCGTGGGGCTTTGGATTTTGTCACAGGCACTGAGCTCCTACGAAACTTTGATCCTTCAAAAGGTAAGAATGTTTTCTGAGCTACTTCTGGCTTTGTCTTGATAGAACAATTCACAGCTTTCTCTTCAAACCAGCAGAAATGTATTTACACAGAGGAAACAGTAGGTTCAAACCTAACATTTTTGGGATAATTCAGGTACACTGAGCTTTGGAGGACAATCACAGCATCTACTTAAAAGCAAAACATTCAACCTGGCATCATCACAGTGGAAAAGTCCCAGAGCCATACAGCTGCTGGAGTTGGATAAAAAACACTCGAGGCTGGATAAAATACATTCAAGGCTGGATTTTTCTTTTACTGGCCTGGAATTGCTTCTTCATGATCAGAAAATCTGTCCTTTAAAAGTTCAATTTAAGAAAAATATTTTAGAGTTTTCTCCCTTTTTAACAAAACAAGCAAACAAAACCAAAACACGCAATAAAAATAGCTCAGAAATTTTTCCATTTCAAGAACTCATTCTTTTTGAGTCATCAGTAGTAAATGAAAGGAAAGTGGAAGCAGAGAAAAAAAAAAGAAAAGAGAAAAAAAAACAACAAACCAAAACAAAACACAATCACCGCAGGATTATTTGGTTTTTTCTTTTGCCACTGCAACGAGGAAAAAAATTTTCAAAATAATTTAATGACTTCAGTTTCATAATATTTCTCCTCAGAAATAATTTTCTGGTAATTTTCTATGTTTAAGTCATCTAAAGTTTTATTCATTTTGATCTTCTTACTTGAATAATCACTTCTTCTAGAGCAAAGAAAATGTAAAATGCCCCTAAACCAAGATACCAGAGTAGAACCCCAAATCTATGCTGGTGTATATTGTTACACTTTACAGACTGCAACAGGCAAAAATCAAGCTTTACTTAGACCCCTTAGTGACACAATTAGTCACTCAAAGAATTGTTATTTTTTTGTGTGTAGCAAAGGTGCATTACACAGTTGGTAACAAATGTATTCTAGCTGTCACATAATTCCTCTATTCTTTGTATTTTTGCAAAGGATATTTAAATGTTTCTCTCTTAGATATTCTTTTCATGATTTGTTACAATGGAATTTCAGAAACTTCTCTTCCAGTCACTTATGGCTAAATAAACAAGACTATAGATATTTGCTAAAATTTTGTATATCGGAACTGCTTCGCTGAAGCTCATGGATGTAACCCAAATTTTGGCAATATCCATCACACTTGCAAATTTCTTTGTTGTCATACATGCAAATTCTTTTGATGTGTTGTTCCTGAATGGGAGAACAGCGCAAAAAGTGTAAAATCAGCACAAATCAGAAAAGTGGAAAAGCACCACCTAAACTGGGGTCATGTCATTTATCTTCCCATTTGCCTTCAACATATGCTTCCATATTAAGGAAAGAGAATTTGAACAACATAATGATGTCCCACCTGGAGTCATTCCATTAACAGTGTCCACAAAATGCCCTTGTCCCTGGTCTTCTGCTTCAGAATTTATACTGCTGCAGTAAATGCTCAGATGGAAGAATGGCAATGTAATCAATTGTCTCCTGCAATTACTACCTCCATCTTTGTCCTTTACTTTTATTATTTTTTATCCCCTCTGAATCATTGGCTGAGAAACCTGTAATTATTAAACTTTGTGAGTTTTAGATAAAGAAATTATTTACACAAGAATATAAAATGTATATTAATAATTCTATTGTCTCTTGAACACTTAATCATGCAGTCAAGTTGAAACTATTCACAAAAGTTTGTCTGCTGCCATTTTACCATAGGGAAGGGGGTTTCAGGAAGTAAGCATTTAACCACTATCACCTCCTTTCAAGCCCCTAATGACCCTTTGCAGTGCAATCTTCATGTCATTCATCCAAAGAGAGGTAGATGATCAAGAAGTTGAGCCTCTATTCTTTAAATATTTACTTACTTATGTGTTCTTAGCAGTACAAGTTGTAGAGCTAAATTCAATTCCATTCTCCCACGGCTGGTAGGCAAGTTAGACAGCCATACTGAGGACTTCGGGGACTTTCCACCTATTCTCTCTGAGCAGAAGCCATTACCTCATTGCAAGTACATGAAGCCAGAGACATCTGCCCAGCCCAACATATCAGCAAATTATGACCAACTGAAGCCTGGACAGCTCCCTTAGCACAACGCAGTGCACTGTTGGAGAAGTACCCAACACACATAACATCTTAAATTCACACCCAGCAGGAGGAGCAATGGCCCTGTGAAGGACTGAACTCTATGAGGTCCATCAAAAGCAGCCTGAGACAGATTTATTCCAACAAATAGTATAATTCTGTGCCCAGCATGTACCGTCATATTCACCCCTGACCCCTGGCACTTGTGCAGGGGAATTCAGAGACACCTGGTGCCTGTCTGCCATGAGGTGCCTGGTGAGAACAAAGGGTCCTGTGAACACTGTTGGAAGCATGTATGAGTTTCTTCCATTAAGAGCCAAAAAGAAGACAGATATTGGTTTTTTTCTTGTTACTTTTGTCAGTGGTTGTTTACTGAATAAATTGAATATTGTCTAACTGTCTCTCTGACACTTTATTCAAATTAGTCCTTTTGGCCTACCCAGCAAAAAAGGAGAACAAAGACTGACTGGGGGTAGATCCAGTCAGAGTACTAATAAAGAAAACCAAAACACATAAATATCCTTTTTTCCCTGAAATGAGTACAATTTACATAGTTCTGGAAGTATCCCCACTCACAATGTTATGTTGAAAAGCCCATTTTAAAAAATATAATGAAAATAAAGGACCAACTAAGCAAGTGTTGTGGTTTAAACCCAGGTGGCACAGATAAGACCATGGAATGGTACTTGCAGTTCTACCCATTGTGAGATGAAGGAGAGAGTTAGAAGAGTTGAAGTGAAAAAACTCATGGATTGAGATAAAGACAGTCTAGTAAGTAAAGCAAGATCTGTGGATGCCAGCAAAGCAAAACAAGGAAATCTTTCTCTACTTCCCACGGGCAGGCCGGTGCTCAGCCACCTCCAGGAAAGCAGGACTCCATCACACATAACCATTTCTTAGGAAGACAAGTACCATCACTCCAAACTTCTCCCTTTCCTTCTCCTTCCCCTAGCTTTATGTGCTGAGCATGACACCATATGGTATAGAATATCCGTCTGGTCGGTTGAGGTCAGCTGTCCTAAGTCCCCTCCCAGCTTCTTATGCACCCCCAGCCTGCTCACTGGTGGGGTGGCATGAGAAGTAGAAAAGGCCTTGACTGCTTAGCAACAACCAAACACATCAGTGTGCACCAACACCACCACTTTGATCACAAATCCAAAGCATAACATTTATCAGCTACAAGTAAGAAAGTTAAATCTATAGCTGGAACTAAAACAATGAGGTACCAAAAATTTTACTAATCTAAAGTTATTATCTGTAAAGAAAGCTAAAAAGGTGCTTCCTGTAAGCATAACAATATGGCTAATTACAGCAAAACTATTTTAGTTGAAACTTACTGCTGAAGAATCTCAAAACATGACAATTTTATCCCATTTGAACAAGAAAAGGAATGCTATGTTCCCACAAAAACATGGCTTATCCACAAGCTGGCCTCAATTAAAGCTGATGCCAGAACTAAAATTCATTTCAGCTTTTTGTTCTATTTTTTGAATATAACTACTTCTGCTATGAAGGCATTTATCAGAAATTCACTATTAAAGTAAGATCATTTTTTTCTGGTGAAATATTTCTCAAATGGTGAAAAAAGCCCAACAAATACTCAACAACTACTTATAAATGTAGCAAATATGTAACTTTGAAAAAGACTGGAATAAGGTCTTTGATATGGCTGAGTTGAAAAATCTTAGTTAATTTTTTCAAGTTGCTTCTTATGTTTATTTCATGTAGAGGATAATATATAAAAATGAAGAATGCTTTTGTTCCACAGAAAAGGAAGCTTTTGATTGATTTAAATAAATAACAATATCATCCCCAATGAAATGTTCAGCAGCTTCAGTGGTGTGACAGTTTTATATGCGATTGCTCTGTTCTGATGCAGAGCACTGTTCTCAAAAGTGTGGGGTTTGCACAGCAGACATATGGCATAACATTATCCCATGCCACATCATGCCAACAATCAATTTTGATTAGTATTTCTGCTGTATTTGGCCAGCAGCTGAAGACAAGGTAAGAAATTTACACCAAGACAAATAGAACACATGCCTTACTGGTGTAATCCCTCGGCACCATTGACCTATGACTAAAGAGAGGACTGGAAGAGAAGCAGAGCTCTTCAAGATAAAATTTTCTTGAATACATTCATTTTCTACAGCTTGATGTGAGAAAACAGATTTCCATAATAAGCAGCAGATACACAGGTAAACCCCATGTATTTTGAATAACTGAGCTCTGTTTCGCATTCAAAGCAACACAAAAAAGACAAAAGATACTGGTCTTGTTTATTTTTTAATGGTCCCTAAAGGTCATGCAATATTTTTCACAGATAATTAGCAGCACAAACATTGAATACTTTACAAATTTCACCACTTTCCCCCATAGAAAGAAATATTCTGGGGGATTTTTGTCAACCTTACTAAATTGTAACCCAGAATTAGACAATAAAATGTCAGACCCATCCCATCCCAGTAGAGATTTTAGAGAAGCAACCTCAGGATCTGAAGGAAACATGATTTATTAAGCTTCATTATCCACAGCAACTGTTAACAGCACTTCTAAATGCAGCACAGGAAAAGGAGGTGGACTTAATCCTTATGGCCTATAGTGGTATCAAAATAATAGTTTTGGGAGGGATATTTTGAGCAATGGACAAATTCTCTCTAAGGGCAATGACTAATGCTTGTGTTGCATTGTGCTGCATCTCCTGAGGAGCATGCCTCTTCTTTCAAAGCAAGTTTTTTGTTGGGACCAAGATACACCTGAGGATTTTCCCTGGTCACTTGCAAATTTGAAGGACCCACTGCAAGGCATAATGTTATAGCTACATCTACTTTAGGAGTTCTGGTCTGGACAATCCAGATTCCCCCTTATCCTTAGCTATAATAAACAGTGACTTTTCACATAGTTTAATGTAATTTGAACCAATTTTAAACCCTGGTAATTACAGGTGAGGTCCAGAATAGACCATGTAAAAGTTGGTTAATGAGAGCTTTACATCTCTCTCGTGTGTTTTTAATCAATGCTAGAGCAGAAAATCTATATTGCTTGGTGTAAGAAAGGCTATGGGGGCCCATGCTCCTTAACCTGAAAGTGTCATTACTAGGGTGGCAAAGAAGGATGCCTGTTAGTTTTCCACGAGTACATGGGAACCAGGGAGCTGAGGAAGTGTTTGGAATGACAAGCACATCCAGCATTTCCTAGAGGCACAGCGCTGGCACCAGAGAATGATTAGCTCCTATTCATAATGTATTCCATCAGGACTTAAGGGAAACTGTGTTTTCCAAAATAATACAGCAGAAGAGTAGTATTATGGTAATCTGCCACTAGAGACAGCTCAAAATACACTGAAGTACCCTACCATTTCAGAAAGCAATGTGAGCCAAAAGGCTGTAACACACCAGCATTTCTTTCTGGAGGGACGCATAACTGTTTTGACTGGAACAGGTGAACCCTCACTTCCAAAATTTGTTGCTGTTTTCCTGCTTTTGAACCAGTCAGCTCTATTCAAATCACAAACTCTTCCTCATCTAAGGTCACCAAGGGATCAAAGAATCCACAGGCGCACTTTGGTCTCCAGTGCTCTGTAGCTGGAGCAGAGTCACAGGAGATGAGGTTGCAACAGGCCAAGACATGGTGCAGTCCTCTTTTTCCCAAAGCGTGATCCGAGTGACCTGTTAATGCAGAGGCTGAGTACCACAGCTTGTCATTGCAAGCTTATTATTCTTCAGTTCTAAGAAGGGAAGACCAAAGTTGAAGAAACCAGCTTGGCTTGCATACTTTAACTCATGCTGAAAGAGACGAGTGCAATGGTGACTTCTAAAATTTGAGCATGGGAGTTCACTAGGGAATAGACTGGGAACCACTCCCTTCAGCTAGGCAATCACAGAGCAAACAGAATATTATTCTTGGCAACAGCAACCCACCAGGGACAGAAACATACCTGTGGTCCAAACGATGCAATCACAGCCCCACAGCAGTGGACAGAGGTTTGACATTAACTGCAGCGCGGTCAGGATTTCAACCGGGAGACGCGGGAGCCTCTATCACAGCTCCCTTCTGCCAAGTCAGTGGTACTCCCCGTGCATACCAACTGCTTATTTCTGTCACCAGTCCAGTGCAAGGTTGTTGTTCTAATCAACATCATGGAGGGCAAAAAGGCTCTGTGTCACAAAGCCGGCGCTGAAAGGATACACCTGTTCCACTGGTGGGAAATGACACAACCCCACATCACAGCTTTTAGCAAGAACAGAGCTTTGTCAATGCAATGCAAAGCAGCAACACACAAAGTACCGAGAGGAAAATAGGGAAGGAAGCTCAGAGATGAATAGAATGGAGATGAGAACAACCTCACAGTTAAACAGTTTACTTTTCAAAGGCAACACAAGGGCAAATTGCTGTGTGCAAAGAGAAAATTAGTTTCCAAGGTGTGTGCTTTCTACAAAGAGTCAACTTAATTATTCAAAGCAGGAGCCCATGAATTCTCACAATTTAGTCATTCTGTTCTGACACATTCAGACCCAGTGAGCTGCTTCTTATCACCAGGACTTTGATAATTAGCTTAGACATATCAAATAAACTTTCTGGAGAATTCAGTAGTAAGCAGGTATGACATCCTAATAGGGGTTTTATTAGGCATTTCTCTGTGCAGTAATGTATTAGCAATCACTGTGACATTTTCTGCTCTGAGGGGTTTTGGCCTTGCTCATTTTTTACACTTGCTGGGAAATAAATTTATTCACGGCAGAGATCTAATCCAATACATGACTCTGTTTACCCTGGTTTCTAAAGTAGCAGGTCTCTCAGAATTAATGAGAAGCGACATATACATCATAGAAGAAAATGCAGTGTCTTCAGACTGGCATGACTGAATAGCAATGATCTCTTCCAAGCCTGTAGCCAGTGGGAATTAAGTCCTAACTGCCCTGGTCCTCGTATCACATCTGACATCAGCTCAAGAGAGAGAAAATATTTCTGCCACCTCCTTCCTGACTAAGCCAAAACTCCAAAAGGTAGAAGAACTGACTAATAAATTCCTTTAATATGGTTCCCTAACTTCAGAAAAGCACTCAATACATCCCCAAAACAAACAAACAAAAAAGGCTCAATACTAACAATATGACCTGAATTTCAGTAGTTTTTGTGCTCTTTATGATGTGAAGTGCCACATGGTTAATCTTGTACGGGATACAGGGAGACTGATACCAAAGAATATAAAGTCTTTTTTCAGATGATCCACAACCTGCAAGTGGCCCGATGCACAATTTTGGTTCAACATCTCATAAAGTCTGTCTTTCAACTGCACCTAAAAGGGAGTGAATTCACCCCACAATTTTTATAAAGTCATCTTTCTCTTTGGTATAGGATTCTCCTGAAGGCAACAAAAGAGCAATACCTCGTTACCTTCTCATTTCACAAAGGAGAGATTTTAATCAAAAGATAAAACCCTAGTTGACTTAACAGAATAATAATGCACTACAGAGCCTTACACTTGTAGGTTACCAGTGGGCATTCTTTTTTGCACCATGTTCATTCACTGTAGTTCACAAGAAGTGAAACAAGCTCAAACCTGTGGACCTGACAGCCAGGTAATCTATTGCTTTACCAGTTTCAGAAATATTTTATTGGCAGCAGGACATTCAGCAATGGCTGTAACTACACAGCACGCAGCTGTGTCACTGCACATGTAAAGTAGGATCAATCCATACATGTTCCATAGGTCTCAGACAGGATTCCAACTATTGCTTTATGGTGATCCCCATCCAGCTGAACATTAGGACTTACATCGCTGGGACTCCCTGTGCTTATGTTAAGATTCTGATATGTTCTTTACTACATCAAGTTTCTCTATGCTTGAAGAACATCTTTGCCATTATTCCTTAGCAAGTGGGGAAAACCAAGTGGGTACATTATCTCACTTCTATAAAACATTGCCAAGTTAGGGCTAAGGTAGAAAGTACAGAGTTTGTATTGTATTTGCACTGCTGAATCTGACATTTCAAGCAAAGCATTTACATTTAAGACAGGGCAAAATGAAACAAACATGCAGTAATAAATGTTGTGAAAATCCTCCCTAAAAGCAAAACGAACACTTTAATACCCCTTATACATAAAGCTGTATATGGCTACAGAGGACTGCATGGAATCTAAAATTTTTATCTAGCCAGACTAGATGGAGTTCACTTTTCTGTTGCATTCAGAGGCAAAGCAATTCATATTACCAGAAAGGATGATATTAACACAGAGCTGTAAGAGGATCAAATTGGGCTTAATACTGTCTTTAATACCATTTTGCCATTCAAATAACACTACTCCCACTGAAGATTTTCAGATGTACTTTTCTGGCATTTTGAGTGAGATTTCAGTGATGAAATTGTACTGTAGTGACCCTATCGAAGACATAACGTTTTTGGCATTCATTGCAATGATACCATTTCCTAGATTAACAACAGTGATGGTATCTCTGAAGCCACTTTCATGCTAACTTTACTCTCCAGCCTGGGTGTCATATCAACTCACAGCCCTGTTCTCATGAATAGTAAGAAATAAGTTAATTGTATGGTATTCACCCTTCATGATACCTTTAGTTGTTCTTGTGAACAGACCCATTGTAGGACACTTCACATCACAGTATTTGCAACACCTACTATCTCATGTGTGAATCCATTTATTTCCACTTCTGCTGTTTGTTTCATCTTCCTCAGCTTCTTTCCTGGTTGCTCCATTTATTTGGAAGCTTTCCCTTCTAGCTGAAGGGCAATGTATGCTGTCCAGAATGAGTTGATCCAGAATTAGCAAGTGGGAGATACTTGCAAGTCTCACTGTGGAGAGATTGTCAAATAAAATTGTCTTTCTCCTGTCCCTTGCAGAATGGGGACAGTTAGGTACAGCTTCTTGTCTTGGAGACTCTGCATTGAAAAAAACCCTCAAAAACCTTGGGCTTTTTTCCTCCAGTATTCTGGTCTGATACAAAATATGAACAATATGTAGAATATAACTCATTATTCACTAGCTACTTTTGTTAAGGCACTGTTGTACCTTCACTAAATAAGCTTTTAATGCACTCAAGTCCTCTTGAGGCTGTCATGTTTGTTCAAAACAGATATTCCGAAACTTCAAGTTCTTGTACTCCTCTATAATTTGTTGTTTCTCTTTATTTATTTACTACTTGCCTTATTTTAAAGATTATAGAGTGCCTTTCCCTTCCTTTACCTTGTATGAAGTTTGATAAATTGTTTACATTCTTTACATGAAACAGCAGCAAAAGTAGGTAGATGAAAAAAAAACTGTTTGTTTTTGCTTCTTCACATGGTTGTGGGTGGTTGAATTTATGGACAGTGGCTTGGTTCCCTTCTATCCTGAAACCAGCAGAAGTTTCAGCACTAGCTGAGAGCTGCTCTCAGCTGGGATCCCAGGTAATTTTTGATGCAGAGCATTGCTTCACTGTGTGGAAGGTTGGGCAAGTGTTTATTGTGAAGATTCCTGACATTGATACATCTTAGCACACCTATTTTTAGATAAATACCATAAAAAACTTTATCAAGGGGCAAAAAAAGCATGCTCCTCACAAGGAATGAGGCAAGGCATGTTTGTGACGTTTAGCCACGATGTGTCCAGAAAGCAATTCCCTAGTCCTTATCTGTCCTTGTTAAAAATATATGAGGAAATCTGACTTATCACTTCAGATGCTTTGAGTCTCACCTAAGCTTGTTAGATACCATATGTTCATATGCTGTGCAACATGCGACACCAACTGGCAGTTTGATCTTGTCATGGAGCTGGAAGTGCCCTTGAAAAACATCAAGTCCATGGGCAAGGCAATTTAGCCTAGAAGGGAGATGAAAACATTTGTCATTTTATCCTGCCTGGGCTCATACCTTTTCTGAAAGAAGATGTTCAGTTCTTTAGCTCCTTGCTGCTATGTACAACAACAGTGTGTGTTAAAGCATGATATCTGTGAATACGTGCCAGTCTCCATTTCTAAATCAAAAAGGGCCATTTGGAAGAATGTACAGTGCTTGCGGGTGTACAACAGATGGAGGGTAAGAAGCAAATAAGTGAGGGATGATATCCACGGGGGACTTCAATGATAAATATCTTCATTAATTTCACCCTATGTGACTTTCCCAAGGTAACACAGGAAGTTTGTAGCAGAGGAAGAACTGAATTCTGATTTCCCAAGTCCTGAATTATCACCCAGCCACTGAATTTTAATGATTTTTAAATGATCCTTAGATAGACTAGATTCAAACTACTGACCCAAAAGTGAAAATTTCTTCATCCCATTACCATAGAGTTATCTCCCTTAGCCATCCACTATCTACAAAACCATTTTAGGAAAAGCACATTATCTGTGGCTATTGCTGTACAATAAAAGCCTTCTCATCTGCACCTACAAAATTGCATAGTAAAATATATATACTGTAACCTGGTAAGGAGAAGTTTCTCTTGACCAATATATTCCCTGCCGCAGATGATACAAGAATGATTTCTCATCAGAATGTTTCTTCCTCTGTTACTGCAACATTTACCTATGGAAATGAGAGAATCTGTAAACACATTCTGGTTTTGGTGAATCAAAATAAAGGCAGAAGCTTCCCTGAAACTAAATAAAAGAAAAAAAGAAAGACCAAAATTTAAAAGGAAGAGCAGAATATGAGAGAATAAACAGAAGACAAGAAAGTTCTTTGAGCATTTGCAGTTCAAAGTAAATTACCCTGACTTATTCATAGCACAGCCAGATTGTAATGTTATAAAACACTTGACTGTAATCAAAGGCCAACAGGATTAACAGTTGTTTGTAATAATTTTATTTTACACTGTGATAGTTATGACAAGTCTAGGATGTTTTTTATTCCAAGCATAAAATGAGATCTTCTTACATTCTGCTACACACTGCAAAAAAAGCAGAATTCATTATGGATCTTGAAAAGTACTAATAAAACTGTTCTTTAGGCTAGAGTCTGGTAAAAAAACAAAAACAAAACAAATAAAAACAAATAAAAACACACAGAATCTAATTCTGTATAATTGATGTGTATGAAACCCTGTTAAGTGGATTGGAGATTGGCCTGAATAAAGTTTCATAGAATCACAGAATACCAGGTTGGAAGGGACCTCAAGGATCATCTGATACAAACTTTCTTGGCAAAAGCATGATCTAGACAAGGTGGCCCAGCACCCCATCCAGCTGAATCTTGAAAGTGGCCAGTGTTAGAAAATCCACTACTTCCCTGGGGAGATAATTCCAGTGGCTGATTGTTCTCATTGTGAAATATTTTCCTCTTGTGTCCAGTTGGAATCTCTCCAGGAGTAACTTGTAGCCATTACTCTTTGTAAAAAAGGGAGTCTCCATCTTTAAATACTGGAACATCGTGACAAGATTTCCCCCTAAGCCTTTTTTTCTCAAATTCTCTCATCCTTTCCTCATACAGCAGGCTTCCCAGTCCTTTGATCATCCTGGTGGTCCTTCTCTGGACCCTGTCACACCTGTCCACATCTTTTTTGTATAGCAGGGACCAAAACAGAACACAGTATTCTAGGTATGGCCTGACAAGCACTGAGTAGAGAGGGATAATGACTTCTTTATCTATGCTGGTGATGCCCTTGTTGATGCAACTCAGCATCCTGTTGGCTTTCTTTGCCCCAGCAACGCATTGTTCACTGTTCATATTGAGCTTGTGGTCTACCAGGACCCCCAGGCCCCTTTCCACAGAGATACTTCACAGCCGCATAGATCCCAGCCTGTGCTGCACTCCTGGATTATGTTTTCCCAGTTGTAAAACCTTACACTTTCCCTTGTGAACTTCCTAAGATTCTTGTTAGCCCACTCTTCCAGCCTATCCAGGTCTTCCTGAAGGGTGTCTCTCCCTGTCAAAGTGTCCACTTGCTGGCTGAGTTTGGTGTCACCAGCAAATTTCATCAGGGTACACTTGACCCCATCATCCAGATCACTTATTAAGATATTAAACGGTGCTAGGCCCCGAATCGATTGTTGAGGGACACCACTTGTGCCAGGCTGCCAGTCTGAAAATGAGTTATTTATCACCACTCTCTGAGTACAGCCTGTCAACCAGTTCCCCATCCACCACACAGGCCACTTGTCTAGACTGTAATGCATCAGTTTCTCTGGGAGGAAGCTGTGGGAAAACATGTTAAAAGCCTTGGAGAAATCCAGGTAGACAATGTCCACTGCTCACCCCATATCAACTGAGCAGGATTGAAGGAGCAAGAGCCCCAGACTGGACATTTCAAGCAGCTGAGAGATCTATGGTTACAGTAACTATTCACCTTTCACCTAAAAGAGACTAAGAGGTAGTTTATTCTGTTGTAATGCATCTTTCCTGTCAACAGGTCAACTGAGAAAATAAGACTTGGAATTTTCAAGCATCTTCACTAGTGTTTAACTGTCACTACATTTGTAGAAAATATTTAATCTCTCTCTGGGTTCAAATTACAGCTTCAAACAGTTCAAGGAACTGTTCAAGGAAGTTCAAAAGCAGTCATGATCATTCATCTTGGAAAAATAGCAGAAACCAGATTTTGCACCATCCTTGCACAGATTCAGGCAGAAAGACCTCCGTCTCCATCTCGGGAATCCATACCTTCAGTGAGGTTCTGGAATAAGCAATTTGCCTTATTAATAAGCTCAATTTACAAGGCTTAGTAGAAATCACACAAGTAATTTCCATAATTTAGTTTCCATAAATATATATTTTTTTATTCCTTCCAACATTCTTTAGTTCAACTTCTTCAACTGTACAGCATTATGGAGATATGAAAATTAATATATTGCAGGAAAATATGGAGAATGGGTGCATTATCAAATTAATTCAAACAGCACACAAGTAGCATTTTCACAATTATTCTGTCGGTGCTGTTGTTAAAGTAGTGATGGCAAACACACAACTGTCATTTAACAGGTAAAACTGTTAAAGATTTTAATTGGCCTAAAGGTTGTAATAGTGGACCAAAGCTGTAAGAAATATAGCCTGCCTGATGGATGAAGGGTTTGACAATACCACAGGACATCTGGGAGAAAGAACCAGTATGACAACAAGAAGCTTTTTCCACTAAAATAAATGGTTCTGTTTACTTACCAACAACTAAAATTACAATACGCAGCAAATATATTGCAATTCACTGTGTCACCAACATTTTTCAGTGTTCAGACAAGGGATAAAGGTTAAATTAGTTATATTTTGAGTTGCAGTTTTGTTGCCAAATGTAAAATATTTAACCATTAAGGCAGTCATTATTCTCCTGCTGTTCTGATCTGATTAATTCTTATAATATTAAACAGCAATTCATTTTATCCCTCTACATCACAAGTCCAGCTGAAGGAGATAAGTGGCTGATAAAAGATCTCTGAGAACAGTTATAAATTATTCACTTTAAAATAATAATAAAGCAGCTAAGCAGAGCTGAGTAAATCCTCCATATATTGCAAATAATTTACTTAGAAACCTTCAGCAAATTATAGTCAATAATCTTCACTGTCAACCTGCTGTTCCCCAAACTTACCTCTGAAATGCAAATGTTTAATTACTTTTTAATAGTGAGGTTTATTTCTATGAAATCTGGTCATCAGTCTTGATTATTTTCTCCATTTTTCATAGTTAACAAGTAACTGTCATTTCAGGATCTTTCTTTCTCCTTCCTTCTGTTTTGCATTTGTCACTTTGAAAATGCAAACTTCAGTAAAAATGGTCAGCACATATCACCCAGGTAGGGGATAGGGACCCACTAGAGTGACTCACTCTTGGTCGTATCCTCTCGGAACAGATATTCCACGTTGGAGGGGTCAGGTATGGGGGAGGAAGCGGGTACTAAGCTGGAACTGTGGGGCATTGTTTAAATGTATGCATGAGTGAAAAGCAATGCATCTTGCTTTATTTTGATGTAAATAACTGATGGCAGGGAATGGGAACCATTAGCATAGTATGGAATTAGGCATTTTATGGCTCTTGGATCAGAGCTGTGATGCACACGCTCTCCTGGGAACAAAAAAAAACATGCAACTTTGGTAATTTTGAATAGCAATGATGTCTGCCTTTGGTTCTTATTTTCTTCTGAAAATAACATTCAAATTTAATAATAATACTACATAATAAAAATATACTATGCATATTTGCCTCCTTTGAGTATCTCAGGACTGTGATACCTGTGCAAAGTTCACAAAAATTTATTAAATTATTTGTTTGGTTCTTTTTCCATAGGCCAGCAACTAACTGAAAATGTTTGAAGCAATGTAATTTCTTTCTCTCATTAAATTTGGTCTAAATAGTAAAAATATTGCAGCAATGCTTATTGAATTGTTCTCTAACATACAGTAGTAGTTCATCATCAGGAAATATACTGTCACGGCCTATGTTTGAGTAATCATACTTATGAAATTTATTTTTTAATTATGCAAATATTATGTGTGGTACATGGGACTATCTCCTAAACCTAGAGTCTAAGATCAGAGAACTACAAAGTTTTCGCTGACCACTTGGGAGGATTACAGAGATGTTGTTAGACTACTTAGGGAAGAAACAAGGAAAGCCAAGGCCTCCTTGGAATTAAAATTGGCAAGAGATGTCAAAGACAACAAGAAGGGGTTCTTCAATTACATTGAAGGCAAAAAGAAACCTAAAGAAAATGTGGGTCCACTGTTGAATGAGTCAGGTGCCATGGTAACAGAGGATGCAGGGAAGGATGAGTTGCTGAATGCCTTCTTTGCTTCAGTCTTTACTGCTCAGGCTAACCTCCAGGAGCCATGGACTTTGGATGAATCAGAGAAAGTCTGGACTAAGGAAGATCTTCCCTTGGTGGAGGAGGACCAAGTTAGAGGTCAGTTAAGAAGGCTGCATATCCACAAGTCCATGGCTCCAGATGGGATACACCTGAGAGGGCTGAGGGAGCTGGCAGAAGTCATTGCAGGGCTGCTCTCCATCATCTTTGAGAGGTCTTGGAGAACAGGTGAGGTGCCCGAGGACTGGAGAAAGGCCAATGTCATCCCAGTCTTCAGAAAGGGCAAGAAGGAGGACCTGGCAAATTACAGACTGGTCAGCCTCATCTCCATCCCTGGAAAAGTGATGGAACACCTCATCCTGGGTGTCAGCTCAGAGCATATGGAAGAAAAGAATGCTATCAGAAGTAGTCAACATGGATTTACCAAGGGAAAGTCATGTCAGACTAACCTGATAGCCTTCTGTGATGGCATGACTGGTTGGATAGATGAAAGGAGGGCGATGAATGTTGTCTATCTTGACTTCAGGAAGGCTTTTGACACCGTTTCCCACAGCATCCTCATAGCTAAGCTTAGGAGTGTGGGTTAGATGAATGGACAGATAAGTGGATTGAAAACTGGCTGAAAGACAGAGCTCAGAAGGTTGTGATTAGGGGCACAGAGTTCAGCTGGAAGTCTGGAACCAGTGGTGTTCCCCAGGGTTCAGTACTGGACCCAGTCCTCTTCGATATATTCATCTATGACCTGGATGAAAGGGATGGAATGTACCCTCAGCAAGTTTGCTGATGACAGAAAACTAATAGGGGTGGCTGACACCCCAGAAGGCTGTGCCACCACACAGAGAGACCTGAACAGTCTGGAGAATTGGGCCGGGAGAAACTAATGAAATTTAACAAGGGCATGTGCAGGGTGCTGCACCTGAGGAAAAATAACCCCCTGCACCAGTACAGGTTGGGGGCTGACCTACTGGAGAGAAGCTCTGAGGAAAAAGACCTGGGAGTTCTTGTGGACAACAGGATGCCCATGAGCCAGCAATGTGCCCTTGTGGCCAAGAAGGCCAATGGCATCCTGGGGTGTATCATTCTGCCCCTCTACTCTGCCCTGGCGAGGCCCCATCTGGAGTATTGTGTCCGGTTCTGGGCTCCCTAGTTAAAGAAAGACAGGGAACTGCTGGAGAGGGTACAGAAAAGGGCCACAAAGATGATTAAGGGCCTGGAGCATCTCTCTTATGAGGAAAGGCTGAGGGACTTGGGTCTTTTTTAGTCTTGAGAAGACTGAGGGGGAATCTGATCAATGCTTACAAATACTTAAAGGGAGGATGTCAGGAGGATGAGGCTGGTGTTTTCTCAGTGATGCCCAGTGACAGGACAAGAGGAAATGGGCACAAACTTGAGTATAAGAAGTTCCACCTAAACATGAGGAGGGACTTCTTTCCTGTCAGAGTGGTAGAGCACTGGAACAGGCTGCTCAGAGATGTGGTGGAGCCTTCTTCTCTGGAGACATTCAAAACCTGCCTGGAAAAGTTCCTGTGCAACATGCTCTGGGTAGACCCGCCCCGCGGTGGGGTTGGACTAGATGATCTCTAGAGATCCCTTCCAACCCCATATGATTCTATGATTCTATGATGTCTACATCACCTTCTTCTTACATGTCTGTCTGAGTGAATTTATTTTTAAGCCACTGGCAGCAGAAGTCTGGGCAGGTTAACAGGAGAGTGCTCTGCCATGAGAACTGCTCTCATGCTCCTGGGGACAGCAGGAGTGTCAGGTAATTTGGAGGACTCTGATTCATTTGAAAACTTCTGGTTCTTTTGGACATGTGCAGTCCTTCTCACCTGTTGCTGCCAACTAGAAGGAGCTTGTGGTTTTTATAACAGATGAAGGCTCCTTGTCAATTGCTCAGGTACCATGGCAACCAGGATGGATAGGAGTAGAATATTGTTAGAGGGGAAACGTAGGAGGTGAGCAGGCTACATCACACCAAAGCTCTTGGCCCTACTACAGCTATCCTATATCCTTTTTTAACAATAAATGTGTGCACCCTCGTCCTGAAAGAAAAACAAAAGACATGATGATGAAACTTACATAGGTGAGGATACGAGCATTAGTTGCCAAAGCAAATGATAAAAGGTTCCGAGGTTATGCTAGCTAAATTGGGTCGTTTAATTTATGAATTCTAAGATACAAAATTTTCTTCCAAACCAGACAAAATAATGCTGAAGGAATCAGATCCCCCTTTTCACCACACTTCTAAATTATCTCAATATACAGCCCGTAAGAGTCTGTGGTAACAGTAATTTGACCCCACATCTTCCACAACTGCAACCACCTAATGCCTACCAAACACCATACTCTGGAGCTTGGGTAAGGAAAGCACATGTGTCTCGTGAAGCACGAAGCAGTCCTTTTTAAACTAGCTGTCATGGAGGCAAATGATCCCCAGAGCAGAAGGCTGTGGTAGAAGGACCACCAGGAACACCTGAAAAAAGTTGCTAACATTAATAGCAGTGGGACATGTCTTGTTCTGTCACCAGCTGCAGCCATTGCTGCAGTCACAGGAGCCAACTGACAACAGCAAAGAGTTTGAAGAAATTAAATGGAAGACGAAGCACTTGACTCTTTATGATTAAGTGGTCTTATTCTTGAAGAAAACAGTATTACAGTGTCATATTCGGTGACAGATTTAGCTTAGCCCTTCAGTACACAATTAACGTTTGCTGAAAATATAAGAAAAAAAAACGTTAATAGGGAAACACTCCATAATTAGCAATTGTTTGCAAAGGTAGCAATTTAGATACCAAGCTGGAGCTGTGGAAAATCTGTAATGGAAAAATGATCTGATACAATTTAGCAGATCCTATGTCTATTGTGTGCATTAGGAAGGAAGAATTATTACACCATTTGTCATAAATGAGCATTAAATAGAAGATGATCACTTCTTTTTCACATCAAGCTTGGTTAAGAGACAATAAAAATTTAGCTATCAGCAGACACATGTGATCCTCAGCACAACAGTCAGTTGCCATGGGGATGGCTGATATAGAAAAGAAATTGCTTCTAAAAATGAGCAGGTGACCAGTCTCATTAGAAAGATGTCCTGTATTTGGTACTTGCTCTCATTCCCACTGGGCAAGTCAATGAGGTTTGTGTCCCTAGTTGTGGCAGTATGCATGTGCTAGGCAGGTTTTTTTAAACTTTGCTTGATTGCAAGAAGTCAAAAATCTACCATCTGTTATAGTCAGCAAAGTCCAGCAAGCAAGATCTCAAGCATAGGATGAGGAGGGGACAGTATCCATCCTACCCCTGTTGGTCACAGAGTTCATGGACCACATCAGATCCCCAGGGGTCTCTTCCTTGAGACCTGCACAAGCAGAATTGAAAGATAAACTTTCAGATTTGTTGTTCTTAAACAAAACAAGTTAAACATCACCCTGATGACAATCATTTCTAGAGTCCTGTACTTAGTTGACTGACTGGCACTCCTACACTGTGGCCAAGCAACTAAGTTTGAGGATTGTGCAGTCAGAGTGAATTTTTGATATTGTTGGCAAAGAATGAATGGGTGATGAAGCTGGACTTGCTGCATTGAACAGTGGTTGCTCAAGCAGAAAATTTAAAGTTTGGTATAACAGTTTGTAAGGAAACTGACTTAAAATACCTTTTTGAAAACAAGTCCTGTAATTTCTGCAGTCCTGAATTGATGACACTTTTAAGGGGTATTACTGTCAGAGAATTGTTTTCCACCTCCAAACTTTCCATCTGTCTTGAACTGACCACTGCAAAAACAAAGACAGGGAGTAAATTCAATCCCATTATCATTGTGAAGGAAATGGAGCTTTTAAACACTGATCTTACGTCTGAGAAGACGTCCATTGTCCTTGTGTTCTGTACAGTGTTGTGTGGATTGCAGAATAAACTTTTGCTCCCTGCCCTTTCCATCTCTTCTCTTTTAATGCAACAATCATAATAAACACAGAGAACATTTTATGAGGGTTCCTGATATATAACATTTACTATCCCACAAACATGTTATCACAAGGCATTTTATGGAGCAATGTATTATGTTCTTGAAGTGCACTGACTTGCAAGTATATATGCCAGCCCTTTTGTGAAAAGAGCAAGGCTATCATGAATTCTTGTACTATTGGCATTTAAACTGCAGTGATTTACTGAGGGAAAATGTATTCATCAGAGCACTGAGCCCACACTCCTTTCCTTTGTTGAATTGTCTCATGGGCCCTTTCAAATCCTTTACATGAACATATCAATAAGGAAGGAGCAAGGAGATTAAACATTTGTCTTTATGCTTCTTCCTCTCAGGTATTCAGTAGTTTCCGGAGAAGATGAGAATAAAAATCCTATACAGTAGATATCTTGCAAAGGGGTAGTAAGATAAGGGAATTCAAATGTCACAAGAGGAAAAAAACATTAATTTTCTCTAACTGCTAAATATCCCCAGATGCTATTGAGTTAATTGGGTAGCAACAATCCTCAGTGCCACACAGAAATGTGTTCTTTATAAGTTTCACAGTGAAGCAATATGACATAGAAAGAATAAATTTTTTCAGTGCAAAAGATGAATAGACAAAGCATGACCCTTCACAGAACATTACACGTCAATTTCTGCCATGCTGTATGGTGATGTGAAGAATTCAACTTTGGCTTGTGGTTTTGAAGCTAATCTTTATCTTTCTATACATGCATAGAAACAAAATAAAATAAGGTTCTTGGCAATCTCCCAGAGATAAAGAAAATTAATGGACACTAATGGTATTAATTTTGCACTACAGAACAGGCTCTAAAAATAGCACTATCCACCTTCCTCCATTTCCTGCAAATACCCTCCACCAGACTAATACTCTTTCCCAAATGTTAGCAGCAGGGGAAGGCTTACATGATGTCAGCTGCTGGTAGAGATATATTGAATGGGCAGAAGAGTATAGCTGGATAAGAGTCGTCTAAAGAAGCCTAAATAAGCAGGCAAGATATCCTAGATTAGACTTGAGTTGCTAGACTTCCTTTGCAGATGTAATACTGAAATTATTAGCTAATTTTACTAAAGTTCAACAGTGATGGGTTACGCAAATTGTGAGAAAAATTAACTTTGCTTTGATATTTAAACATAAACCTAACAACAAAGCCTAACAACAGATCCCTCAATTTTAAGGAACAAATTCCAAGTACCAGATGGAAATAAGCTTCAGCAACCCAGGGGAATTTGTGTATTCCCAGTTCATACCTGTATTTCATGACCTGTGTCTGTCTCTATTCCTGACTGGCTAAAGTGGTGAAAATGTGAGATGGAGATGTTCTGAATTTGGCCTTTTATTATAATGACTTCTGCTGATAAGCACCCTGCTTCTCTTTTCTGATTATTTCCAAAGGCAATGAACAGGTTCAAAGCCTTACATTACTGAACTTTAATTAGGAGACTAGTTTGCATACATTTTAAATGTTAATCACTGTTCAGTGAGCTGGTGAACTTTGATGGGTCACAACCCGCTCAACACTGGAAGAGTTTGTAGCTCTCACTACCTGTTGACATTGATGCCAGAAGCCAAACAGGGTAGGACATATTTGGACAACATAGCATCCTCTTTAGAAATGTAGGTTCATTCCAGAGGTAACGGTATTAAGCGGCGAATTTAAGCTGACTCAAAAATAACTTCTTTCTGAACTGTGCCTCAGTGTCTGTGTTTTCTTAGGCATTATCTACTAGCTATAATTTTAGATACTAATTTTAAAATGGTAAATTGCAGCAGATAAACTGCACAGAAATTTTATATATTATGCCATGCTTACAATGAGTAGCAATGTGCCAAACAAATTCACAGATTTGGAGTTGGAAGGGACCTCTAGAGATCATCTAGTTCAACTCCCCTGCTAAAGCAGGATTGCCCAGAGCACATCACTCAGGACTGCATCCAGGTGGACCTTGAAAATCTCCAGAGAAGGGGACTCCATGCCCTCTCTGCAGCCTCTTCCAGTGCTCTGTCACCCTCACCATAAAGAAGTTTTTCCTCATATTTGAGTGGAACTTCCTGTGTTCCAGCTTATGCCTGTTGCCCCTCATCCTATTGCTGGAAACCACTGAAAAGAGTCTGGCTCCATCATCCTTCATTCCACCTTTTAGGAACTTGTAAACATAGATGAAGTCTCCCCTCAACCTTCTTTTCTCCAGGCTAAAGACCCTCAGCTCTTTGAGTCTTTCCCTTAATCATCTTGGTTGCCCTGCATTGGACTCTCTCCAGTAGTTCCCTGTCCCTCTTGAACTGGGGGGCCCAGAACTGGATGCAGTATTCCAGTTGTGGCCTCACCAGTGCAGAGTAGAGGGGGAGAATGACCTCTCCTGACCTGGCCACATTTCTCCCTATGCAGCCCAAGATGCCATTGGCCCTCTTGGCAACAAGGGCACATTGCTGGTTCATGGAGAGCCTGCCATCCACCAGGACACCCACATCCCTTTCCTCAAATATTCACAACTATTAAGATATTGAAACTCAAATTATGGAGAAAAAACCTGAAGAAATTCAGTAAGAAAATAATAACAATTCATTTGCATCTTTGCCATAGTTGTTCCCACCTATTTTTATATTTAAAAAAAAAAAAACATTTTGAAGGACATGTTTCTATATTTCAATGCAGCCAGGCTGATGAGGAAGGACAAACACTTGAAAAGTGCAGTTACACAAGGTGCTTGAAGATAGAAATTACTTCCTTAAAGTGTTTAATCATACTTTCCAAAACCACTTCCTCTGGTGACCTAATCACATAAATCATAGTAAAAGGTTAAAGACGAAGTTCAAATGCACCAAATTATATGTGGTAGTTTCTCTGAAATGGATTACTTTCCATTAAAGAGTGAACTCATTCCACTAAATAACTATATTCTTTGCATGGCCTCTGGACTGAAAGCTAATACTCTGTCACACACTTGGATGGATGGACTTTTTGCCTCCTTAAAACTCTGCTACATGGGAAAATAACAGTCATATAGCCACTTTGTTCTAGAAAGTAATCACTTAACTACTCTCTTACTCCACACAATGAAAATGTTACATCTGACTTATTATTTCTGCAGAAATTCCTTGAAACTATGCTTGTTTTACTGCAGGGAAAACCGAAGCATAGAGGTACAATGGGAGAGCACATATCTGGGAGATGTCCCTCTTCTACACCCATGCACTGGACTATCTTCTTCCTCTCAAAAGAGATGTTTCCCTTGCAAACTTCCTACTATTACATATTTCTTTCAGATGACATCAATGTGTCTGTTGGGCTACAGTTTGGAGAGCTGAGGTCACCATGCTTCCAAGGAACTTGTGAAAGACAACCACTACATTGTGCTGACTGTAAAGGATACCAAACAATTGTCAGCCTAGTGCCCCTCTCTGAAAGCCAAAAAATTGCTCTGACTAGGGAGTTATCAGAGAAGAGAAAGGTACCATTCATTCATAAGTTGATAGTTCAATAAAAAGCAAGAGGAAATGATGAGCCAGAGTTGGCAAAATGCTACCCCCACATTTAACAGCAGCAACAGCATAAGCCTGAAGAAGATTTTACTATATACATCTTAGAAAATACTGCATACTAGCCAAAGGTTTTGGCAGCTTCAGAGTAGATGGCAGGCACACAAAAGGTGACAGAAACTGTGTGGTGTTATGGAGGAAGTACATCAGCTAGATGGATCTTCTGTAAGATCATCCACAAGAATAAGATAGCAATCTAAATATTTAAAAATACAATCTTTAGATTTAAGGGTCAGCATTCAGTCCAAGAAAACCAAACATGGTTCGTATCTCTGACTAATGCTCTAATTTCAGGTTCTTCTCTCTTGAAGTAAACAGCATTTTATCAGTTCAGATAATGGTGTACGCTTTAAAACAGGTTTCCTTTAAATATATGCCTTAAGGAAGTCCATGAACCTTAACATATATTTTAAACAAACAAGGCCAGTTGGCATTTGAAGTAATAAATTTTTTATAACAAATTTCCCTAAATTTCCACACCAAAAATATCTTAGGCCAATCTTTCTGAAAAATCGGTACCAGACAGCTGCAATATACAGGAAAAATTTACTCACACAACCACAATTTTTTCAGGCCCAACTGCAGCTGATTTTTTTGCCATCCAAACAACACAGAGGGGCTCCAGCACATGTGAAAATCAAGGGAGCACACTGGCAGGCAAACAGTTCTCTGCTGGTAGCCTGCTAATTACAAAGTAGTTTCAGTAGAATACTGTAATTCTTAACAGTTAATTAGAACTTTATAATGTAGCTTTGATAGCTCTACTTGAACTTAATTATGGAAGAGGTAACAGGCTTGTCCCCACAGTAAAGAGGGTAAATACATCATTACAGAGGAAATCTTATTAAAAAATAAAATTAATTTAATTTAATTATCATGCAGATAGCAAAATTAATACCAAAGGCAACAAAGGTTATACCAAATTAATAATGTTTTCGAAAGGCATCACATCTACTAAGATATTTGAACTTTCCATAGATGGAAATACACTAGCTCTAGAAAAAAAAAAAAAAAAACACAACCTGAGTAGAACAAAAGAGGATTGTGCACCACCCATCAGAATTTCAGTTTTTGTGCGAATTTTCACATCTGTGTGCCTACAGATAGGTGTGGGCACAGCAGGGAGTGGGAACATCCTGAGCCAGTGTTGAAGACTCTGGCTCTCAAATTTGCATGAGCAAGGTGGTCACAACATGTGTAACACTTCCATCTCTGAGACTCTGATCATGGTCTTGCTGATTCCTCAGGGGAAACTGGTTGCGGTTACGGGCTTTGTGTTGAATTGTCCAGGACAACTGTGACTGCACAAATTTCCTGGAAGCCTAACCACTTTGTGGGGCCATAGTTATTTGGATCAGGTTTTCCTCACAGTGTGGAAGGAATCCGGCAGTATGAAAGGCTGTTGCATATTTCTGAAAGAAAAAAAAATCTCAGCCCCAAAGTAGGCAGAGCAGAAATTTGACTGCCAGGTCTCTAAGGCAGTCCTTGAACTGGCAGGTTTGAGTGCTGAAAAAAAGAGATATTTTGGTAAAATTCTGTGTATTTGAAAGATTTTAAAGTCTTAGGTTTTGCCAAGTGCAGGATGGAAGGGAAGCAGGAAGCTGGCAGGGAAGGTAAAGATGCCTGGAACAGAATTTTGTTGATGAACTGTGAGCATTTTTTAAAGTCAACTCTCTCTCATTCTGTTTTCAGAGGTAATGGATTTACCAGTCCTTTTATGCTAGTAAAAGTCAGGATTTAATTCCTCTTCGATTCACACCAACCATGGCAAAGAAATGCCAATATAATCATGCCCATGGGTAAGGTGCTCTTTCCCTTCTCTTTCAACATCTTCCAGCACAACTAAAACAAGCAGAGATAATGAATTATAAATCTCATTTTTCTTTGATACAGATCTCCTGTTTGAGCACTTTCTGCTTCATTCTTAGCATTTTCAGTGGCTTTCTCACATAGTGTTTATTGAATACGTGCACATCTTTTAAAAGGTAGAACAATCAACATCCACTGAAAGCAGTTCTGCTGTTGTGCTGGGCTGGGAAGCTCCCTTTGCATGTGCTGTTGGTTGCCTACAGACAGACTCACCTTCTAACATACTTTAATACCTCCAGTGATCCACATCTTTTTCCAAGAGGGCTTCCAATTATAGCAAGCACTTTTGGGATAACTTGTATATGGACCCATTTTGGCTGTTGAGGCGTTACTGTGTCAAGAGATGTCCTTGAGTATAAGAAAGCATATGGAAACTGGCAGTAGAGTTACTACAAAGGTTATTTCTGGAGATGAGCTCCCTGCAGCATTATACAAACCATACACATAAGCCATGTTTCCTTGGAGGTCTTGCTTTATGGCATCAACTTGACTTACCTGAAAGTGGGCGGCATGGCCTTCAGATGTGGCACACCTTTGATGCCTGCAAGTGTGGGTAGCCAAGAGACCATGAGCAAGTAGGTGCACCGTAAGAGGTTAGAAGTAAACTTTACATCCATTAATATCTCAACAACTGACCATCCTGATCTTAATGGTCCCTAATTAAAAGATGGCCTCCCTGAAAATATTTAAGCTGGGATGCATAATCTTAAAAAACAAAGAACCTTTTCCACACTCATTTGAGGAAAAGTTTATACAATTTCAATCAGGAAGAGCAAGTTTAATACAGGCTTCTATTCCAACATTTGTGTGCGTTCTAACCAAATCAAACCATTCTACCTTCTTTTCAGTTTAGCTGAGCAGGTTCCAGAACACATAACTAGGTTTTGTGGCCCCGTGGAGAAAAAGTGGGCAAGGTTTGTTCAGACTGGCCAATTGATTTTAGAACTTGGCTGGTTGCTGGCATTAAAATTAAGCATAGTGTCAACATTAATCAACACATGACAGAGAACATTTCCAGTCCTGTTAGCCAAAAGTCTTGGACTCAAACTAGCCAGCTGCGAGCCTCTGCAACAGAGTAAGTACAGCATGGCCGGACACAGTGAATCCTGGCCCTACTAAAACAATACGACACTATGATCATCTCAGCGAGCACTGAATTTCTCAGCTAAGTTCATGTATTTTAAGATTATGTTTGAATCTGGAATTTCCCATATTCACAGCCATCCAGGTGCAGCTGAGCAGAACAGAGATCACTTTTCAGAAAGAGACCTTTTCCTCCCTGTTGGATGAGACACTTTTTTTCAGTGGCAGTAGGACAGTGAAGAGACTTGGACAGAAGGTCACTCTGATCAGGTTGACAACCAGTACTGTAAAACAAGTAGTTATACAGAAAGCTGTAAATACTGCATTTGATCCAACTATAGCTGCCTTTGCATAAGGGTTACAACCCTGATTTTACCCTCCATTTCAAGTAGAAAAATTGAAAATATCAGTGCATAGTGAGCAGTCAGGCTTCCCCATTGATGCTGTACATCTAATCTATTTGCATACCCTTTGCAGACAAAACTGCAGTGTCTTTTTTTTTTTTTTTGCAGACAAATATGCACCCATTAATGCTCCAAAGTTGTTAGGCCCTGAAAACACCATGTTCAAGGTAATGCAGAAAATCCTGCTCAGAACACCACAGCAGGCTAATGGAGTGGCATGGCTTTCAAACTGGTATTTGTTCCTATTAGTCGACTCTGAGTGTAAGCACAGAGAGAGCAAGAGAGACTGCAGCTACCAGGGAGGGAGATATTGCCAACAGCTCACAGACTGATAGGCACACCTTCATTTTTGAAACAGGTCCTAAGCCAAGGGGGCAGGCACTGCTCTTCCACACTGTGTACACTCCCGTGAGTACCAGTAAGAGTCTCTTCATTGCATTCAGAGCCTCCCTTCACAACCAAAAGCATTTGAGGTTCCAGAACATTCAAGAAGACAACCTGAAAATTTGGCTAAACGTCCTCTTTTCTGAACAGCCTCAGGTTCCTCTATCCCTAATTCAAAGTGAAGAAAGCAGATAGTGATAAGCACAGTATGCACTCTGCACACTTCTCCTAAGGCACTTATAATGTCAAGAAGGGACAAAACAAATGAAGGAATCTCAGGAAAGAGAATTCAGAAGGAGATTATGGTAGGTAGTTAGCTACCTATACTTTGTTATATTATGCTGCCTGGCCTTTTTTTCACGCTTTCAGTATAGTTTTTCTGTAGGTGTGGCTCAGGCAGTAGCTTAAAGATGAGGAAAGTTAAAAATTCTGGACCTGCTACTGGAGCCCATTAAATTGCAATTCCCTCTACTCCATTTACATCTGAGCAGATTTCTTTCAATATTTGAGAAGTATGTCACAGCCTTACAAAATCTGCAGGAAGGGCTCAAGGATTCAAAGTCACATGCATGGGTGCATCTGTGCACTCACATATCCTATGCTTGAGGAAAATGGGATTACTTCACCTCTACAGGTCTATTTCTGTATCATCAGGTCTTTCATTCTAATCATCCAGTGTAAATACAACTTTCAGCCGTTCCAGTGGCATCATATTCACATGGAGCAGGAGAGTTGGGTCTAAATGGATCATGTTCCCATCAAAAAGATAGGAAGGAGAGGTTTGTCCTTTGCTCACCTCTCAGTCAAGTCCACTCTAGACACATCAACTTAAACAACACTGGCAGCAGAATGTAATATTTGAGTGCTGGTTCATTGCTATGTTGCCACTTTCGGGTGGCAGATGGACTCTACTAGACTTCTGTATTTCAGGCAGAGTGCCCAGAAATGGCCACTGCACATGTAGGAGCTCTTCTGCACACATGATATTCTGCCCTAGCCTACGGCTGCTCCAGATGCATTGTGATATACCCACAAAAGGTCCAGGGTGCTGTGCATTCATGAGACTAAACTGGACTTTTAAAGGGATTGACAGGCGTGCACTGATTCTAGTCTATTAGTCATATAGGTGCACATTCAGTAGGTCCGGTGATGGGAATTTATGGAGCCTATTGCTTTCAAAAACGATAGTGGGACTGGTCTTTACACTTTGTGTACAAAACTGTGATGTGCTAAAAATGTAAAATCACAAAAACTACAAAAGCACTATACAAAATCTGGCACAACAGAAAAAGGGATCTCTTGAGAGAACTGTTTGTGGGAATAACTCCTTGAAAAAAAAAGTAGTATAACACTTCCAAGTCCTGCCAACTCCAGTTTTATAATCCAATGAGTATTTTTGTACTACATCCTTTCTGCTGCTGTCTTGTCTTATGCTTGGTTTGCAAACCCTTCACTACAGAATTTTTTCTTTTTGTTCTGAGTCATCATAACACCTAACACAACAGGTATAGATGTTTACTAGGCTGGCAAGACACTATTTGTTGTAACACTAAATGACAATTTGTTGTTAGGTCTAATACATGCCGAGCCTCAAAACAAAGTGCATCCCTATGTGTAACTCTGGTTCTCTCCTGATTTATAGCAGCATAAAGCTATAGTCAGCTTGAAAACACTGGACACATTAATATAACCTCAGGAAATGAAGTTTAAGGCAATGCTTCATACTCAGTGCTGTCTGGCATGGTGGTTCAGTGTGTTGTGTATTTTTATTCCCGTATCTCTGTTGCGGTTACATCTGAAACATTTTTTTTTTTTCCTCCATTATATGCATCTGTCAGCTCTACCTTTCATGCTACAATGCAACTGAGAGGATATTCACTACGATGCAAGGGAGCAGAAAACAAATCTATGTGTCTTTAAATCACCACAAAAGGTCTTAATTAGATCACTACTAACATTGAGCAAATACTATCTTTAACTCTGGTTGCCTGTAATAGAGGGTAAGGCCACTTACCACTAATTTGAAATACTCAATAGATGGAAGGACTGGACCCTTCATCCTACTTCATCCTACTGCAGAAGTCAAGGAGAGCTTATGTCATTAATTGCAGTGGAAGTTGCACTAAATTCCAAACAACCCCTCCAAGGTCATCAAGAACTGGAAATTGCTTCTTTCTCATCTTCACCTCAAAGCGTAACCAGCATCAAAAAACAGGTTTTCAATCCAGTGAAAAGAACCCTACACATGGGAATTTAAATCAAAGGACTGTAACAACTGAAACATACAGGTATAAAGTTGGTCAAAACATAACCCAGATAACACAGCTTGTTTCCACATTATCCAGAGGATTTCAACAAAATGTTTGCCTTTTGGAGATACCTGTTTTATCGTAATTGAGTGGGTTAACTAAGTATGAACATAATTTTTTAATCATTACGTGCTCCTTCAGAAACTAATACTTTCTACTCAGATGAGGGTGGTGATTTTATTACAAAATAGGTGTGTGTTATTCTTGTTCCAAAATGTTACAATCTTTTACATTTTTTAAAGAAAAAAAAGGCAAGACATTACCCTAAATATATACCCTAGTCTCTGAAAAAGAATGTCATGCCAACTCTTTTTTCTTAGCATTATTAGGTTAGGAGACAGCTTCTAGGTGAATGACATCTGCCTATAATGATCACATTAAGGCAGAACTCATTAATTAAAGATGAGGTCTGGTTTTATTCAATTCTTGTGTTAGTTGGATAACCTGTGGCATTTCTTTAACAATAAAAAGGTATTTCTTGTCTCTTCTATTAAAAGAAGAAAAAATGTACATGACACATTCTTATATAAGCATAAATAAGAATAGATCCACTCATATCCAACGGAGTATAACTATTTCTTATTAAGAATAATTTGGACCAGAATATAGAATAGCCTTGTATGATCAAAGAGTTTCTACTTGCTGAATTGAAAAACTCAAGTAGTATTTTTCCTGTGTAAAATGTAACTAATTTTTAACTTGTGATGTTGGAAGAGACTTCCCTTAGACTATTTTTCTAGAAGCAGGTACCAATTTACTGATTTGCACAAGAATTTAGACTTTCAATTCTACAAGAGATAGGACTTTGAAATTTCTCCCTAGTTTTCTTCAATAAATATTATTAACTTAAACATGTTTTCAGACAAATTTCTTGTTTCTAGTTTCCTTGAAGGAAAGAAGTGCACTTGGCAGAACTGGCAGGTCAGATTCCCCTCCAGTTGATGTCAAGTCAGAGTAATGCAATGAAAATAATGGCATTTTTAAAATTTATAATAGTAGCCACAGAATCAATGTGAGGCTCAAAGAGTTTTACTGCTATTCTTTAAGCAGGACTAAGTACAAATATAAAACCAGATCAAAAATCTAATTCACTGTATATTCTAATCCAATTAATAAACTATGTGTGACTTAACTTTATCTGTCATTTCAGACACAGGCTTTGTCTCATTTTTCCATTTTTCCAAAGGTTCATTACTAAATCTGCTCATCACCAACTTACTCTATTTTACAACAGCACACTGCTGCCAAGTTGACTCCTACAGTAATATTCAGCTTAAGTATAAACAGATACAATTGATATTGCAATAGGATGCATAAATTAAGTGAAGGGCTTTGTTTCCTAATGCTTCAGTCATAGTGTCACTAATATATCATCAGTTTTAAAAAAATTCTTCAAACATTTGCAAAAGAGCCATTAACGTAATCCCCCTATTTGACATAGCAATATCATCTATGTTAAGTAAAGTAGATTATTTTATACGTATGCATATAGGTAGGAAGACAGGTAGATAGGTACATAAATAGATTGATAGCTAGGTAGATATATATATAAATATTCATTCAGCATTTCTATTTTGCAACAAATCAGCTGGGAATCATCTGTATTTTAATAGTTTTATGCATCTTGTAACTATTCATGTAGAGAAATTAATCTAAATGAAAATAAATTGCTTATTATACCCAGTAGAAAACGCGCCTCAGATTATATATCTCATCTCATTCACAGCTCCAAGCAAAGGGCAACATTAGTGCTCAAATTTGACAGACGCTTTGGTGAGGGGATATGAGCTTTTCACTTTGATTGTCCCAACTAGTGTCCTCTGATTATTTTTTGAGTAGAACACCATTACCTTATAGTATTTCAGAAGAAAATGTTTTAAGAAACTGCACACAACTTGCAATATTCAAGACACCATTTTCTATTAGCTTCCACTCAGGCCCATCCCATCTTTTCTTTCTCTGCTGTTTTAGTTTGTTGAAAGGCTGCCCCTGCTGGGGGTGGG
>JAOQGH010000019.1:68311648-68347768 GCA_025769975.1 Gallinago jamesoni | reverse complement strand
TTTTGTGGTTGGACTCGATGATCTCTGAGGTCCCTTCCAACCACCACAATTCTGTGATTCTGTGATTCTGTGATTAACAGAACACTGAAACCAAAGGAGCCCAATGAAGAGGTGTAGACAATGAAACAGAATCAGAAGCATTGAGAGATGGAAGACAAAGGAAAGCACAGATCATATCTCATCTCTGTGGCACACATCTTATTAATACAAAGGAAGAACTCATGACAAATTGTACCTCATTTATTTTCCATGTACAAAACAGATGCCTGACATATTTTGTCACTGATCCCCTGCAGTAATGAAGCAGTACAGGAACATACACTCGTAAGAGTGAATATAATGGCAGGAAGACTTTGAGTCTACTTCTCCCAATTGAAGAAATCTGTGTTATTTGCAAGAGAAAGAAAGAAAAAAGATTTTATACTTGTGTTGCGTAAAGTTTAAACATATGACAGGAAGCAACGCTTACATTTTAACATTTTTCCCTTGCTCTGTTCCTGATTTCCTGTGACATTTGGTCATGCCTTTTATGCATTTTTTTTCCCCATAGATGAAGTGAGTTTTCATGGAATACAACAAGCTTTGTGAGTACTGGTTTCTTGAACTGTCTGGATCATGTTTAGCTCTGTTATTCCTTCCTCTCTAGCTGATGCTATATGAGTGCAGCAGGAGTTGAAGGAGAGGGTAGAGTGTCATTCCCACTCATCATTTATTCACTCCCCAGGAGAGAGAACAAAGAGGTGAAGGAGCTATGGGGCAGGATTTGACAGGAAGAGCTATGTTGGGTCTAAGCTGTACGTGCTGTTCTAAAATCTGCTTGTTCCACCCATAACACCGAGAACAGGAGAGGAAACAAAAGCAGGAAAGAATCATTTTCTAGTTTCACAATTAGTGGTGAGCCTCATATATTCTTGCTTCACATGATGCAGTTCATGGGAGCCAAAATGATGATTAGACAGTTCCTCATGGAAAGAAGGCTCATTGTTATAGTAACATTTGTGATTATTTGTTGAGGACTGGTGAGTTTACATAAGCACCTAACCTGTGCTGATATTAAAAATGTCTTGTCTTTACTAGGATATCTTCTGTAGGTCCTTCTCCAAGGTGCACACACCTTTTTGGACATGACTTCTTCCAGGGCTGATTCAGTTTACTGTTAACCATGTGTGGGACACCTAATAGCAACATTTAGCTTTCATCTTTTACATTTTTAAAGCATGCTGATATCATCTGACCATAGAATGTCTCTCACAGTTACATGCAAAATATCTGATATATTATTTAATCTCAGTTGTAGTCAAATGGGGACAAAAGCATGGCTGGTTTTTGCTATAGTAAAAAGTTTTCTGGTGCTGCAGTAAGCACTGAGCCCTATGATGTAAAGAAAAAAGATAATTGCATAACATTGAGTTTAGTTACAAGCATGTAGCTCCCTATATACCCTAGAGATGCAGAGTTTCAGTTTGCAGCATGCAAAATCCAGTCACAACCTCAGTAATTCAGGAGTGAATCAATTCCCCATACCCAAGACATGAAGCAAGGGATATGCTTTCTGGGTGTAGCATCTCCTGGGACACCAAATCAGAAGGAAGAAATTAGAGCAGCTCCTCACTACCAATGCTTGCATTAAACCAAGCTGTACAAGAGGGAGCTTGCAGTTATGTTTTACTGCACATAATCAGCACTCCTGATATGACCAAAAGTGTTTGTCCAAATGAGAGGAGAATATACTGTGTAGAGGTCAGGAAGGAGACAAGGGAAAAGGGAGGAGAGAAGAATATGCTCCTAGTGTCATTTTTGGGTGCTACGCCAGCACCTGTGTTAACAACTGAGACTTGTAATTGATAGACACACAGAAATAACTAGCCGACAGGCAATGTCCCACCTCTGTAGAGCACCAGCTTGATTCGTATTGTTTGTGTCGCAGTAAATGCAGGATGCCCGAAAGGGTACCAGGGTTCTTCTAGGTGCAGCAGCATGCAGGAGTAAAGTCTTCCACATTCGGGGGTTGCCAAGATACAAAAAATCTACTTTGGGCAGATCCCAAAGCCCTGGCAGCAGCTGGAGAGGCAGAGGACACAGGCTGATGTTCAACGGTGCGCAGACTGCAGAAGGGCTGCGTGGGTCAGTTTAGTGCAACTGCTGAGGGGAGCTGGGCTCCTTCCTCCCCTGCATAACGTGTTGTTGCTTTCTCACTCTGGGAGAAAAAGGCAAAAAGCTAGTGTTTTTCCACTTAAAAAGACACAGTACAGGAAGAGTTAAAATAAGAAAGCCTGAATGTTTAATCTGCCAGAAACATATGAGAAGAGCAATCAAATCTGGGATAAGTAGCTCCGAATGAGGTATGCCTGATTGCTTTAGGCCATGCTGTTTGTCAGTCTTTTAAAATTCAAGTCATTACCAGATGCTGATCTGCTATAATATTGTGATATTTTATCTGATTACACTTATCTGATTGTGCCATATCTGCTATTTGCCTTCCCATTTTTCCATGTATATTAAATGCAGGTGGTTTTATTATTCAGAGAGCTAGAAAGTGTTGACTGCTCTGAATATAAATGGGGATATTATATCATTACCTTGCTCTGAAAGCAGAGCCATTCAGTGTGTAAATCATATGCAAGGTACCTAGTGGAGACACAATAAACCATAATGTCTTGAGAGAGAAAGCAATGAGGAAGGGATAAGGAGATAAAAATTTAAGGCATTGTTAAAGAAGGATAATCTTCATAATCCTATTTAGTTCTTTCAAACCACCGTTTGTTGATAATATAACCTTTATATTCAAAACTTTTTTTAAGTTCATTAAGTATCTCTTGGTGAAGTTATTGCCACATGGAACATTGTCAATAATGGGACTGAATAAAAAGCAAGATTACCAGCCAAGCAAGCATTTTATCTGCTTTCAAAAGGATGCAGAAGGCACCTACACATTTCTGCAAAAGCACTGCAGACCCTTTCTCTCCTCACCACAAGGCTTACTGCGGGTACAGGGCTTCAGGATTCCCTGGAGAAATCTCTTATAGCATATTTAAACACTGGACCAGGGAAGCAGGGCAAAGGGACTTCATTTGAAATCAATATGCAGATACAATAAAGTACATCTGGGAACTCCCTTTGCTTGCAAGCAAAATTCCTTGATGATTTCAATATGATAAATTGAGAGCACGATAAGTCCCACTGTGAGGATGCTTAGAGACTGTAGTAAATCACAGAAGGGCCGAGACTGGAGGCACGTCTGGAGATCTCCAGGCCCAGCTCCCTTGCAGAGCTAGGGCACGTTGCTCAGGACAGTGTGCAGTTGGGCTTTGGATTTCTCCAGAGATGGAGACTCCACAGCCTCTCCAGGAACCCTACCTGTTCCTGTGCTCAAAAACCCACACAGTAAAAAAAGTGTTTTCTTATGTTTAAATGGACTTCCCTGGCTTTCAGTTTGCGTTCATTGTCTCTTTTCCTGTCACTGGACACCTCTGAGGAGAGTCTGGCTCTGTCTTGTTTATTTCCAACATGATATATTTATACACATCAGTAAGGCCACACCTGAGGTTTCTGTTCTCCAGGCTGAACAGTCCCCACTCTCAGCCTGTCCTCATATGAGAGATGCTCCAAACCTTTCATCATCTTTGTGGCTCTGCTCTGGACTTGCTCCAGGGTCTCCATGCATCTCTTTTACTGGAAAGCCCACAACTGGGCACAGCACTCCAGATGTGGTCATCTCTTGATGTTATTCCTCTCATTTGGGTGTTTTAGTGCAATGGGTTGCGGCCAATGGCTCACTGTGCAAGTGGAGACCAGTGTCAAGTAGCATTCATCAGGGGTTGGTATTGAGACCAGTGTCATTTAACATTTTTGTCAGTGGTGTGCACAGTGGGATTGAGTGCACTCTCAGCAGCTTTGCCAACACCAAGCTGTGTGATGTGGTCAACACACTGGAGGGAAAAGATGCCATCCAGAGGGACCTGAACAGGCTTGAGAGGTGGGCCTCTCAACCAGGGGGGTTGGAACTAGATGATCTTTAAGATCCTTTCCAATCCAAACCATTCTATGATTCTGTGATTCTGTGATCCCTTACCCCAACAGTTCTGTTTGCAAGAGTCAGAGGGACACCAGAGATGCTAAATCCTCCAAACAGGCTACAGCACAAAGCAACCCCGCTGCACCTCTGTGTATAGGAATGGTTTCAGAGAGCATGACTGGAAGTCCAGAAGGAGATGCTGTTGGTCAAGTGGACAATAACTCTAAGTAAAGCAAGATAGCTTTATCTTGACACTTGTAAGTCGTGGAGAGGAGTAGCGTGTCTAGAAGTTAGCTGGAGGAAACCTCTGTAATTAAAACACAGCAGACACCACCTTCTCTGAAAAAGAAGAATGTAAAAAGAAAAGAAATAAAAGGAGGGGAAGCAGCAGCCAACAAAAGAACCATGGGTGAACTGCTCAGAGAGCCAGAATTTCAAGAGGAAAAGCAAGCAAATAAAAAACCAAACATGGGATAAAGAGCCACAAATATTGAATGCTAGTTTAAACTTGCAGGGAAAAGTGTACAGGCAGTGAAACAAAAGCAAGGATTACCATAAGGTAACAGAATAAAAAACAAAGGTAGCTTGAAACCTGAACTGAGGAAAGGGTTCATTATTGTCCTGGTACCACAACATACAGGGTCAAGCTTTTAAATGTGTCTTTCATACAAGTGCACAGGCAGTCTGCCTAAACCACTGGTAGAAGTAACAGAAATACTCTCCTCCCTGTGTAATGCACCGCCAGCAAACAGAAACAAAGAAAACTGTGAGAGGGAAAAAAGATAGATATAGCCATCAAAGTATCGGTAAAAGTCAGAGGAACAAACCACTGCCTTAAATGCGTCTCTCTTGAATCTTCACTGATTTCATCTGCCCACATGATTTTCAGCACAGGGTAACAGCTAATGATATTGATACACACAAAGGGAATTATTGCCAAGCTGGGATATATGCCAATATATAACACAAATACCACAAAATGTGTTGTTCATAAAGCCCCTGCTCCCAGAGCCATGTGACACAGGGAAATTCTTGTTTTGTGTTCATATTTCAAAAGCAAGCTTTTCACTTTCCCATTTTTGGAGAAAAGATTGGAGATGTCAGCCCAAGGTTAAAGGAGCAGAAAGCAAATAAAAATAACATATTTTTAAACATTTTAAAGAATGTCATTTTCAAGATTTTGGAAATCTTGATTCATCATGCTTGATCTCAGTTTCATTACTTTTCTAATCTCATGGACACAAAAGCTAACAAGTGCCATACTGCTTTTCCAAGATGAAAAGCTGTATTTCCAATCACCATCTCATTAATATAAAGTTAATCAATGAAAAAAAAAAAAAAAAAGAGAAAAAAATTATGCTGAAAATTCCAAAACTTCAAGAACTGATAGTTTAGAAGCGAGGTCTTGGTTCAGCCTTTGTGTGGAAACACTTGTCACTGGTGCTGAAGTAGGGCATTTCTAGAACTTTTTGTTTACTTGTATTAGCAGTTCGTCAGAGAAGGAACACTGGTTTTGCTCTGCTTTTAAAAAGTGACTGGTTGCACTAGCACAGAGATTCATATCTGTGTCTCCTTGGTTCTAGCATCAGACAGAGGATTTAAAGATCAAATAAGATAAAAAAATCGAAGTGGTTTTGCCTGTTATTTGCCTTCTAAGACTAGGGGATAAAGGGAACATGGAACTAGAGAAACTGTATTTGAGTGCTGGTTCAACTTTCAATATTTTTATGAAAACTTATGTCCAAACTCACTCAAATTTGTTTGGATAGAAGACAAACTTACAGAGACTGAATATCAGAGTCAAAAGTGAAAGACAGTAGTGTAAATTTTCAAAGGCACACAGAGATTCAGGGAAAAGGAACTGTGTCAGGCTTGGTTTTACTTAAAGCCTCCCTTGTATAGTTTTGTAGAGGCAATAAATGTTACATTTGTGAAAGCTGTAAATTACACTAAATGTAGAGGACCTGCAAACACCAATTAAAGTGAAGACTCTTCAAGAGACCAGAAAGACAGATTGATAAAAGTAAAAATAAAAAAGGGAACCATTTTCCCAAGAGACCCATTTAGTACAAAGCTCCTTATACTCTGTAGTTCTGCAGGGCAGTGCTCTCAGGTTCACAGGCTTTCCTGGGCTGCAAATTTGCTACCACAAAGACATGAGAAGCAACCTCAGTTAATCTAGTCATGGGTGGGCTGATATCAGGCTTTTCAGTGGAAAGAAGATGTTTGATTTCTGTGGGTTTCGAACCCCACTGTCAACAATTATTTTTCCTGGTGTATAAGGAGATGGGAAGATGAAGCAGGACATTTCTCAAATGACTGTGACAGGCACAGAAGAGTTTATTGCTTCTTGTGTTAGTACATAACCATTTGCTTTCCCCTGGAGCCAATATAATACTTAGGCATGGCCATAAATAAATGCCACGTGGTCATACATTCCAGCCAGAAGTCACTGAATACAAGTAAAGCAAAGGGAAAATAAAGAAAAAGTCAAAAAAATCACATTTCCCAGGGTGCTGTAGGCCTGGGGGCTGCTGGGGACAGCAGCACTGGGGCTCTCCTTGGGGTGGCAAGGTAGGACCTGGCATCCAGGATCATCCCACTGCCCCACCAGGGAACAGGGCAGCTGGGGGGGTGGCCAGGGCAGCCCCAGCCCTAGGCATCAGGCACCTCCCTGGGGACAGAGATGGGAGAAGCTGGGCTGGGACATCACCCTGTGGGTAGGGGTCAGGATCAGGCCTGGTGAGGGGACTCGGAGTCAGACACAGCCCCAGGAGTAGGGTGTGAAAATAATTCATTTGAGAAAATGATATCAGAAGCAAAACAGCTTGCACAGTTTTTGTCTTTCTCCTGCGTTTATTTATATGCTAATTCCTGTGACACTCCTGCTAAAAATACAACTTCGTTTTGATTGTTAATGCCTAAGGAGCATCACTACAAATAGATGCCTGCAAAGTCATTCCCGTGTGTCCTGCAGCGGTACCAGAAAGGCAAAACATTGCAGGGGCTGGATGGGCTCCCAGTCACCGTACACATGAGTTTTCCAGCTACATGCTTGGACTCCCAGTCAACGTACACACAAGTTTTCCAGCTACACGCTGTGCACTGCTTAAAGGCCATGTTCCACTGCCCTTGCCAGCAGCCTGAACCCACAGCCAGCTTGTGCTGGCCACCCAGGGGTGAAAGCTCCCCATCCCCACACTTGGGCTGGCCAGTGAGGTTATAACACCTCTGTTCACAGAGGGTCCTGGCCACCTGCTTGATCTTCTCACCATTTTTTTCTCTTCCCGTTGTTACTTCAGGAACTGTACCCCTAATTTAGCAACTTGGTATGTTACAGAAAGGAAACATGCAAGGAATGGACTAACAACTCCTCCATTAAAAGCTGTCATCAGGTAAGACAGAGGAATGTACGTGTTCCATGAAGCACATGTTTATTAATAGAGCTTTGCAGATGTTAGGACACAGCATCATGGGCTTTTGTCCCACTGGAAATGTCAGTTTAAGGAGATCCTGCCCCAGATGTGGGGTCTTATCTATTGTGGCATTAAATTACCTCATTACTGAAGAAACACATTCTGCTTTGCCTACGTCCCCCAATCAAAAATACATATATAAACTTCATTTCTGCCCTTACTTAGAATTTTTACACTTACAAATGGAGAAATTAAAATGCCCACCAACTCCCTTGTAATGCCTTGTCTATTATTCCTTCTCATCCTGCTACTGCAGCTATACAGAGACTCGTATTAAGCACCTAGGAAAAAATGGAATCTACAATGCCCACTGACTCCCTGAGCAAAAGGCACAAACTGAGAAGAGAACTCTATTTCCTAAAAAGTCTTTAGTCCAGACAACCTCACCGAATGAATCCATTCAGCCTTCATGTACACTGGCAGTGGTTTCTCATAGAACGAAAACGTTTAGTTGAGAAAAATGTTGACTGATTTCATCCATACTTGCTATGATTTATCTCTGATTTTCTTCCAAGAATTTCTGTGTTGAGACTTCATCCCTCCAGCCTCCCATATTATGTACATACACTTCTGTGCACTGCACATATATGTGCACACAGGAAATAATAATAGCAGGGTGCGTTTACAGATTTTTATTCAGATGGAAACAGCCTATTATACATGGTAAAATCTTCACAAGCCAAGACCTTTGCTGCATTTCTGAGTCAGAAAATATTGCAGTCCCACAATAACAGCAGGCCTAAAATTTGACAAAAGAAATCACCCCTCAATTAAATTTTGCAGTATGACTAGCATACAAATTTAGGCAGTCTAATAAACTACTTAAAGAGCTGTTCCTCATTCTTTGCAGATGGCCACTACAAATCATATCCAAATATGACAGCAGTGCATTCATTAGCAGTGTTAGCAAAATAAATATTTTCAATTACAAAAATACATGAAATGAAAAGGAAATATTGAGTCAGAGCATCATCTGGTATAAACAGGCACAACACTGTTCAGGCAATTATTTTAATTTTATTTAATAATCTATAAATGCATGTTATACACACAGGATGGAGAGTGATAGGTTAGTCATTTGGAAATATTTGGTCTCACATGGAATTGGAGGGCATGCTATAGTGGGGTGACATAACACAAAGACTCCAATGTGGAGCATGCAGTTCTTCAAAAAGAAGGGTGCCGAGCTGCTGCAAACATTCTCCCTCACTTTTCCATTCTATACTAGTAGCAACGTAGACCCTTTAATGATGAAGAGATTTTTAATGTTATTCATTTCTTACGGGCTTCATAATCAGCCTTCCTCTTAGCTTGGAACTTTGCACCGTCTGGGTACTGAAATATGTTTTGAACACTTTTGAGTCAAATATCTACTGCAGAAAATCTTTCTATACAAGATTTTGAGAAAAGCTCTGTTGACCTAAAAACTTACAAATGTATATTTTTCCAGAGGTGAATGTGTATTGGATTTTTTCAGTTTTGTTTTAAGGACATTTCTATACCGAAACATCAAGAAATCATTTTACCAGCTACCTTGGATTTAATAACCTGGGTCACAAAACCAACCAATTCTCTGTACAAAATAATCTATCCTCTCTATTTCTTTTCAAAATATATATAAAACACCTGTTCAATACTTTTTTCTCCATGGACCAAAGAGTATGTTAACAACCTCTACTAACTGCCAACAAAACACTTGTTGGCTATGAACAGCACAAATCCTTTCTGTTCTGATTAACTGAGGGAAAGATTGGGCTCATTAAAACTAGGCTGTGCTTCACAAGCAGTGAACGAAGAGAGAAAGGACATGAAAGAGACAGGGTCAGGGAAAGTGTCTGGCAGGTAAGGATGTTATTTGTAGTTGTTTTCCTCCATATAAGCCCCAGCATTACTGCAAGAACTGTCTGTACTTTTAAAGACAAAAGAGAAATTTCTAGTTATCTGGGAAGGCAGATAGGATGGTCTAAGAAAGCAAAACAGTTCTAGAAGAAACCTTCACAGGGAGATTGAGCTGCAACTGAAAACCAGAGAGATAGGAGCAAGGAAGCACAGGTGCAGGAAAAGAAAAAAAAAAAAAAAAAAAAAGAAAACCTAATTTGAATACAAGTGCAGAGACACCCACGCTGTGAAGGTGGACGAGTTCTGTCTTCATGAAAACCTCATTAGCATTTACTGCAACTGCACGACAGCTTTAGCCTTGGAGGTAAGTCTGCAGGACCAAAATTAAGGTGCCAAAGCATTAAGTTTTATAGATTATCAGAGTTTGCCTGTAAGAGAGTGTTAGTTTTCTCCCATAAAGATAAGATAAGAAGGAGGTACTTCTACCAAACATTAGACTGAGAGCAGAGCAAGAGATAATACAGGGAACAGTGAAGAAGATGCCTGGTGCCTGTTTTGTTTGGAAAATAAAGAGTAAAATGGCAACCTTAAGCCTAACTCAGAGCAGCAACTGAAAAAGGTAGTCACTCTCATATTCAGCGTGACAATGCCCAAGTAGCTTTGTGAGCTGAACTTCAAATCTCTATGACTCAGTTGATCACCTCAGTAAAGGAGATCATAGGATTTCCCTGCTCCATGGAATAGTTCATTAAGATTCTCATTCATTCCAAATTAAAAGGCTGAAATTAGGTAGAATGGGTTTCTTCACCATGGGTACACAAAAATATGATAAAAGAGCCAATAAAATGTGTTGGGGATCCCAAATACAGGACAGCAATAGTTCGGAATTCAGAAAAAGTTTTTCCCCATGAGCATAGACAGGCAGTGGGGTTTGTCCCATGGAAGTGGTGCCATCTCCTTCCTTGGAGGGGTTCCAGACCTCATGGGATAACATCCTGAGCCCTGGTATCACTCCGTGGCTCAGCCTGGTCTAGGCAAGGAGTTAGAGTGCAGACCACCCGAGGTCCCTGCTGGCCTGAAGTACCTTACGATGATCCAGTGTTCTCAGTTCAAGAACATCAGAATGCTGAAGAGGATTCCTGGAAGACCTAATTAAGGATGAATCAGTAACTGGAAAAGGTGCAGTGCAGAGGAAGATTTTAAGGATCTCAATCTTTTTACCTCATTAGAAGCAGGTTAGTCGATGCATTGATCAGTGTCCTTAAGTACCACTTAGGAAGCACAAACTTGATAACAGAGGGCCCTTCATTCTGCCAGTAGATGGTATAACGGGATCCAATGACTGAGACAAAGAAAGTCTCAGAAAGAAAAAAACACAGGCATTTTTTTAAATGAACATAATTAAGCATTTAATTTATGGAAATCCTCTAGTCTCAACAGAATGTAAGTAGGCTCAATTATAGTTGGCGTTTGGGCCTTTTATTCTGTGAACCTTGAGCGCTGAATAACATTTCTATTCTGAAAAAGATCAACACAGGATAGAGTCTTTTCTGACCAAAAAAATGAAAGATGCATATCAGCCATTGACTGAGAAGATGCAAAAATAAAGTGTAGGAAGAGAGCCTATGGAGCAAAAGAAACCAAAATCCAAAGGAAATGGAAGTATGAAGTTGCACAGATGAGAACTATACACTGACATTATGTGGAAGACTGAAAAAAGAGAGACTCTCCCTAATTCGTTTCATCCCGGCTTTCTTGTGGTAGCTCTGCAGGGTTAACAAACACACAGATCATCAGCAAATCAGGCCTCAGGACTATAACTTTGCAGCGCATAAAGAGAAGGAAATCTGTGTAGAGCAGAAACCGTCTTTCTGTGCTCAGAAGGTGTTATGCCACTTGGGCTGCCACAGCCAGTACCAAGAGAGGAGTCAAGGCGAACAGCAGCACACTGGACGCCAGATGCAGACATGCAGAGCAGTCCTTTGTGGTCTCCCGAACTTAAACCAGTGCTGTGCAGGGCAGAACTGGGCTTTGCAGTTCCATGACAACTGGATAGAACATTTATTTCTATGTAGTACGGACACAACAGAAGACAGCCAAAAATTAGCTGAAAATGCACAGACAATACTCATAGGTATAAAGCATAGGTGTTTGGGAGAAGCAGCATAATTAATGAGGAATTTCAAACCTGCATGAAGGTCTGGTCCTGAGCTGGAAGCAGAAGCTACAGTCAGCACTTGTCCTAATACCATAGTGTCATTAAGAATATATTGCAAATAGTGAGGTTCCGGTGCAATCAGCAATGTGCTTCCTGATCAAATCAGATTCACCCTTTTAAAAGACATAGAAAATAACTAGCAAACATTTCTCTTTGTGTTATCACCTGTGCTCTTTGTAATATCACCTTGCTTTAGTTAGTTACATTAGGGGGGGGTTAGTATGGTAAGCGAGTGGAGAAAAGAAGTCTAACAAGGGAAACTGTAGAGCAGATTAAAAATAAAATAAAATAAATAAAATAAAATAAAATAAAATAAAATAAAATAAAATAAAATAAAATAAAATAAAATAATTCCTAGTAGGTGTGGTTTCTAGTGTGAAAAAGCTTGAGGATGCCTTCCGGGCATCGAAAACGCCTTTCACAACACTTAAAGCAGTCAAGTGGCAAGATTCATTATATTTAAAAAGCCTAGTACATTGCAATTCCCGCCCTTTCATTAATGTTTCCTGTTTCCCCGGTGCTGCATGGCTACCTGGTGGGACAGAGGCCGAGCTGCTGTGGGTGCCAGGCAGTACCACAGCAGTCACATCCCACGCCATGCAGATGGTCCATCAGGGTAGGGCTCCTGAGAAAGCGCCGTGCAGCAAGGAGCCCGCTGTACAAGCAACCATCTCCTCTATAAGCATATTCCCCCAGCTGCCCCCTTTCATGGAAAAAGATTTTTTGATCAGCTAGGCTCCTCAGACCCAGACTCCTGAAAGGCATCCGGTTAAAGAGAGAAGCAGAGTATCAGTAAAACGAATTCCATGATTTCATCAGTTTGAGTTACAGATGCAAGTTGCAGCAGCCCCATAAATTTTAGTCTGGCAGTATCCCTCCAAGGCTACTCTGCCATCCTGCTCTTGGACTATGTGCTGGGAAGGTCAGAAAAGCCCATTTTTAGGTTTTCTGTTTTCCTGACGCTGTAGCAATGACAGTTAGTAAAATCACATGATGCGTTAAGCCACTAGAAAATATTCCAAATGCTGCACACTTAAAGAACTGACCAATCTGTTTTGTAAGTGGGTATAGGTCTGACAGCAAAGAATTTTTGCACAAACACACTCTGTATTTATCCTATTCTTTAATGATAACTGCTTAGCAGAAGCCTACCAAGATCAGGGACTATACTCATGATTCAATACCAACAATCCTTTTTTCTGCAAAAGTACAAAACCCTTGCCTGTCAGCAGTGATTCCTTCCTGCAAAGTGCACTGAATCACTGCAAGATGCTTTCTTGATAACTGATTCTGCAGGGATATTTTTTGTAAGTCAATGAGCAGCCCGAGTTTTGTTTAATTGCTGCATTTTTATTTATATCATTCAATGCATTTAAAAGGCTGCTGTGGCTGGAATGGAAAGGAGGTTGTTACACTATCAAATATTTCTCCTGTAGGCTGACAAAAAGAAGCTGTCTCTTAACCTGATGGCAATGAAAGACAGCAAATGAATCATTGCTTGAGGAAATCAATTTATTTAGTCACTCTGTGTCGCTGTTATTTATTACTTGTCAGCACATGCTGTTAGTTCAATTAAATATAAAAAACCTGAAGTTCTCCTCCAGCCCTTCCTCCACCCCAATTTTTAAAAACACACAACAAACAAGAAAAATTACATGTATCTGCAGTGCTAAAGCAGAACCCTTTGGGTTTGTTGTGCTTCTCTTGTTTTAATTAAGCTTTGTTTATTAAACTTCTGCAGCTAAGGTATGGGGATTATTAATCTTCTTCTGTAGCTAAAGATAAAAGCAGAGAGAGAGGACAGTATAAAAGTACGGTTTAGAGTTCCCCACTGAGAAACACAAAAAAAGGGAAATGAAGTAGTGAAGAAAAGTGTTGATTACAACATTTTATCTCTAAAAATACAGGGAGCTGCAAATAGCAAACATTTTCTTCCTTTTTCAAACAAAGAAACAAGGAACGAAAACTCTTATTTTTATAGATGGGCGTGTCTGTCATTCCAAACTGTTAGTAATAAAGGTACATGCTGACTCACAATATAAACACAGATGTACAGAAAAACTCACATACATTTCAGTATTGCCTTTTCTCCTGCATCCATGTCCTTTGTTTAAGACAGGATAAGGGTAGATAACAGAATTTTTGTTCCTTGTGAGAAGATTCACTGTTCTTTGCTTAACAGTATAATTAACATGGAAAGCCTTCCTTATAATTATAAACATGAAATATAAATAATATAAATATAAAATCTACTGGTCCATAGAAAATTTGGCATTTGGAGATTTGCTTAGTACATGCCTTTGCTAAAGCAACAATAAATTAAAGTTACTATACCGGAGGCCCTTTTCCAACATTAAAGGGATAGTCTGAATTGCCATTCTAACCAGGTTTACATGTCAACCGAGTCAAAACACTGCCCGCTGATTCCTGACCCCAATTCCAGTTCTCAATGGTAAACATGTATTATACCCCAATAGCTTCAGGAGCTGCCATTCTTCACTGACCGCAGCTCTAACTTCAGTAAAGTTCATTCCCTTTGGCCTGTTGATGTTTAGTAAACAATACTGGCAACATTACCTTTTTCTCCAGCAAGTGAAGGTATATTTAGGGGCCCAGTGGGTCCCTGTTCTCCCCCTTCTGCTGTTTGTGGCTTGGCTTCCTAATACAAATTTCAGTGTTGGTTTGGGGCTGTGGCAGTGAAGTTAAGTATTTTCAAAAACTGGTCCACTAAAAAGCATTTCTGTCATTCACATCTTTGACACTCACATCATGAGACAATGAAAACCTTAGTAACTTCCTTTATCAGTTCTCAGACAGCCAATGCTTTTATTAAAACACCCCAACACAGCAAAACTGCAAGGAACAGGATTCACCACACTGGAATGACCCTAGCCTGCAAAGAGTCTGCCTGCACACCCCCATTATTCTGAGTCTACAGGACTAAGTTCTGCCAACTGGGGATTTAGTAAAACCATGATCTACCAATTCCTGTATTCGTTTATTTTACCAAATGATTAATTTACTTATGATAAGTACCGTCATGCCAAGACGTGTATAGGGGCATACTCTTAAAACAATAAAAGCACAGAAAGTGTCTCAATGGGCTCTTCTGCAAAGTAGATAACAACTACTGTATTTTTGAAAAGAATATGCAGATTAGTTTGTGAAACAATTGATGAAGCTCTAGTATTATGTGACCTGACACCAATATTTAGCAGGAAAAGACATATTAGAATGGCCTAAATTTTACCTAAATCCTGATATCTAACTACATCTATTAGCAGGTTCTAGCTCTTCAGAGGTGCCCAAACAATATAAAAGAATAGTCTCAGGAATTTAAAGGGAATTTAGACCATCTAAATAGGGCCCTACTATGGTAGATGGTGCCTATTTTAACTTTCTGGGAACAATATTAATAGCTCTATGCCATTTTACTATACAGATCAATTTAATAAGAAACCTAGGTCTTTAAAATACCCTTTTTTACACAGTTAAACAAGAAGGCAATCCATTCGTAGAGTTGCTTAGATCGACTGAGTATTTAAAGGAGTTAGTAGAAATTGAAGGTAGAAAAGATATGACCTGCCTTTACAATGGCAGGAGATCCCTTCAGTTAATTTTCCTGTTTTGCATCCACTACAGTTCCTGTATTCCTACACATCAAGGTCCTGATGAAGCCTGGAAAGCAAGTTGGAGAAGGTATCAATCAATTAATTTTGCTTGGGATATGCAGCAGATGGTAAAAGATAGTTCAAGTGCCTGTATTACTCACAAAGCAATCCTAGAACCTGTAGTGATACAGTAACTGGTGCAGCCAGAGAAATAGGAGACTAAAGCAGAAGCACTGGGACATGCAGTGTATAAATATTCCCCTTTATAGAGGAAAAAATGCTACTTTTGCTAAGTCTTGATGAAAAGCAACCTACCTGTCCCCAATTCCAGCAAACTGGGTTATCCATCCTAAGTCTGAAGCAGCACATTAGGACTTAAGTAACCAGGGTGCTGGTCTCAGCCTTCCCACTCATGACAATGACAATGAGAGCATTGCTTCATCCTTAAACTTCAACATTTTGTCTAAGTACACATACAACAAAATTTCTTTGTTTCTACTTTATGTTTGTCTAAACTGCAAGTCACTCCCCTTTACTATTCTGCTCCCATCCCTCTTTTTTTTTTTTTTTATTTAGGGAAAATTAGTGCTTAGAACTTGTTTATACAGTTTGGGTTCTGCTCTTGGTATATAGCTCTGAAATGGATATTAATAAAGCAATACAGCCCCCTAGTGTGGATGCAATTCAAAAGTTTAATTTCCATACAGTTACGAGTTTCTATAACCAGACTACATGGAGTAGCAATCACAGTGACCTTACTAAAAAAAAAATACTAATAATCAGAAGGATGTAGACTAGCAATTTTAATAGCTAAAATAGTTTATATTTGGAGCAGCTCAGCTACCATTTTTAAGTGAAGATTTGCATCACTTCAACAAGCTGGAATTAAATCATGGACCTTAATTCTGACGCTTTATATCTCAAGGAATGGAAGAACCTGGGCTCTCTCTTACGTGAGATAATCCAGCCCCATTTTCAGCAGTCAGATTTTTCACTGCTCGCTGTGCTGTGCCAACACAGCACATACATTCCAATCAGGACGCCTATCCAGGTCGGGAGGAGCAAACAGACAGGATTACCTGCTCCAATGAGCTCCCTGATGTGTTTCTCTACGTACCCACCTAAACACTACCCGCACAACAGCAGTACAGGAGGGAGGAGACAAGGAGGCAGCCTGGGAGCAAGGAACCTAGTGAAGATGCAGTCATAGGTCCTCACCAATATCCATATTCAGCTTAAGCGTCTTTCCCGGTACTCTATTTCTGCCTGTCTTTACAGGCAAGTTTCAACATGCTTAGGCTACACAGGCTTTTCTAGCCATGTCTCACGCCCTCTGTTCCTCTGGTGACCTCAGAAGTCTTTGTCTGCATTTGTTCCACTCCCCATAGATAATGTCGTCGGTGAAGACATGCAGAACTGCACACAGTACTCCAGGGAAGTAAAGCTGAGGTTTTGTAAGTACTAGAGTCAGAAAAGGGAGATGGGATGAAAGATCATAGATTTGACAATGCACAGTGGAAGCATAGTGGAAGCACCTAGAACAACTTTGCAGAACCATTACATACAAGAGGTAAAAATTCAGTTTCGAGTCTGACAACAATCAAGGCAGATCCCATGAAAAAAGACAGTATTTTCCCATGTGCTTAAGAAAGCAAAGATGCAGTGAACATGTGGGTGGTTTTTTTTTCAATTGTGCTGTACAATTTAATAACCATGCAATATTTACATTTACGCTTTTGGGGTCTATCCCTGCCGGTATGCAGAGTTAGTTTGATTCACTGTTATGTGCCTAAACCTTCTTACAAGCTTCATATTTTTCTTTATCTTTTATGTATTCCGTTCACATATTTCAGTATTAATGCCAAGAAAGGCCCATGAAACATGAAACTTGACAAAAAGATTCAGTATTTTACTATTTAAATTTGGCCATAAATAAGGCAAAAAACATTTTTTTCTCTCCATATATTGCAGATTGACAGCAATAAACATGAAGATTTATATTACTGGGACTAACTTGCAGGATTCCGTAATCAGTTTTTAATTTGGTGTCTATGCTCCAAAAGTTACGCTGTTCTTCTTTATGTTTCTGCATCAATTAACCACCTCATCTCCCTTCCTGACAAAAGGACCTATTTTGCAATTAATCTTCAATTATCTTCCATGAAAAGGACACATTTACCAATGTCAGCAATCTCATAAAGCCAAATCAGCGCTGATAATTTTAAGATGGGCATGTAAAATGCCATGTAACAACTTAATATGCATTCATGTGCACAAAACCTTCTTCCAATCACCGGTTTTCAGAAAACCCTTGCCATGCTTTATCCACAGATTTAAAACACAGTAACTCGAGTTACGACAGCAGCTTTTGTAGACTAATATTTAAAAAATAATGGGAAACAATCAAGCAACCACTTATGACCTGTATAGCTCTGACCGTCTAAGGAATCAGACGGTGAAGAGACACTGTGGCCCACGAGAGGGTCCCCACGGTGGCTGCTGTCTGTGAAACCGCGCTCCCTCGAATACAGGGCAGGCTGCAGGAGATCCCGACCCCGCTGCCCCGCTGGGTGGGACCCGCCATGCAGGGACATGACTGCCCATGTTTCACCTGGCACTTCATCTCTGCCCGCCTGGAGCAGCAGCGTCTCAAACCATCTGCACGGATGGATTTGATTCCCTGCGGTGCCACCTTTGTACCTGCTTCGAAGCAACCCGAAGCCAGCGATCAAAACTTTCCCTCACTGCCATTAATTACAATAATTTTAAAACAGCAAAGAACGTGTTTTAGAACATAGCTTTAAAAAGTTAGGCGAGGCACTTAGTCTCTTAGGCAAAATATTTTTGAAAGCAAATACTGTAATGAAGAGTGTTACAAAGAGAACTAATTCTTTTCTGAGGAAATGCCTGTGATTTGTTTCTCAAAAGTGGCACCTTGAAGTCTAATTATTATTCTCTTTGAAATCACAATAAAAATAACAGCAAAGTCTCTGAACAGAAATAATAGATACTTTTGGCTCTCTGAGGAGTTATGCCTTTTTATTTACCTAGTACAAACACAATCAACCCTTCTCCTCAAAAGAGCACTGTGCTTCATGTACAAGGACAGCCAAAATTCATTAGAAAATATTTCTGTTGCAGTCCACAATATAATCAGGATCTTTTTCCTCACGCTGACCAACACCCAGTGTATATTTTTTCCCAACAAAGAACTTGAACAAAATACAAGTAAAATTATTTTAAGGTTCATTAATAATTCATTACTGCATTTTGCATACAAATTGCCTCTTCCTCCAAGTGCAATATTAAATTTATTTTTCAAGGAAAAAATCAAAGAGATAGTTAAAAGAACAATAAAACAGATGTATAAGAAATATTTTAAATACACTGGGTTTTTTAATTGTGCAGTGATACAACTCAATATAAGAACCCATGTAATTTAGCTGATCTGCTTTTAACCTAAGCAGCAATAGTATGATACCCTAAAAATGAATTAGCATTTATGTAATCAATCCCATGAAGTTTCTCTTATGATGTACTTATTTTTTTGTAAACAGTTTAATTTAATGTTCTTGGAATCCTTCTCCTCTTTCTCCTCTCTTAACTTGAAATTTAATTAGGCCATAATTACAAATCTTTTATGTCATATTCACATTAAACTGTTTCATCTTTGTCACACGACACATGAAAGTTAGTATATGCAACTTCTTGATACGGACCTTGAAAAAAATAACCTCTGACAGTTCAACACAGTACACAATGAACTTCTAAAGGTGACCTGGAAAACCAGTAGGAAGATGGAGCTCAATTCAGCAACACATGTCCAGCAAGTAGAAGAGAACTACTTTCTAGTTTATCATTACTTCCAGCAGCATTTCCTTGCTTCCAGATAACTGCAGATGTATCGTTCTGCAGCATTACTGAAAGGACTTTGTACATTTGCCTGCATCAGTTTGGGTGGGACAGGAAACACGCTTCTAATTAAACCTGATTTACATTCAGCTTTCCTAAAACACCCCAAGTTATACCTTACCAAGGCACAGCTTGTGCACAGAGTGCATGCATTCCTTCTGCATGCAGTCAGCAAGGAATCACCTCTGCAGGAGATAAAGCCAACGTGTTGGAATACCAGTAAAAGAAAAGGAAAGTCACAGGTCCATAAACATTCGTCCCATCAATCAACTATTACTGCATTGTACATTTATCTTCAATATTAAGGACCGATTTCTGTTTCATTCATTTCACTTGGGATTTTGCGGGCCTGATCAGCGTTACGGCAGATTGCACAACCAGCAAATGAATCTTGACACAAAGAAAGAGAGGCAAACAATAAGGAACAAGTTCTCCTACTGGTTGAGATATACAGGGTTGCACAGTAGGACTAGGAAGCAAATCTCCTTGCAGGTGAGCTTTTTTGCCCAGGCAGGGCAAGGTATTCAGTGCCTTAAGGATCTAAGTATAGCAGCAGTAAAACTTTTTTTTTTTTTTTCGTTTAACATCATTCCATTAGCCCATGACTTTACAAAGAACAAGGCAGCACATCCAGGTTTTGCCAACTATCTTCTTCTCATTACCTGCATTTGTTTCTCTGTACTCAAATAAATCAGAAGTTCACCAGCCAGCCAGATGAAATTAACTGAAGAGAATGCACACATATTCCAAGACAGTTACTTTTTGAATTGGATATATGTATTCTAACTTACATCATCCACTTGCTAAAAAATAATAGAAAAATTTTGTTGCCGGGTATAACTGATTACAGAGAGATGAAATTTACTGAGGTCACTGCCATCATTTAGTCAACATACACTGTAATTTTCCCAGCTGTATTTAATGAAGGTTTTAGTCTATAATCAAATTTACACTGCAGTATTTTCCCACCATTTTACTCAGAATACTGTTGATTCTAGAGGAAATCAATCATAATTTAAGAAATATACAAGAAATATATTTAAGAAATATATAAGAAGCTTGCTACTAAAAACAGTGCACTTGACTACCAACAAAGAAATGGAACAGGGTAAAAAAAGGGGTTAAGTAAAAGGGGAAAATGAAAAAATGAAAGGGAGAAAAGAGAATAACAGGAAAAAAGGAAGGACAAAAAATTGTAAAACTTGCAAGAGAATTTAAGACATAAGATTTGAACTGAACAAGGTCTGCAGTGATATTACAAAATAGAGTGTGGAATACTGTTGCAAAGTATTTAATTTGGTTTCTAACAACTAATGCAAAATCAGTAGTAGCAATATATAATACACCATTTTATTTAACAAGGACCACATTTGTAAACATCACACCTTAAAAAAATTGACTTCTACACGTTTATGTAAACAAAGACACACAGAAATATTTTTATATGCATTCGATAAAACCAGCACTAATTCTAAACAAAATCAGAACTATTTTAATTGTTGCAAGAAATCATAGCAGGAAAATTAATCCTATAATACAATTACCTTAAAAAAAATACCCTTGAAATGGATAAAAGTAGAATTATTTCAAAACCTTATATAATAGATATAAATAAATCAAATGCCTTTTCTGAAAAGCATTTATACTGAAATTAGTTGGATTTTCCTATTTGCGGGGGACATGAAATTACTATGTCAGTGAAACGTTAAAAACTCAAGGTCTTCTAAACAGTCTGATTTGCCTCATTGCTTTAAATATCATGCCAAACATTCAACAAAAAAGCTTCGTAGTCAAGAAAAAATCCTGTTTTCTTTATTTCATTTATGACATCAAAGACAAACAGCAGTGGAGAGTGACAAAATTAAATGACCAACAGTACAAAGACTCTGGTATTTGTCACTTTCAGGCACTTTCATAACTCTGAAAAGAACATAGTTCAACTGTTTATCTGAAGGGGAAAAATCCTTCCCCTTAGGAATTCAACTTTCTAACAATTAAGTATGCTTTTAAGTGAATCATCATTCATTTTAACTAGAATAGCTACATTGCGATGAGCTGGGTCCCAGGGAGAAATAAGCAATCTCAAATCCCATCACAGAATGTTGAAGGCAGTCACATGACAGAAGACCTCTTCAAAATGGTATTTTAACAAACTACATATAAATCAAGTTTCTTAAGTAGTTTAAGAAGTTGCTAATAAATAAAACAGCTGGTAATTTCTAACTATCAGCATTACAAAGAATTTGATTCTCCTCATCTTCCTGAAAGGCACCAGGTTCCTATGATATCTGTATACAGTGTGTGACTCCTTGAAGAGAAACCCCAGCACAAAGAGACCTGATCTCAGTGAAGCATCAAGCTGTGCATGTCACAGAGGCAGCACATTAAAGGCAATAAACCAATATCAATGGTTTAAGCCACAGGTCAGGATTCACAATAGGGTTTGAACAAGAAACATCATGCTCAACCCAAATATACTTTAGCACTGAAGAGAACATCACATTCTTCAGAAAAAATACTGAAAATTAAATCCAAACAATCTCAGGGCTGTTTTTTCACATCACCAGCTTTCATCAGAGCCTTAATAGCTCTGGCCCTCATCTCAAGCTCCAGAAGCTCCAGCTGCTGTGCTGATGGCTGAACATCTTCTGATGGAGGAATGGCTAAGGTTGTTGCTTTGGGCTCCTTTGGGCTGGACTCTGCCAACCCCAGTATCTCATTCACACTTTTCTCAATGTCCTTCTGAAGGTCATCTATCTGACTGGCCCCACTTTTGGCAGTGTTTTCTGGCACATATGGGCCATCTTCTTCATTGCATGGGCCTTCGATGTCACTGTCATATGCATCTGCATTTATGCTGAGGACATCACTATCTTCTCCTTTGCCTGTAACACAAATGTAACAATCATACAGTCGCCTAACAGAAGCATTTTCCTTTCAACTTAACAGAATCTCTTCTGCTTAAAGTGTTTCTCTGCTGATTAGGAGAGCGGCAAAAATTTAAGACGATTGATTCCTCTTCGTTTTCTCCTCCAACTTTTAAAGCTGATCTAATTTAGACAAGTGTTAATGCATTTTTATTCTAATTTAGAAGAATATGCAGTATAGCAAAGCAGCAGTGCCAGGAAAATTTATTCCATCCTATGGAGTTACATGAGCTATTTTCCTAATTAAAATATCATAAGGTTTATATCATAAAGAAGTCTCTGCAAAGGCAAAATTTATTATTGTTTATTATCTTTAAAGTAAACTTAGTTTGCAAAATGCAATTTAAAAAATGACACTTTAAAACCATTTTATGTATTTTAAAAGGAATGGGACACTATACTCAGGCATAGTACTAAAAATTAACAGAAACTCCACTCAAAATGCAACTATTCAAAATCTATCAAAAGTATTTCAGATGTATTTCACTCAGTAAAAACATTGGGAAAGTCACGGCATTGGCTTTTAATGCTGGCTTAAAGTTGGAGATTATTTTAAAAAAAAAATTAGAAGAGTCACTGCAATAAAATTAAAGCGAAACTCTTAACAGAACCTGAGTAACTGTTCTCACAAGCTGGCTACAGAGAGACGATTGCTTTTGACACACTGGCCTCAGAAATTATGAATCCTTCACCAAGTGTCTATCTGTGGAATCTTAGAGTAGGATTGGTTCCTGGATAAAATGAACAATTTATGGTCAGATGATGGTAAAGTTACTGATTCTAAAGGCTTTATAATTGCTTTTGGTCATAACACTATCCAAAGGTATGGTTGTATTCCCTATTAATTCATAATGAGGGTTTAGAGCTAAAGATCTGTGGGTTTGAAATACATATAATTTTTTACCATGAAGATTCAAAGAAAGTTTACATTCTTTGTAAGCCACTTTAGTCTATAATGATCCTCTATATATCAAAAATAATCTTTATTTAACATATATTCAGACAGTATTGCAAATCTTATTTTTTAAATTTTTCTTTTAATTCTCCTTTATAAATATGGGACAGCACGAAGACAAGGGAGCCAAAGTACTCACAGTACTGCACACTGATGTGGACTAGTGGCAATGGGCAAAAATTAAAACACATGAAATTTCATCTAAACTTTTTGACTGTGAGGGTGGTTGGACAGTGGAGCAGGTTCCCCAGAGAGGTTGTGGAAGCTCCACTCTTGCACATATTCAAAACTTGACAGCATGTGGTCCTGAGCAACCTGCTCTAGCTGACCTGCTTAAGCAGGTTCAATGATCTCAAAACTGCCCTTCTAACCTAAACAATTCTGTGACTCTCTGATTCTTAAAATTAGTATGTTGACATCTGGTTTTAAAAGGTTCTCTTTCACTAAACTCTTAATCTGCTTGTTAATTGCTAGTTTCATCCATCCACACCTTTGGTTCCCAAACCTCAAATCTGAGGGCCAGGAGTATTGATTTGCAAGGAGTTAATTTTCTCCACAGCAGCCTGCATGGTGCTGTGTTTTGGACTGTTTTCTGCAACAGTGTTGATGACACAACAGTGTTTTGGCTAGTGCTGAGCAGTGCTTGCAGGGCCTCAGGGCTTCCTCTGTTTCTCACTCTGACCCAACAGCCAGTAGGCTGAGGTCGGGCAAGAGGTTGGAAGGGATACACAGCCAGGACAGCTGAGCACAACTAACCAAAAGGATATTCCCCCATGTGACATTGTCCTCAGCAATAAAGCTCAAGGAAAGAAGAAGGAAAGAAGGATGCCCATGGTTATGGCATTGTCTTCCCAAGTAACTGTTATGCATGCTGAGCCTCTGCTTTCCAAGAAGTGGTTCAAAATTTGGCCACCAATGGGAAGCAGTGAATAAATCCCTTATTTTGCTCTGTTTCAGTGCACAACTTTTGCTTCACTTATTAAACTGTCTTTATCTTGACCCATAAGCTTTTCTTGCTTTTGGTCTTCTGATTGTCTCCCTCCACCACAATGGGGAAAGACCAACTGAGCAGCTGCTGAGTGCCTACTACTGGCTGAGTCAACCCACCAAAAGATTCCTTTTGATGCCAGTTACGTATTAAGCAGGAACATATTAACAGTCATTCGACTCTGTCCCAGAATTAGCATGGACCAGGAAGCCGGGCAAAGCCACCTGGGTTTCCATTCAGAATGTGGAGCCTCCAAAACTATAATACAGTGTTCATAAAAGCTCATTGGCCTACAAATGTTTAGTTAGTTGATGAGCTTCAATTCCTTCTTTTGCAGTTGTTGTTTTACCTAGTAATGAAGATCATGGTTGGTCTTTCGCATTATCTTTTTCATTTTGGTACCTTTTACTTTTTTCCTTCAGCTACACTTGTGAAATTCATTTTAGCACACTTAAATCTGTTTCATATTTTTATTTTATCCACTTTTGCTTATCCTCTCATTCCCTCTTTTTTCCCACAGCATCACAGGCTGTAACTCAGCAGAAGGATTAGAATTACATTTTTAAATTTGTATTGGTATTCGCAAAAGCTCTTTAAAGCTAACATCTTGAGTGCAGCCACTGTTACAGCCCAAAGCCATCATGATACTCTAGTTGATTAAGTCATAAAAAACAACAATCAAGCAATCACCTGCAACAGTCATCAATTCCCTTTGATAATGCAAAAGTGGAAGAGATCTGCAGGAAATCTGTCAGTTCTAAAGCCATTCCATAGAGTACAACAAGTAACATTTAAAGCATTCCTCACAAAGCCATAGCAAGCTTCTCCTAAAAGTTTTGATGCTTTTATTATGACTCTTTATGTGTAACTCCCCTCACTAATTACTTCAGAAAAAAAACACACTTCGTCTTTTAGACAACATTCTGAATTGTGAAATAGGAGTTGCAGGAAGCAAATAATGTTAGATCTTTACAGAAAAGAAATATAGCTTATAAGAATTTGCAACACAATTTGATTGGAAAAGCTATTTCTGATGTTATGGCATCCAGCTAGTCCAAATGAAAACGAATAGACTGAGTTAGAAATAACTACAATTCTAGTGCTTCATGTACAAAATAATGCTGGCAGTTGTTATACAGTGCTGATCTAATGATTGGACTAAAACAAATACTGCTGCGGGTTAAGAAAACCTTTTCCTTAACGCAGCAGGTACTCAAATGTGTACCACTAACTTATCTGCTTTTGCATTTTGTATTCTGCCCATTACTGTATTATTACCTGAATTTCTCACTCACTATGTTTTTGCATTTAAAAAGAGAAAATATGTAAGACAAGATATTCATCCTCAAGATTCAAATATTTGAGTGTGTACTTCCACTGGCACTGACTTCAAGTAAAATAAGCTGGTTATCACAAGTGGTGGTTGTTAAACACCATTCCATTGGATCTCAGCTCTGCACAGTCAAACAAATCAAGACTGAACCAAATGACTAAATTACAAGCAATTCTTTGGCAAACAATTATTATAATGGATTTCTATGAATGTCAAAACAGGGTACTGTAGACTCTTGCGATGATCTCAACACAAAGTAAAACTGCCTCTCAAAGAATTCAGCAAATGGTAATAGCAACTTTAGCAATCACCTATACACCGAGAAATTGCAATGGCTGAAGTTCCCCTTCAGCTGAAATATTAGATATGAAGAGCCAAATGAGCCTTTGCAAGAGCCTCAGTCATGTTCCAGAAGCTAAACCAGCAAAATTTGAAGAGCTGCAATTTGCTTCTAGTCATAAAAAACCTCCCAGTCTTAAAAAAATCTAAGAAGCCAAAGTTCCTACAATGTCTTCTTCAATGTTCCCTTCTCCTTTTCTGGAATTGGGTACGAGGGAAAGTTTGTAGCCCTACACCAGCTGATTTCTAAGATGATGATTCCCTGTAATTGCTGCCACTGTTCAAAAGACAGCTATCAGTTTACTAAAATTAGCCACTGCCCAACATCAAGAACACAAAATTCCAGCTTTCCCCACTACATACCTTGTTTTGATTCCTGGCCTTCCAGCTTGTTGTCCTCTCTCAGAGAAGAAGTAGAGTCTATACTGTTGTCCTGCCTGGAAAAAAATAAAAAGACATTTTAATCTATGTCTTTTATAATTTAAGAGAACTTTTCAAAGAAACGTTTACTTTAACTAAAAAATTACATGGTGGTGGGCTGATAGTCCAGGTACAGTATGATTAAAGGAAAAAGAAAGGCACGGAATGCTAATCTAAGCATTTGATAATGAGCTTTTTTTAGTAATACACAAAGATAAAGCAAATATTTCTATTATACCACAGCCTTTCAGAATAACAATCCACACTGATAGCCTCTCCCTAGTATTAGGAGCTTTTCTCTAAAACTCACAATCAATTGTCACACAGTTAAATGATTTTTTTTTTAAAAAAAAAACAGTTTCAGGTGCATTCAAATACTATTACTGTTTTCTTTTGAAATTAAGAAGCTATTTTCATGACTTAACATCACCCCACCGACATCCACCTCTTTTACATCACAATCTCATAGTTTCACAATGTTTTTAAAAAGAAACACAATTCAACTGTTAAATTGTATTCAGTGTCTGCATTTCTTGATTTCTTCTATTTAGGGATTTGTACCCTTTGCTTGTAAAGTTTCAACTGCTTTATGTAAGGGATAAGGAAGAGATACTTCTGTGAAATGTTCATGTCCTTCAGACATTTTGCACGTACTAGTTATACAAACTATGAAAATGCTGTGAAATACACAGGAAGAAGGAAGACAGAAGGACCCAGAATCATAGGAAGAGTTCAATTGCCATGTTTAGTAAGCAATTGCCAATTCCCTACCCTGAATGTCAGTGTGGCACTGGTTTCATTCATATTAATATGGAATCAATACAACTATCCTGCCTGTGAAAATTAAACAAGACTATATGAAGGACAGCAGTATTCTGGTATCACAGATGTAAACAGAATGACTTTAACAACTTTCTTTTCAGTAATGGCTTTTCCTAAATTGGAATACAGATGTATTTTCCCTATGCATTCAAAGATATGTTTTTTTTAAGGTGTCCAATGCCTATATCAAGAGGGAGAACATCACACTACTTCTAACCATCTTGGTCTGAGAGACAGAGTTGTTTTGAGTGCCATTTCCTTTTCTGTAGTAACAAAGATTATGAATCAATACTCTTCTGTTTCTCCCATTTTTTGCACCCATTGAAACATAAATGTGTGTGGTAGCATGCAATTAAATGATTAAAGAGAATGTGTAGCTATTTCATATACTCACAGCACCTGAAAAGAAAAAGATTTTTAAATGTTCTGCACCTTAAGCTAGGAAACCACAAGAGAAATGTATTGTCCAATGCCATTGTAATAAACTAGGAGTAGACTTTTTACTGTGATGCACTTTTTTCAGAACTGAATGGTATATATCCTTTCAGTTTGCTTTCCCACTTGGTCAACTCAAGTATTCTCCCAACCTTTTAATCTCTGTTGGGCTTTCCAATCCCAGCCAAGGCTGAATGAGAAGGAACAGATACAAACTAAACGTTCAAATAGCTCTGCTGAGTGGGAAGTTCTGTATATGGACTAGACGATCTCCAGAGGTCCCTTCCAACCCCATGTGATTCTGTGATATATGGCTAACCCCTTCAGAAAATTATTTAAACTTTGCCTCTTCACAAACAGAGTTTGTCCATTTCTTTTCTACTCCAGTCATCACTCTTATAGCACAATGGCCAGAGGTTTTGCAACAAGGACTGCAGCCCTCACCTGTTACGTGTAAAATAAGGAATTCAACAAATAAAATTATCAATTGAAAAATCACATATCAAAACTTGTTGCAAAGTTTCCTCCTGTTGCCTTGACACTATCACTGATTACAGAAAACCATGTACTTTTAAAGACTACCTACTGCAAGCAAAATAATATTTAGAACCCAAAAGTACTTTTACAGCACGTTTTACATTTTCAGGATTGACTGGATTGGACTGTATTGCTGGTAAACCATCACTACCTCATTTATTAGGCTGGCATTTTGCACCATCTTGTGGCCAAGCAGAAGCATTTCAGTTCACAGTTCAGATCTGTCCTCATCTTACAAACCCTGTTTAATTTGTTTGTTAGTAAGAAAAAATTTTCCTACTTATCTATACTGCCATATAGATTTAAGAAAGGGTAGCACAACATCATGTCTCCAAACAATGAGAGCAGAAGATACATTAATCTAAAATTAAGGCACAATATACAAATTTAATACCCTCTTCTTTCATGCCATGCTATTAAGTAGCCACAGTAATTTGGAACTCCCTCTTTTCATCAGTCTTTAAAGATACTTCTCCCTCAGGATGACAGTGAGATTCAAAGTCACTCTTCCAAGAAATAAACTCCACTTCTTTTTTTTTTTTTAATAGGCAACATTTGCACAGCATGTTCTTTTGAGCAGAAAGGAGCTAACTATTGCAGTTTATTGATGAGAAATGCTGTAAATTTAAATTTGCCCTAAGCTAGCTTTTCATGTTAGTGTACTCCACAGTAGTGCAATGCTTACCTGGGATCACACATATGGATTTTCACCAATTTTACTTTTCAGTATAAGCCTCTTCTAATTCTTAGGAATTAACAGCATGTTCTTTAGACAGTGCCTGCTACCAGTGATAGGCCTGATGTTTGCAGTTACTACAAAGGAACGGGATGCACAGAGGCTCTTGTTTATACTTATTGCTATAACACCCAAGATCAGCTCACTGGAGGGTTGGAAAAGGAAAAAAAATAAGAGGGGTCCTCACCTGCAGGGAAGAGTGGACAGGACAGGTGACACAAAACTGACCACCAGGGTGTTCCATTCCATCTGCCCCGTGCTTAGTATAAAAGGTGAGGGATCAAAGGGGTAAAACTTCTTCTTCAGTGGCTGACGTCCAAGGAGGACTCTGCCTTTTAATCTGCCTTTGATCTCAATCTGTGCACTCCCGATACCAGATCCAGAATCTAGTTCTTTTCCGTCACTGAGTCCAGTCTGGGACTTTCGCAGTGCCTGCCAGTGACACGACTGTCATCCTGGGAGCTCGATATGATTTTATATGTATTTCATTATTTTCTTATTAATATTGTCTTTTCTTTTTATTATTTTATTATTAATATTTCATTAGTTTCTTTTTCAACCCATAAGTTCTCTCTTCCTCTAACTCTCTCTTCTCTCCACTGAAGGGAGATGCTCTTGCTTCTCTGAAGCAATGGAGGTCAAAGAGAGCATCGGTTTTTCATTCAGTGGCTGGCCCAGCCCAAAGCATGACAATGAATTAAAATTTGCCTTTGCAGCTACAAGTCTAAAAAATATTTCTAGAAGTCTCAAGTCCTCATAAGCTTCCCATGCATTTCTGTTCCAATGAGTTTTCCATTACAGATGAGAACTAAAACAACAAGTAAGCAATTAAAAAAAAAAAAGGAAAAAAATCATATGAAGTAGTGCTCCTCAGAAAGGCATCCCAAATAACACATGCTAATCAAATACTTTAATGTGCTATTTTTTTTAAGTGTTCCTAAGTCCAATTACACATGAAGTTTGAGGACAGCGTAAGAACAGAAGACTCTGAACAGATGCCAACTGCTAACTGATGCTAATTTATCTGTTCAGTGAATGATGTAGCCTATTCTTCCAGCAACTGTGAATGGTGAGTGTAACAAAATTGTCCTAGAGGGGTAAATATCAGATGGCAGCTGCATGCTTGTGAATAGCCCAGTACCCAGAAGCAAAACATGTTAAAGCAAGGCAATCTTTTAAACTACTACCCTCTTTAAAACAAAAAAAAGCAAAAACTGCACTCAGGACTGCAAAACAGCAAGAAGCCTAAAAAGTCTTGGAAGAGCAAATATTAAATTGCAGACTTTCAGACAATGAAAAAAAACGAGCACATTAAATTTTTCAAAGCAAAAGTTCATTTATACTCACACACATAAACATGGGATCGCTATAATGATACTAGCATGCCTGTTCTTTTAATACATGTTTATTACTACAGAAAATAATTTACTTTCAGTTCTTCTCTTGGAGACTATTTAAAATACTAATTCAAGGAACAGGAAAGAAATAGCTCAAGAACATGCTAATACCTTTTGAATAAGATGGGAAGAATGCCTACTTGATTTTGCAAGACATTAAGTGGCTAACTACTTTCAATGAAATATCTGTCTTTTAGTTGGAAACCTGGCATACAGCAATTTTCTTTTGGTTTAACAGTATGCTATAGCAGACAGTGACACAGAAACAACAGCAAAAATCTGACAACTGCATAGTTCAAAATCTAGACAGAGCTCACAAGTAATGAACTCTATCTATTGTAACAGCAGTTTGCAGTTACTGGCAAATACACACCCTGCTTCATAGGTTATTCTGAATGCTTATTCCAGGATTTCTAGCATTTAACTCAGAAGAAGCCAATGACAAAATAACAGAGCAAGTGTTTTACACACTAATGAAAGCATATGAAGCTTCTACAGAGCTGAAATTTAGGAAAAGCCTCAGGACTTCTGGTTCTGGTAAATGAGAACTTCATATGTGCATCAGAATAAAAGAAAGTTCAATTTACAATTACAGATGCATTATTATCCAAAAGTTTGACATAAAAATCTGAATTTCGCGATGTTCCCTGTACATGTAAGAACTTCTCTAAATTCCTGCTACCTTTAGTTTTAAAGACAGGAAGCAAGTCTTTAAAGACAGATAAGCATTTGCATATTTGGGGGGAAAAAAAAGTACAGACTATACTCTTCTAAGAAAGCCTGTGTATTTTGATACACTTTTAATTTCTTCAGATATATTGATTTCAGCTTTCTGGATTTCTACTGAAGTATGGATATTGCTCAAGGTATAAGTTTGTTGAATTATATCTCAAGGATGAGAAAAACAAACTTGTTTTAACAAGTTTTTGACTAAAGTAAGATTTGCTATTCACATTTTCCCTTCCCATGTTTACATGTCCATGAAAACAACTAAGAGAAGTCAGATTAAAACCAAAAAACTTTAATGTTGCATTATTAATAGAATGAAGAATAAAGTAGTCATTTACAAAAAGCCACAAGTAATGAAGACAAACTGTGAGGAACCGACAGTTTGAATATAAACAAAGAAACTGTCTTTTTTCAGTCTGAAAAGTCTTTTCTTTTCCAGGGCAAACAAGTTCACCCATTGAAACTCAGGTGATAATTAAAAACATATTAATTACTACAAACAATAAAAGTTTAGCTCAGCAATGAAGTTTTTACTGCTTGTTTTTCATTTTATCCTCCCTGCCTATTGACCAACTTGTTGGCTGAAACAGTTTTCCGAAGTTTCGCGAACTTGCATTTGTATTTTTTTACACACAGGTTGCCAAAAAGTTAACCTAAATGCCCAGAAATTAGAACTGTTTATTAAAAAGGGCTTGTGATCTTTTTGCAGTTGTAAAAGCACATTGGTTGTACTCACCAAGCCCAGTGGCTTAATAAAACCTTAATTTTCCTCATTTCACACTTCTTCTATCCCTTTTTTTTTTATATCATCCAAACAGTTTTCCCTTTTTGTTTTTTGTTAAAGCGAACACACAGCTGAACCTTTGAGCCAAAGTTCTGAGACAGCAGTCCTGTGTGTAGCATACATTTTTTTAACCCACTTCATTAAAAGGAGAAGACAAGCCACAATTCCTACACCAACATATAATTTCCTGGCCAGTCTGAAGGATGGAGACAGAGACGCAGAAAACAAGGGCAACTCAACCACTCTGTTTGTCAAAGGAAGCAACCTGCTCATAATTTTGATTAAGATCTCCTGGGTTTTTTTCACTTTTTTAAACACAACTTCTTCTTGAATTTGCTGTCAGTTACTCCTCACATCTTTCTCATCAGCAATGTAAGGTGACCTAGCTTTGTCAGCTTTTAGTAACTGCAGAAATGGTTACAGAACTTGGTCAGTTTGAACTCTGCTGTACTTCAACACAGATATGAAAAAGGTAGACAACACCAACTTCAGTTTACTCACTGCTGCTGTCTGGAATGTCATCTCTACAGTGTAAAAACAGTAGATTTCCAAACTGCAATTTAGATCCTATAGACAACATTTTCATGAAACTTTCCTGCTTACCACAGGCAAATGCGTTGTTAAATATCTTCAGATACCCACTTATTTAAAAATGGTAAATCCTGCTTGCTTTCCTTATTTTGTTGCTTTATTCATTAATTGAAAATAACAACGTCCTCTTTCTGTTTTTACCAGCTCAAACCCTTACTTTATTTGCATACAAGCAAGACTTTACTCAATCTGCTGCAGCTGAGGGACATAAATACATGCCTCAACGATAGCTTCATAACACCTTACAGCTTTGGAACTGCCTTCCTGAAATCTAGCAGCACTATCTCTGCCATAACTCTTTAAGTTGAAGAACATTTCACATACTTTGCAATAGTAACTTTGCAATAGTAACTAACTTGTGAATTAGGCCTTGAAAAAAAAAAAAAACAAAACCATTTAATTTCTCCAAACATCAAAATCCTGGGGCATTTTTCATCGTCTCCTTAGCCAGCAAGTGTCTTCTATTTAGAAGTTCATTGGCAAAACATCCATCTCTTAAGAGAGACTCCCTCAGATAAAAAGATCTGTTATTTAGTGTATTTCCTCATTTTTGAATTTTTTATTTTGCTTTTTTAAATAGCCAGCTGAGGGCAATGTCCAAAATAAGAAAATTAATCCACATAAATGAGTGTACTGACACCATTCCAAGAACAAGTAAGCAATAAATAGCAAAGGCGGAAGATACAGTCACAAAGCAGTTCCACATGGAATCCTACAAGAAATAGTGTCAGAGAGTATTAAAAATATATCACACGAGAAAACTGAAACATCATTGAACTTAGTATCAGTCCATTTTCTAGTATATTTGTATAATGTATAAGATGTGATCAAAGAAAATTACTTCACTCAATAACTTCATAGCTTGTTCTAACTAAAGACAGGATCAGAAACCAGGTGTCTCTTAAATCAAAAATACAGACCAGAATGTGAAATTTGGGTTACTATCACTATCTTCCCCATCCATCTGCTCCTGTTTGGCAAGTCTAGATCAAGTAACCAAAACAGCAATGAAGAGCTACTTCAATCTGCCCAACACAAATGTATTCTCAGAGGTTTATTAAGGTTTGTGCACGGAATCGGCAGAGCAGCTGTAATCAGGTCAGCAATGAAAACAGAAAAGCTTTTTATCTTGTATCCTACAAACAAGTTAGACTCATTTGATCCATTGTGGGTGATAACTAGTAACTTTATTTTCCCCTTCACTTCTTCCATAGGAAGTATCAGAAAGAGTTCACCTTTTCAATAGACTTCTCTTTAAAAAACAGGCAAGTGTTTTAAGAAAAGGTTAAAAGGTGTTGGTCTTTACAAAACTGACAGATGGCAACCTAAGAGTAAGAATACAGAAGCCTGTTCTTGAAACTCTAAACATTCTACAACACCTATAACAGTGAACATGGGAACAGGTGAGTGTCAGTACTGCTTCAACCAGGGCAGGAATGAAGGACCAGAAAGAAGGGTGGAAGAGAAGAGATGAACTCAGCTGAACTGAAACTATGCATGTAACACAGTTCACTGGCTTAAGTGGGAAGGGGTCACTCAACGTGCTTTAGCTCACTCAAAGAGGGTTAACCTAAATCGTATTACTTCACTTCTGCTGCAGGCTAGGACTTTGCACATGTTCAGTTACCACAACTCAACTGATGGGTGGTAACATCACTACGAAACTCAGTTATGTGCTCAAAACACATTTAATGTTTGTCCTGAATTTAGGTAAAATGGAACTAATTTTCTGTTCAGTAATGCTACTTTTTAGCTGTGTCTCTTCTAACTAACTAAACTCTGAAATTAACAGTATATTGTTCAGAAACTGTTCACTCTCACAGTGATAAGACCTGATTATAACAAGGAATGGTATGCAGAGAGGCCCTTGCTCATACTAATTGTTTATTAACAACCAGGGTCAGGTAAATTTGTTGTTTGCCCCATTGGAGGGTCGGAAGTAGAAAAAGTTTAGAGGGGTCACACCTGTAGGGAAGACCGGACAGGACAGGTGACTCAAGACTGACCAACAGGGTATTCCATCCCATCCGCATCACGCTCAGTGTAAAAGCTGAGGGATCAAAGGGTCAGCACTCTTCCTTCAATGGCCAACATCCGAGGAGGACCCTGTCTGTTTGTCTGCCTTTGATCCCAATCTGAGCATTCCTGACTCCAGATCCAGAATTCGGCTCCTGTCCATCACCAAATCCAGCCTGGGACTTTCATCTATGCCTGCTGGTGTCGTGATTGTCATCCTGGAAGCTTGAGATGTTTTTGTATATATTATATAATTTGTTTTCTTTTTTTCCCTTTTCTTATTATTATTTCATTATTTATTAATATTTTCATTAGTTTACTTTTTTCTAAACCCATAAATCTCTTTTACCACTCCCTCTCCTCTCTTTTTCTTAGAGGGGGAAGGTTCTTCATTAGAAGGACTGTCATTCTGATTAGTGAATCTGATCAAAACCATGACAGATTTATTGGCACCCAACATGGGGCTTGACTGTGGTATGACTAAGGCCCTGGTAGATTGTCTGAATAGTTTGAGTTCCAGCCTTCTGAGATTAAAACAGACAGCTCACATCATGTTTTTAGACAGAATATAGTATCGTATGTTGATGGGAATTTCTGCCAGGTCACTTGATTCGGCAGTGTATAATTAGCCTTACATGTTCTATAATTTACTTGCTCTTTGTATCTGTACACGGTGGTTCAAATGTGGTATTCTGGTACTGTGTTTGATTCTGATCCCTACTGTGATTGAATAGATGGTTTCTTTACCTAGATTCCTCAAGCATTTTGTACTGAATTCTGTTGCTAATTATACTTTGAATTTTACCTTGGGAATGTTTACTTCACCCTTTACTGCCCAGGCAAAATTGTCACCATCAGAGACAGAGGATGCAGCCCCTTTGGATAGTGTGAATGACAGTTGTGTTCTTAAAATCATTATTTTAGTGTTGATATTGCTGAATGGGCTGCAGGGGTGGTTTCTCTTTAAATCTCGGCGCAGAAATACGATATGCACTGATGCTGACCCTACTTAGGCTCCATTAGCCCTATTGCTCTGGTGACCAGAAGGACAAGGAGCAGGTCAGATCAGCCCTCTGCCCCTTGTGGCAAAGACTAAGTCAGGTAGCAGGGGAGAGAACTCTTCTGATGGAGATGCAGAAGAGGGTCCTTCTAAAGCTGATAAAGGAGAGGCTCCTGCACTGGCAAAGGAAGAGGAGGACCCAGATACAGAGATAACCATTAAATCCTTCTCTATGAAGTATTTGCGAAATATAAGAAAGGATTTTAGCCATAACAATGGTGATACACTTGTCTCACGGCTGCTCCAATGCTGGGATAATGGAATTAGATGGTGCAGAAGCTAGGCAGTTAGGAAACCTGTCCAAAGAGGCCGGTATAAAGCTTCTGGGGAAAAGCCACAGACTCTCAGTCTCTGGAGACAACTCATATCAGCTGTAAAGGACAGATACCCCTTTAAGGATACTGAATGGCTGCCCAAGTAAATGGACCAATGTAGAGAAAGGTATTAAGTACCTGAGAGAAACAGCTGTGAAACAAAATCCTGACGAAATGCCACGCAGACAACTTATGTCGTGGAAGTTTTCACAGAGTGCACAACCAATGTATTACCACACTTTGTCGGTACTGATCTGGGCAGGAGTTGATGGGATTGCTGAGGGTTAAAGAACAGCAGGTGCCAATTGCTACTGCCACAATGCATCGGTGACATTACCGCACTAAAAGAGACTTCCCGATTCCCATCCAGAACTGATTCATTGGCTGGAGACCCAAGGAGTGATCAGCAAGACTCGCTCACCCGTTAACAGCCCCATATGGCCAGTGCGAAAGTCTGATGGAGACTGGCAGCTGACAGTCTCTATCTGTCTGTCTCTAACTATCATGGCCTGAATGAAGTCACACCCCCACTGAGTGCTGCCAGACACGCTAGAACTGCAATATGGAGTTGAAGGCAGCCAAGTGGTACGCTACAATTGACATTGCTAATGCCTTTTTCTCTATTCCTTTAGCAGCAGAGTGCAGGCCACAGTTTGCTTTCACCTG
>JAOQGH010000019.1:68281441-68311548 GCA_025769975.1 Gallinago jamesoni | reverse complement strand
TGGAAACACAGCCCTACTATTTGCCATGGACTGATCCAGACTGCACTGGAGAAGGGTGGAGCTCCAGAACACCTACAATACATTGATGACATCATTGTGTGGGGTAATACGGCAAAAGAAGTTTTCAAGAAAGGTAAGAAAGTAATCAAGATGCTTCTGAAAGCAGGTTTTGCTGTAAAACGAGTATGTTTTGTTCACTAATGGATCCTGTCGTATTGTAGGAAAGCATCGGAAGTGGAAAGCTGCTGTATGGAGTCCTACACGAGTTGCAGAACCAACTGAAGGAGAAGGTGAATGGAGTCAATTTGCAGAGGTAAAAGCTATCCAGCTGGCCCTAGACATTGCTGAAGGAGAAAAGTGGCCAATGTTCTACCTCTACACTGACTCATGAATGGTGGCAAACGCTCTGCGGGGATGGCTGAAATAGTGGAAGCAGAGTAACTGGCAGCACAGAGGTAAACCCATCTGGGCTGCTGAATTGTGGCAAAATATTGCCAAACAGCTAGAGAAACTGGTCATAAAGGTATGTCATGTAAACATGTACCCATGAGTTGAGCCACCGAAGAATATCAAAACAATCAGCGAGTAGACCAGGCTGCTAAGATTTTCCAGACAGATTTGGACTGGGAACATAAAGGTGAACTATTTTTAGCTCAGTGGGCCCATGACACTTCAGGTCATCAATCTTTGATCATTTCTCATGAAAAATCTCTGCATTGTTCAGTATTCTTAAATTAAGTTTTTAAGTATTTTATCTTTTACTCACTGACTGACTGATTCACTTCCAGTCTTGTCTCCTCCATCTGCCTCCTCGTCAGTATCAGAATCAGCTCCAATCTTGCCTAGATGTACACAGTTTCAAACATTAAAATTTAGGCAATATATTTAATACTAAATATTTTGGCTTATCTTAATGATTATCTCCACTACAATCAGCAGAAGAGAGTTTTTTCCCCAGTTAAAGCTGATGTTCTCAAATTAGACTTACTCAAACCCCAAGACTTACTCAAACCCCAACACCTTATTTATTAGTCGTCTGCTAGCCACATGGTTGGCATTTCTCAGTTACACAAAAAAAAATAGACTAGCTATTGCTAGTACAATACTATAGCCACTAAAGAAAAAGCACAGGAGACAGAATTAACAGAAGGTACTCCAGAGCATTCTAGATTCAAAGAGTCCCACTTAACTGAGAATTTTACATGTTTACAACTAAATACTACAGCCCTTAAATTTCAAGTGGAAATTCAGCAAGATACTGAAAAGCTGGCATGTCATATCCTTAATGAAAGTACATGAACTGTGTGCCCCAGCAGAGCAGAGGAACCCACCAAGAATCCTTTAACATCCAATACTCTAGGGCAATTGGTCATACAATTAAACTGGTGTTGCAGTATGTCAGATTTCCCTTGCAGAGAACCAGGAATTAACTTTTTCTCAATTTACCTAATATGCTTCTCCACTCCTACCTTTACTTTTTCTACCAAGTCAAATGCTTTGTTCTTAGTTTGGGTACTAAGAAAAAGAAGCTTATACTACTGTCTTCAGAATGTGCAGCTTCTAAATCAATGGACAATTTCATGCAAGCTTAAGAGACTAAAACCAGAATATATTAGCATGTATATATATAATACCAAAATATACATATACTTATATACACATATATATACACACTAATATGTATACACACACTAATTAATTATGTATTAGTAGCTAGAAATAGAGTGAAAATCCAGTTTAGAGGCAGATTATTCTCTGGTTTACAGCGGTGCCTGGAAGTTTCATTCATACCTTCAAGTATCTTCAACAGTTTTTTTTCCGATAACAGCTCCAACTGCTCCAAGCAAAGCCTTTTGATTTCATCCATGGAACAGTTCTAAGAAGACAGATAAGACAGACCACAAACTACTAAAAAATTCTGAGGAGAAAGTAGTTATGAACTATAAGTAGTACCCCTAACTGTACTGAGCAAAGAGCTAACTCAGATTGCAAGTTCCTTCCCTATTCCAACCTGATGCAAGTATTGAAGAACACCAGGTAGGCATTTCAGTTTTCACAACTACCAATAGTAGTGCATGTGGGGTTTTTTTTCTGAAAAAATTAAGCAATGCACATTATCAGTTACTTGACCTATAGCTCAGTTTTCACTATGGCTGTAACAATGAACAGTAAAAGTACTGGGCCATATGTGTGATGCATGGAACAGCAAACTGTAGCCCTGACTACTCCTAACTCTCCATCACTCAGACCGGTAGATTTCCTAATTAAGCCTGCAAAACAAGAGCAAACTGTTGAATTCAAGTTCAAACCAAATCAAACACTTCTTGGCAACACATCAATAGTTGTGTATTACTATAAGGAAAACATAAGGAATATGTAAATTGTGATCCATTTCTCATGCTTAATACATACCACATGCTGCCACAGATTTTATGGGTATTGCAGTTACCCTCACATCTTTCATACTACTTAGTGTCGTCTTGGTGAAATAAAGTGCTAACTTCACACTTTCAAATGAACTACAATACCACATACAAGTACCAAAATTAGAAAGTGCAGATCATATTGTAACATTCCCAGTGCTAATGTAGGTTTGGTTCTACACCACTACTTTTAAACTCAGTAACACCTTTGCCTCCAGCTGCTCCAGACCAGTTTTCTTCTCCCAGAGATGAGAAATTAATTAATCTGTACGCAATTCACTACATGTTTAAAATTAAGAAGTCCTGCCTCACTTACATTAATGATATTACTCATAAATATAAAATTAAAGGCAAAAAATTGAAAAGTATTAGTGAACATCACACAAATGGCATTTCACCTGCAGCCTCTTCTTCTGAACAGGCTGTTAAGTCTATTTTTAGAAAGTTCTGCAGTCCACAAGACTCAAAAAGCGTATGTTCCAAGCCAGTAAAACTTTACCAATACTACCACTAAAGTCCACAGAATTTACAGCTTCAGAAGCTGTCTATCAAGAAGTAGTTTTATTGTCTTATCTCAGACATTCATTTAATACCAAAGAAATTCAGCTGACACAAATAGAAATTAAACTTTTATTATTAAATCAGCATATTTATTAGTGAACAATGCTAATGCATTTAATCCATGCATTTATTAAACGGTTTTTGCATATAACTAACCAGTACAGATGGTATAAAAAATAAGCAGCCTGCAGTTCAGCAATGGCTGAGCAGTGGAAAAGGAGTAAGCTGGAATAACTCTATTAAATATTCAAAAAGTCTCATTAAGGAGACTTGATATAATCTTTATTTAAGGAATAAATAGGCAGTTTTTAAACTGGAAGTCCACTAGACTTGAGAGAGAAATGCGCTTGAAATGTGCTTTGTTACACAAGCACTAAAGCTTGCAAAAAGCATATAAAAGTGTATTTCAGTACCTTTAAAATATCAGGCAGCATCTTCTGCAGTTTTTTCTCCCCTATGATACAGAAACACTGTTGAAGCATTTCTTTTTTGTCTGCAATGTAGAAGCTGACTGGTTTGAGTGAGACGCTGAGATCTAATCCTCCTTCTTCTATATCACTGGGTTGTTCAGCTTCTTCCACTTTCTCTCCAGTGGGTAAACTGCATTTTGCTTCCTAAAAATCAAGGACGGCAAGTACATTTTTCACATTTTCTAGTGAACTAGAGAAGAAGGAGACTTACAGATTCAGTTGTGCTTGCAATAGTTTTCATAATTGCAAGGGACATTTTAAGGCAGACCTTTGAGTTTCGTAGTAGTCCTTTAGTCTGCAAGGTAACTTACAGAACCTAAGTTTTCAGTTACTGAAACCGTTCTTATGCTTTTAAATATTAACTGGAAAATATTACCTGCAAATAACCTAGCTTATAAATGAAAGCACATTTTAAGGCAGAAGACATTGGTCTCTCTGATTTGCTGTGCAATTAAATCACTGATTTCATAATTTACAGTTAACCTTCTAAGAAGGAAATTGGTGCACAATTCCCTGTGCGGCACATTCTGAGAATAAATGCAGGCTTCACATCAGAAAATATACCTTCCGTACATCAGTGGAGGACCTCTACAATTAAAAAAAAAAAAAACAAACCAAACAACTAGAAACACATTTTGAAAGCCCCACGACCCACTCAGGACTGCATGTCACGCCAACTTTTGTACCCACACCCACAATCCTGCAATCACGAGCACCACGACGGGGTCACTCTAAGCTTGTGCCCCACATCTCCTGCACCTAGGAAAACACAGGGCCGGGCTCCCCTGCACATGGACGGGGCGCACCACGGACGGCACGGCCCGACCGGGCCGCGGGTGCCTTTGCTGCACACTCTTCCTCCCTGCAGCTGCAGGCTGGCAAGGTCTGACCGCGGGTAACCGGCCCTGTGCTCTGGACGGCAGCCAGCCCCAACCAGCCGGCCGCGAAGCGGGCACAAGCCGCCCGCCCGCTCCCGCTCCCGCCCCCCCCTCCCCCAAAACTTCCCGCAGCGAGCACAACGGCCAGGCCTCACCCACCGGGGCGGGCCCGGACCCTGTTACTGCCAGGTGGAGACGGGGGGAAAGCCACGGCCAGCGCCGCCCGCCCTTCCTTCCCGCCCCACCTCCACGGCGCCATGGCTGGACTCGGTGCTCCGCCGCTTCCTCTCGCTGCCGCCAGGCCCCGAGGCTCCCTCCGGACAGGAGGAACGCGAGCGGCGGCGCTTCTTCTCCTTGGCCGATCTCCTGCCCGGCATCGCCCCGCCGGGGCCCGCCGTCCCCCCCACGCCGCCCTCACATCCGCGCGCTCCCAGGCGAGGCCTACTTCCGCCGTTTGGCAAAGCCGTCAGCGCCGCTTCCGGCAGGGCGGGCGCGGCCTACCCTGGCGGTGTTAGCGGGGGCGGGATCCGGCCTCTGGCCTCACCCCCGTGGGAGCGCTGCTGTCTTGGCGGCGCTTCGGAACCAGTGATCCTGTCCGGAGCCGTGTGAAAGCCCAAGTGGATGACGTAAAATCCAAGCAAACTACGTCATCCGGGCAACACCTCCCCTTGAGCTCAGCGGCGCCTGCAGAACGGCTCAGTAGGTTTTCAAGGTGTTCTGCCTGGGGCGGGGGGGGAGGAGCGAAAATCTTTAATGGTGACTTGTGTGATCGGGTTCTGGTCTTCGCTGAAGTCATGGGATCATCGAAGCGTCCGGGTTGGCTGAAAGGGACCTTTCAGATCATCGACTCCAGCCATCAACCCAGCACTGCCAAAACCACCACTAAACCATGTCCCTCAGCACTACCTCTGCATATCTTTTAAATACCTCCAGGGAGGGTGAGTCAATCACTTCCCTGGGCAGCCTGTTCCAATGTTTGACAAGTCTTTCTGTTAAGAAATTTATCCTAATATCCATCCTGAACCTCCCCTGGCGCAACTGGAGGCTATTTCCTCTTGTCCTGTCACTTGGGAGAGGAGACTGACTCCCAGCGCTCCACAACCTCCTTTCAGGCAGCTTTCCGGAGCTGTAGTCTCCCCTGAGCCTCCTCTTTTCCAGGCTAAATAACCCCAGCTCCCTCACCTGCTCCTCATAAGACTTGTTCTCTAGTCTTTTGTCTCCAGCAGAGAGATACTAGAATTGTCTGTTGGTCGAGAGAGTCACCTCTCAGACCCACTTAAACATTGTTAGAGCTGCCATTCCAAGCCCCTGGTATGAAGCTTTAAGCAGCAGGCTAGATGCCTCAGTAAATAGTGTTCTTGGGTAACTTTTTGTTCCCAGGAATTTGTTCTTACTGACTTGGTTGATGTATTGCTAACTTCTACTGAAGACATGCTCTATTAAAAATGGTTCAAGCATGGAAATACCCATAATAAAAAAAAAAATCAAATATCAATATCTCAGTGAATGCTAATGTTGACAATAAATTTAGGTTTTCTGTGTTATTTCATGAATATTTCAGAACTCTAACACAAACTATTTTCCATGGGATGGAAACAAGGAGAAATGGGCAGAGAAGACGATTCAAAGCAGGCGACCACACTGTGCAGATTACCTGAATGGATGGAAATAGATTGTTATCATCACAAAATGACAGCCTTAGTATTCTCTGAAGAAGGTAGAGGTAACGTAATTGGGAAGTGTTGATTAGGGATGTAGACGTTTGACAGGAAAATGAGATCCCTTGAGCAACTATATGGAGAATAAAAGCTTAAAGAATATCTGCTTAGGCATGCAAACAGGACAAGTATTAAAGGAGAATCAAGAATACTCAAATACCTAGTTACTGTCTGTGCTGCTATTTTTATACAAAATCTGCACCTTTATTTGTGTGGACTACATTTTAAATGCAAGCAGTATCTATTCACAGAAGCTAACTAGGTGTGATGATAAAATGATTTGGCGTTATATTGGCATTTGGGTGGTTGTAGTTAGCCTTCAAAATTTACTGTCAAAAAGAGGTAGTTCACACTTAACACTTATTTTTTTCCATGTGTTTGATACATATCAACAGTGACTTGGTCTGCATTTGCAAATTCATCTTTCCAATTGGAAAGTCCAGAAAAAAATTTCCCACCAAAATGGAATAAATGAATAAATATCAAAAATCCATTGGAAGAATAGGAAATCTGAAATTGCCCAGATATTCCTTTATATTTTCAGCAATTGCATATGGCATCTTGTTGCTAACCATTTAATTTCACAGTCTGTTCGGTACAGACTTTGAAAAGGTGGGAAACGTCTGCTGTTCTAGACTTTGGATTTGTCAATAGTTAAAGAGAGGGGAAAAAAAAAGGAAAGTGATCACTTAATATAGTAATGGATTAAATTCAACTAAGGCAGTTTAAATGTTTTTAAACAACAAGCTTCACGCAACTGGAACCAGCAGGTTATAATATTTCCTAAAGCATTTAGTTATCTCTTTAGTACTGACCTGTGGACTACTCTTACATAGTAGATTACTTTAGCATGTAACATTAATAGAGAAGTGATTGCATCCAACGATTCATTAATGTATAGCTCATCGTACAGTGCTTTTAATGAAACGTTTGCAGACTGAAATTAGTTTATTTCTGTCTGCAAACTGACCATGACTTCGTAGTTTTTAAAAGTCTGCTTAAGATTAGGCCCTGATAAGAGCAAGGTGCTTCATAATAATAATAATTACAAAAATCTTTTGCTTGGTGTATCCCAGGTTGTGCTACTATAGTCTCCATTTGTCTTGGCCAAGTACAACTGTTGGTGGTGGCCTAAGTCGGTTTTGATTCCTCATGCAGCTCCCTAGTAAGGCATTTTATATTGTATACTGAGTTATGGCCCGAGCAGATCATAAGTATTTCCACTTCATGAAACCCAAGGCAGGACTAACAACAAAGGCTTAATGTGAAGTGCTACTATGTGCTGTTTGATGCTCCCAGAGCTTCCATTCTAGCTTAGAAAATGATGCCAGCAGAAGAATTACAGCAGCTACTGTGAAGCTTTAAATTCTTAGCTGAAGACACAATTTCTCTTCAAGGGGCTCTTGAAATCCCTCAAACATAATTTTACTCTTTCCCTGATGAATCAAATCAGGAGCACTTAGCTACTATCTATCTTAGTACTATCTAGCACGTAGCACTAGATAGCAATGGGCCATCCACAAAGTGTTCTGTGCCAGTTACATCTTGTTTTGAATACCCTCTGGTCTCAAAAGGTTGTACACCATGGACCTCCTGTCTGGCATGTTTTTGAGGCATAGATTTAACATCCTTTCACTGAAACAAACTTGTTCCTGATGAGATCCTTGAGGTTTTCTAGTTGTTGTTGATCTCAGTGTCATATACTTGCATGTTTCTATACATGTATGCTTATGTGTGCCACAATGGAGTTTTAGAACAGTGTCATTTGAAACGAGAGCAATAGTGATTATTCGCTTTCAAGCTAATACTGACAGAAAGAGGGTATTCAGTTGTTATACGTCGCAAGACAGGAAAAAAGTCCATTCCTTTGTAAAAGATGTGTTTCTCTCCTCTGCACTCAACCAGTGTTAGCACATACCCAGTTTTGCTAGCTTGGGAAAATCCTCACTGAGAGATACTGCACAAACGCATGAGGGCATAAGAACACCAACAGGCTTCTGCATCAATTAAAAAAACCTTCTTTGTTGTAAGATCTTACAACATAGGGGAAGATCTGGCTCTGTGTTTTAAGTTTGGGTTGTTTTCTTCCCCCCCCCCCCATTACCTCCTTTACACATTACCTCCACTACCTATACCGCCACTGCATATGTCTGTGACCCTCCAAGGACAAACTCTGTGGGGATGGAACCTAACAAACCCCAAATTCCAACTCTTTCAGTTCCCTCAGACAATGCTAAATCATGGAATGGTCAGGTATCAAAGTACCCTGGTAGCAACAACGGTCCTTCTATTCAAGTGTCCCTGGCCTGCTTTGTATATCTTGCCTAACATGTAGTGCTGCAATCCCCAGATGAAGGATTTTTTTCTACATCCCACCATTTCCTTGCAAATTTACGTGAATTTTGTAATATCTCTTAATATACCATTTCTTGGAGTTGCCAGAATATGTTTATTAATATAAACATAATTTTTGGTCTAGGAAATTAATGACAATTTTCACGTAAAGAGGTAATCTGTAACAGAGCAATCCCACAATTTCAAAACCAAAATGTTAGATGAATATAGATTTCTTAAAATAGCACATATACAAACACAGTTTAAAAGCACAACATTATAAAGCTAAAGCTTCAAGAACAATCTTATAGTAGGCAACCAAAATTCAACAGACAGGCACATTATTTCACAGACATGTTTCCTAAAGGTAGCTTCTTAGATGTTTTCCCAGGAAGGGACTGATCTATTGTTAAGCACTGTAAATCTTGAATAATCTCTTGGATTGCCTCATACATCAACCTGCAATGGATCAAATGAGAAAACCTGTGACTATGCCATGATCAAGACTCTGAAGGTATGCATCTGGAAAGTCATCAAAAGTAAAACAGTACAAGTGTGCAACTAAGAGTTTGACAAGCAAGGTTTGCTGGAAGCAACGCAGTAATTCAGACACTTCAGTTAGATGGAGCAAAAAAAGTTAGAGCTCTTAGTCGCAAAACCCGTCCTATCTGGCACTTATAAGGCAGACAGGTACCATGTGATGAAGAGCCCACGTGCCAGAAAAGCTTGCCCGTTTTTTATCTTTTCCATTCTATTTGTCTAATGAAGAATGTATCTTTGAACATGGACATCTTGGCTTCATCTTAATTCTAAAGCAAAGTGTAACATTTATAGTAGTAAGAAATAACATCCCCATTTTGAGCTGAACTTCTTAGATCTGCTCAAATAGTCACCACAGTAATATTAAAGCTACTTCATAAAACTTGACTTTACATTTTTACAGTTTAAAACAGAATATTTCAGTTGTAAGGGACCTATAATGATCATCTAGTCAACTGCCTGACCACTCCACAGCTGTCTAAAAGTTAACACAAATTAAGGGCATTATCCAAATGCCTGTTAAACACTGACAGGCAGGGGACATCAACCACCTCTCTAGGAAGCCTGTTCCAGTTTCTGCTGCTCAATGTTTTCCATACCTAAATTTCTCTCCCACTCTTGAAGATGACTTTTTTTTTCCCCTCTTACATCATCTAATATTTTACAACAGAGTAAGACACCTGCTATCAATTGATGTAAAGTTATTTAAAGTCAAAAGTCATGTAAAAGCTTTTGTAGAAGTTCAAGCCATTTTACAAGCTAAAAGATATTCACTTATCAGTGAAGTGTGACATCTATACGGCAGTTAAAGAGTCTACCCCTCAAAAAGCCACCTAATTCTAGGTTAAAAACAGTAAAAGCCATAAAACAGCTAGGTTTCAAAAAGGAAGTGGAAAAAAAGCTGATGAAAAATTAGGTACAAGCCATTCTCTTAACAGGATATTTGACAAGGTTTAATATTAACCACTATTAATGAAAAAGGTTGGTTGTGAAAAGCATGGTTGAACTTAACAGTTCTCAGGGTCCCTTGTCTGTTAACAAAAAAAAACCAGTCAAGAAACAGACGCATTGCACTTAAACATAGAAACACGGTTGGGGTAGGTGTTGGAGTTGACAGCCATCTCCTACGTTTCCATATAGATGGCCTTTAAGTACTGAGATGGTTTGACATCCTGGTGATTTATTTTGATTGGAGCTATGTTAGAAGTACTTCTTGCAGAGGTCCTGTGCACTACAGACTTCAGAAAAGCAGTCAAATAACAAACAGTGAAAATTGCTCTGTTATCTTGCAACAAATCAAGTGTGATTCATCCCCAATTGTAGTCTGTCACAAAATATGAACAAAAGTATCTTTTTTTCAGCATACATTGTGTCTCCTAATTACTAAGGAAAACAAACAATTAGAGCAGATTAAGAACAAACCTACAGCATTCCTTTACTTTAGCAGGTTCTGATACAGAGGCATACTTTTTTATTTGAGAGTCAACTCCAAGAGACTTAGCTAATTCCACAGCACTTGTATCATCACTGATTAGCGTCCCAAGAGCCACAAGCAGTCTAAAAACAGCTTCAAGATCTTGAACAACTTCCATAACTGTGCTGATTACTGACAAGCATTGAGCTTTGCCCTCAATGTTGTTGATTTTATGTAAACATACAGCATAGTTCAGCGTCAGCGTGGCAAGTGCAATGTGGATGTTCTTATTAGTGCCCGATTTCATTTCTATTGCTTGTGTCATGATTTCACCCCTCTCTTCCATCATGAGCTTCTGGCCTGCCTGGCTGACAAAACAATTGCAAAGAGCTCTAAGTGCCAACAGCTGGTTTGCTTGCTTTCCTTTAGGGTTCAGAAATTTGAGGAGAAGGACGATAAACTGTACATGATTCTTTTCACTGCAGAAGTTCTCGTTCACAGTGGGATGCCTGACAGACAATCTAAGAATGTCTAGGGCTGGAAAGACAATATCTAAGAAACAAAACAAAAATATTTTTTCTATTAATATTGTGTTACGTGCAAATGTACTGGTGAGTTTCTTTCAGATACAGACACACTGCTTTGGGAACAGACAGTAACAACTTCATGCAGAAAGAGATCCAAGTAAAGCACAAGTTGTTTGAAATTCATAAACACAAGTATTGACAAACCCATTCTAGTAACACTTCAATCAATCATAAAAAACATGCTCCTTAATTTAGGATAAACAGTGCTTTGCAAAAATCTTAACATCTTTCCTAAAAGATCTAATTGATGAAAGTGAAGACAAGCAGAAAATACAGTAACTAATCTATCCAAAAAGGTCTCTGAAAGCTTCTCAGTGACTGAACATCCCTACAACTCCCTTTGTCCTCATTCCATATCTTACAATATACATAGGTACAAAACTGCTTACAAAAAGAAAAACAAGGAAAAAAAATTTGAACTTGGTTAGCTACTTATTGAGCAGTTTGTCCTGCAGATATGCAGAATCTTGAGAATTAATGCCTGGTACAACATAAAGAATCTGAAAGGTATGATGACATTAGCTATCACCAGCTCCCAGCTGTGCCAAACATAGTTTGTTATATAATGAACATGAATTTTTAAAACCAAGATATTCTTCCTGTTAATAAGTCTTTAACTGCAATTTCAAAAAAGCAGTTCATTTTAGCTGCATGTTTAGTTATTTGTGTATGCAATGTATGCATTTTTTCCAGAATGCGTAGTAACAACCAAAATAGCCTTTTCCAATCCAGCAGTGCTCATGATAATATACTATCAATTGAAGTGTTACCACTTCTACTTGCATTCATTCAAAACGTTATTTCACTAATGCATAACTTAGCTTCAGTAACTTATTTACTACCATATTAAGCAGGAGCTACTTTTGGGATTTTTTTTAATAATTTATCTCCATAATTCCATCCCTTATTTGAGAACAACTTAGGACTCCAAATTCACACTTCTTTGGTCTATCTACAAACAAGCCTCACACTTCTTTCTTGAGGATGCTCCTGCTAATGAAATAACCATGACTGATGTTTATATCAGGTTTCTCCTTCATGTTTACCATTGTGCCAGAAACAAAACTTGAAGACCAATTACCAGTTGTGCAATTCATGCCACAGCCCCTACTACTGATTGGAGCCATTAGCATGTTTATCATCATCTTGTTTCTACTTCGGTAATAAACTTTTTAGACCATACTCTATATAGCCAGCTTAAGACAAGCTTTTGGTTCATGGTGAAGTATTGGTGATACTAAAGTATATGAAGTATATGATGATACAAAAAATAATTGTGATTGTCTACCTTCAGGCCAGTTAATGGCTCTCCATAAAGTCTGAAGTTGCTGTGCTGTAGGTGTCTCTGTGGAGTTGTTGCATGTTGTGGACAATAACTTTTCTAGGATTATTAAGTCATCTTCTGTAAGTTTATGTTCTTCAGTTGCACTGCCATTGAGTTCCTTTAATTTGCCTGTAAGACAATAGAAGAGGCATGGTTTACTGACAGTAGAACTTCACAAATCCAGATTTTGAATTAAATACTACAAAAGCGCTTTATAAACAAGTTACAACTATTGTAGTTGTTTTAGGAGGGATTTAGATTTTTAAACAGTACTTCTTCCCGTTTTATCATTTTCTAATTTTAAGGTTTTAATCATCACAATGGTTGCTACTGTTAAGCTCCCTCTAATACTGTAACACAAAGATTCAGAATTCACATCTTAGCCTACACACACACAGGCAAAAATGCAGAAAGCAATACCATTCATTTTCATAACTCAAATGTGATTCCTTTTTTGCTGTTATTAAGTAGTAGAAACAAAAAAGAAACTGTGTGCTCTTAGTGTGATCAGTTTTTATATTTTCACTTACGTGCCACAAGAAAAATACGATTGTACCACATCCTATATTCAAATTTCAATGTAATTTAAAAAATCAAAGTATCGGAAAAACTATTGTAATGTACAGAATTTTGCTTAAAATAGATCTAGCCTTAAGCACCTGCCAATCATTGTTCTTCCAGAATTGATGATGGTCATGTCAATAAACACACAAGCAGGCAGCATTACATTAGTAATGAGTCTTGCAGTATGCACAAAAATCAACTGCAGGTTTCCTATTAAAAAAAACCATATAGCTATTAAATCTATCCCAGTCCAGCCATAATATTAAAAAGAGTATTTAACCATGTACTGTAATAAAACCACAGAAAACTCAGTGAACCTAGGTTTCAGATTCTAAGCTTAAAAGGAACAAAAAAAACCAAACCACTAAGCCTGTGGCTAATATGGTTACCCTTCAAGAATATTGGACAAAAATAAACTGATACAGCATGCTTTTAAGAGTAAGTAAAAGTCTCTGCTTTGCTGTAACATAGCAGAATGAAAATCAGCAAAATCAGCCAGCCTTGCCATTCTCCCTCTTAGGAAGTTTTGCACAAAATTTTAGCGTAAAGTCTGTGGGAAACTAAGAGGAGGCTAAATCTGTGTACTACCAACAACTTCCAGAAAAAAGAAAAAATCCAGTTTGTGAATCCCATATTTTCTCCCTGAACAAACAAATACCAGAGAGCAAAAATACTCAGGGAAACAGGACGAGGTTGACTGAAGATTCTGAATGATATTTTTAAGCAGAAAATGAAACCTGAACAATATGTAGAAGGGCAATACTGTAGACAGAAGGCCTCAGAGGCTTAAGAAGTGTACCTATGTGAACCTCATGAATTTCATCAAGGTCAGGGGCCCTCCACCTGGGCCGGGGCAATCCCCATTGTCAGTAATGGGCAATGAATGGATTGAAAGCCATCCTGCAGAGGAGGACTTGGGGATACTGGTGGATTACAAATTGGACATGAACCAGCACTGTGCGCTTTCAGCCCAAAAAGTCAACCATACACCAGGCTGTATAAAAAAAAAAAAAGCATATGTGGCCAGAAGGTCAAGGGAGGTGATTCCGCACTCTTGTGAGATCCCTGCCTGGATTACTGCATCCAGTGCCAGGGTCCCCAGCACAAGCAAGACATTACAGCAGGTCCAGAGGAGGACCACAAAAATCAGAGGACTAGAATGCGTCTCCTATGAGGAAAGGCTGAGAGAGTTGGGGTTGTTCAGCCTGGGAAGAAAAGGCTCTGGAGCGACCTTACTGCAGCCTTTCAGTATCTAAAAGGGGCTTATAAGAAAGACAGAGGGAGACTTTTTATCAGGGTCTGTAGTGACAGGAAGAAGTAATGGTTTTAAACCGAAGAGACGCTGGAACAGGTTGTCTACAGAAGCTGTGGGTGCTCTCTTCTTGGAAGTGTTTGAGATCAGGTTGGATGTGTCTTTCAGCAAGTTGACCTAGTGAAATATGTTGCTGCCTGCAGCAAGGGGCTTGGACTAGATGATGTTTAAAGGTTCTTTCCAACCCAGACCATTCTATGATTCCATGACTGTAAGGCCAGGAGCTTGCCCTCTTCAAGAAGTTGGATAAACGTGAAAGCATACTTTTTCCAAAAAGCAGAATCTCTTGTTTTAAGTTTCCTTATCAGACTGTCTGGACAACTACAACGCTTTCAAGCTCTGTATACAAAGGGGAGAGAAGGAAGCAAGAGAGTTTTAATTTGGAGATGTTCAAGGCAAACACATTGTGAATACAAACTAGTTTTACAAACCCCTTAGATTTTCTAATGTATGTTCAGAAACATAAACTGGTGACAAACGGGGTAGAGATTTTATGGAACATTTAGAGAAAATATAGAGGAAGGGATAGTAGAATAGGAATGAAGCCTGAGAGGGAAAAACAAGCCAATAATATAGTTTACCAAAAAGAAGTATACTGTTAGTAAATATTGCACACTTTTTTCTTTTTTCTGTTATGCAGAGAGTTCTGCTTAAATACAGAGGTCATCATTGCAACCTATGAAATTGCAGAATGCCTTACTTTAGTACTTCATAGATTACACGGTATGGTTACCTGGCGAACTAAAACTTTCATAAGAAAAATCAGAAAGGGATTGCACATGACCTGCATACCTAGAATCTAGGGGGAAAAAAAAAATACAGTATTTAAATGTAACAGCTTGATAAAAAAGATGCCAAACAACAGCAGATATAAGCTGAGGGAAAAAAAAAGGGTATCCTGTATTAGAGTTTTTGCGATATTTACTCATACTCCTAAGCCATTAAAATGATGAATGCAATTTTAAAAGGTCAAAACCAAGAAACAGTTGGAAAGCTATGGAAAATCAGCTTTTTGAAAAGATCAAAAATGAAGTTACTTCAAACAGATGAAAAATAAAAACATCCTTGAAATTAAACTTACCAAGTATCTGTGTAGGATTGGCCTGGTCAAATGTGACAGCATCCATCTTTGGAAAATAAATATTTTCAACTTTAGCTGCAGCTGATTGGTAAGCACCCATTCCTATATAAAGCAAATACAAGAAGTTCAAAAGCATACCAAAGTGTCTGACATAGAACAATATCCAACCAGGAAGTCTCTCTTGCTGGACATTAGTCAGAAAAATAGTTTAAAAAAAATGCTTATGCAAATAGCTGTCATTCCTTACATTATTTTTACATTCAAGGGATAAGTTTAAAGCAATACCTTCATGAACCGTTCTCCTTTTATGCAAAAATTTACTATACAAATGTAAATTATTAACAGGGATTTCTGAATTAATATAGAATCCATGTCAAAGGACAAACTGAGGCAAAAGCTCAAGGATGCTTTACATTGGCAGGCATCATCTTGTACCTGTATATGGATCAACCCCACCCACTGGAGCGACTGCATTTGATGCTGAACCAGGAACATAGCGACCAGCACCTGAACAGAGACATTAAGTTTTTTTAAACGCCACCACTGGTAAAGAGGTAACATGTACTTGTATTTAGTTACCAGTTTTCAAACATCACTATTAAAGGTGTCACTTTGCACTAAAGGAATTAAAGACAAGTCTTCAACATTTCCTAAAATTTAGGGATTAGATCTATGCCTGTGTATGAGGTTGGTGCTGGGAGCGATGATGGCATTCAGGATCTCAGTGACACAGAGCCAGAAAACACTCTAGCGTGGTCTCTGGCACCCACTGGTGCCAAGGCTCCCAGCACAGTAGATACCTTAACCATGAGAAGCTACAGGGGGATGGCACTGCTGCCCAGGCTTGGCCTCTCACTGTACCTGGGGCAAGCACTGGCCTCTCCTGTGGGAGGTGTACTCTGTGGCACTGAGTCCTCACATGAAGGAACTGCAGGGTCTTTGCATGTGCAGAGACCACAGCCTGAGCCACATGAAGCAAGGGAGGAGAGACAGAAGGAGACCACAGTAGAATAGGAACAAAGAAAGACTGTCAAGATGGGGAAGACTGTAGGCTGAAGCTGTGGGCAACAGCGCATAGCCTTCTGCTCCACCTGTAGATCTGCAAATGCAGAACAAGCACAGTGGTCTGGCACTGGTGAGGCCACACAACAGGGGATGGATGCATCACACCAGCTGAGATGGCACCTTGTGGCTGAAAAAAAGAGGAAAGGCAAGTAGCAGTCATGGTAGGCTTCCTCCTGCAAGGTATGGAGGCATTACCTGGTATCTTAGGAGGTTTGTGTCTGCTGGAGGCCAGGATGTTGCAGAGAGACTTGCAAAGTCTGGCCTTCAGACTATTACCCTGGTATTCTTCCACAACAAGTGGATGTCGGCTCATCAAGTGGGTCAGCAACTCACTGCCTTGCTGGTTTTGCAGGCAGGACTTGAGCATCTGTCTGACAAAGCAGGGCTGGATTGTCTTTGCAAACTAGCTTGTTAAACTATGTGAGCAGGACTTCAAACTAGCTAGGACAGCAGGGAGAGTTAGAATCTAAAATTTAGGGTGAAAGGTACCAATAACGGTAATGTAATAAGAAAAGGAATAACAAGGGAAAAAAAAAAGAAAACTACTCTATGAATATAACGATTGCTGTGTTGGCCCCACATCTGAGAGTTTGACAAAACAAGGTTTAAGACCTACTCCTCTGCTGTAAAGAACAGTGACAGAAGGTAGATAAAACAGCAGAGGGCTCTCCTAAGCAGGTCTGGACATGCTTTGACAGTGGTGGAGTCCACCTTATCAGTCTGTTCCACACTACTGGCCCAAACGGTGAATTGCAAAAAACAGTGCTCTGGTGCTGAACACTGAATGCAGCTGAACATGATTAAAATATGCATCTTAAATGCTAACAAGACAGATTATGAATTTAACATTACCTGTAAATGGATCTACTGCAGGTATTGTACTTGATCCAGATGAAGAGCCTGGAACATAACGTCCAGCACCTGGTGAAACAGTAAGAAAAGCAATGATGTTTTCATGGCATTTAATTTCATCAACAGAGTGTTATTAGAATATCAATGCTTTTCAGACAGAAGCACTCAAAAATAAAGCCAAACATCAAGTATGTCTTATTGCTTAATTTTTTAATGAAAAGAAATCTGATCCTATCCATACAAGAGTCCCTTGATGCTGAGCAAATTCTTCCTGATTATTTGAGAGTCAGGAATTTGTTTTCTGGGGCATACATATTACACATTTGGATGCAACCAAATCAAAAGTATGTGCATAAGTCCAGATGACTGCAGCTCCACAAGATACATCTGAACCCGATTAGCCTCTGGTCTCATTTCTAGTTCATTGCAAGAACATGATTTAGCTCAATTATTTTAAGACATTTTATTCCTACCTTCACCTTTGTGAAACTAGTGGAAATAAGACTTCTTTCTTTTGTAAATGTGATAAACAGGATGTAATTGATCAACATTGTTCAGCTTATGAGTAATCAACTTGTTCCATATCCTCCCTGAAAAAGGGTCATTTATGTATTTCACTCAGTTTCAGTTCATTCTCTAGCTAAATTTTTGTATTTCACTGACTGACTTAACAGCACCTGGCCACCTCTTTGACAAATATGAAGAGTGGCGTTTTCTTCCACTGCAAAAAAAAAAAAAAACTACACTGAAATATACAACTGGCTTGATGAAAGTTTTGTTAAAGATTTGTTCTCACAAACACTTCACTAGTTTTTCAAGTTTTCATATTTGTTTTGTCCGATCTATCTGCACCTTGCACTCAAACAGTGAAATCTGCCCAAGCAGATAAGTGAGGTGGACTGAAAACTGTCTGAACTACCAGACCCAGAGAGTGGTGGTCAGTGGCACAACACCTAGTTGGAGGCCAAATGTACCCTGGGGATCAGTACTGCATCTGGTCCTGTTCAACATCTTCATTAACGTTCTGGAAGATGGGTCAGAGTGCAGCCTCAGCAAGTCTGATGATAACACAAAACCAGGAGACCTAATGTCGTAATTTAAGTGTATAATTTTTACCTGTAAATGGATCTGAATATTGAGCACTTGTACTCAGCAGAGTTTGCCCTTTAGTGTTGTCCATAATAAACTTGGCCACCTGATCCAGAAACATAGGATTTAGATCATTCTTTTGCAGGAAGTTGTATGCCGTCAGCCAAGGATCATCAGTGATGTTATATGGCAGTTTGTAGGAAAGCCCGCTTTCATTTACATCAATAGTGAAAACATAGTCATACTCCTTTAAGCAGATTAAAACCAAAAACAAGATAGAAGTTTGTCAACACTTTTTACATGAGGATGTATCAAATGCAGACCAATAACAGTGCAGGGTTACACCTAAGAACTTTAATGCTGCTACTTGGAGATTGTATCAATAACACTTTCTTCCACAGGCTGCAAGTAAAAAATATACAAACCATACCCTGTGTTTCCAGAATTCTCTGTCTCAAGAAGAGCAGGCTAGAACAACCTATCATGATAATGTATGTACAGATATATTACAATAACAGATGTGTCAGACAACTCTCATGGACAGCTCTGGCTGCCTGCAAAGCTATAGGGCACTCAGATGCCTCAAAAAACTTCACTCTTAAAAGCACGCTTCAAATACTGAACCACAACAAATTCCTAATTTTTTTTAAACCAGGGGAGAGATAAAATTAGCATCTCAAAGGCATTCCTTCTGTGGCGGCACTAGACAGAGACTTTTCTGCATGTATTTCAGTAAGAGAAACATTTTTCAGCTTATCTGTCTATAGGTTCAAAAGCTGCTATAGAAAAGAAGCACAGAAAGCCTGATACCTAACATTTTAGGTAAACCTCACATTATAAATTGTATGGTTCACATCCTTTGGAATGGAAGTTAAAACTAACTTCTCAAGGTATTAGCAATAAATATTAGAGAACTTGATAATTTCTTTACTAATAGTTTACTTCTTTAGAAAGTAAGTTTGTCTCCATCGGCTTGCTCATTTACAAAATGTGTTTCAAAAGTAATAAAGCAAGTAGTACTTATTTACACTTCTAGCTCTGCATTTAAATAGATCAGGGAAGACAAAAAGTACAATCAAAAAAACTATTTTCTAAATTATATTTTATCTAAGCAAAAATTGGAATATTTTTTCATGAGAAATAAAGCATTCTGCTTAGAGAGGAATAAAACCAATTAAAGTCTGCATATACCTTTCCTTCAAATAAAACTTTTCCAGATGTTTGTTGTGTCGCTCCAGAAGAACCAACAACAACACCAATCTTTATCCATCTTCCTTCACTAACGCTCCACTGATATGCTTCTACTTTCCCATTGTCTTTAATAAGCCGTGTCTGTCCATCTCTTGTTCCTGTAGACAGGCGTGTTTAAGAGTTTGAACAAGTTCAAGAACATGATTAAGAGAGAAAAAAGTCTTCAAATATAGCTCACATTCAAAGATGAAAAGATAGTTCACCAACACTTAAAGTCACAGCACGGGAAGTAACTAGATAACAGGTGTCACAACAAGAATAGCAGAAATCTTGACATCAACATTTTACAATTACAGTAATGGTAACTGCCACCAGACTAAATTGCAAAAGCAATCCTTAAGTATTTCAAAAGTTTACCATTTTCCCAGGGAGATGACAATCAAGAAAGGTGATATTCTCCCATGGTCTAACATGGTGGGAAGCTTCATACGATTGTAATTTTTATGCCACTTGCTGATCAGAGCCAAGGGCTGAGGTCACTGGTTACTTCGCCTTGGGAAAAAGTATTTGTCTATTTAAGAGTAATCTTAACTACCACTGCTTCCACTGTATTCTTAATAAGAGTCCCTCAAAAGTGTAAAGTTAATTAAGACAAACTTTTTCAAGCCAAAATCTAATGCAGGCAGTTTGCATCTACTTTTCTTTTAGGAAAAAAAATTATCCATATTGAGTAATCTTTTTGCAAATGACATAACTGTCTCACTTAACTATTGGCACAGCTGGCATAACAGATCTAAAGCATCTTGAACACATTGCAGCATCCTGAATTCCACCTTATTTTAAACTCTCATGAAAGAAATATACCATTTTAGTCTACAAAAAAAACACCCCATATATTTAAACTAGAGCCTTGCCTTCAAAAGAATTAATGAAAGAAGAGTAGAGCAAAATTAAGCTGTTTTCTTCAGTGACTCTATTGAAATAAAAGCTTCAATTTTGGCAACTATGGAAAGTTTCAGTAACCCAGAACTAAGATTTGGAGGTATACCTAACCTGACGACAGTGCAATAACTTACCAGGATCCTTAAGATGTTCTCTTCCAGGAAGGTCATCAGCATTAATATCTCCTAAATCACCTGTTTTAGGGTCAATGGCTGCTTGGGAAAGCTCATTTTCAAAAGCTTGAATCTCCTCAGCACTTGCTGTACGTTCCAAAGACTCTGTAAACACCCTTATAATTCCATCACTGAACAGAGAGAAAACAATCAAACAGAAACACTATTTTAAATGTCAAAACGATTACATACATTCTAATGGTTACTTCTATGTCATAAGAAACGACCACTATTTCTAACAAGCCCTCCCAATTATTTTTGTGAAAGCTTATGCTCATGCTAAAAACACCCAGAGAAGGCCTTAAGCAGGTAACCCTATCTGTAGTACAATTTTAAAATCAAGGTAGGACATGCCTATCAAAAGGGTTCTTTATACAGTACTTATAAGTCCATTCTCATTCTATTCATGGTTTACCACATTCCCAAAGAACTCACTCTACCTCTGAAATTGACGTAACAAATGAATGACTTTTTGGAATAAGTACAGCAAATGTTTAAAGTTAATCCACACACGCATCTGTATTTTAAAATACAAATGAAACTGATATCCAAAGTGAAGCTTGCAATTTCATTTAAAAATACTCTGTGAATAAAACCTGAATACCTTGCACCAACTACGATGTCCCCATTGTCTAACACGCAGCAGCACCATACAGACTGAGCTGGAAGCCTGATAGTTTGAGCACATTCTCCTTGTTTCCAGATTCTAAGAGATCTATCCTCTCCAGTAGTTACAAAATCTGAAAAGAAAAAGTAATAAAAACTTTTAAAGTATATTTTTGGTGTACTGTGATACTAGATACTGTGACACTGCCATTCTGCAACTATCTAAAATTAGAACAGTAAAAGAACCCTTCTACAATTTAATACTCCTCTCAGTCACAAGAAGAGATTTAAAAGAAAGCTACTGCGTAGTTGTCTTCTAAAAAACGTGAATAAATTGTGGACTAAACAGCTAGACAGGGAATCAAATTACACTCAAAACAAACAAAAGATTCCTTCCTCCTTTCAAAAGTTTAAACAAGGAACTTTGAAGAATTTTGTGACCATCACTGTTTTATCTTACACTATACTTGCAAGGTAGGCCTGCTTTTTCACGAAACATGCATAAAGCACTCTCTAAAGTCTATAAACACCTCAATGAGGCATTTTAAGGCATAAGAGATTTACAACATACACATACACTATTATACATGTAATTTAGCTGTTGCATGAATGCACAAGTGTTCCATACACCACACAAAGGTCACTGACTTGGAATTTCTTCTGCAACTGTCTGCAAGTTAGTTCTGAACCTCTTAACCTCTAACTCTGAGAAAAAATGCAATTAAGCCCCACACGTAGCATTCTTAACTACTTGTAACGCACTTTGAAAACTTTCTATAAGCCACGCATTACCATTTTAGTACTTTGCAACAGTGCTGAAATACAGTTGGCAAGCTAGATAATAATTTTGCCTATCACTTTGCCAAAGTTTCACTTAAGCCTTACAATTAGGCCTAACCCAGGACCTTTCATCTCACTACCAGAACAATTCTGCTGGAGGTGTGATTTGGAGTCAAGATGTTTTTTTTATTATTTACGCTAAGAAAACAAGTAAATAAAACTCTACCTGAGTTTGTTAGTTTTGGCAGCTCCAGAGAATACCTACCTTGCTATTTCATTTTGGAACAATGTTCAGTAATGATCACAAAAATAATCCTACCTTTACATTGAGGGAAGACGGAGATGCTGTATATGTAATTTGTATGTCCATAATAGACCTGCAAACACTCGCCAGAGATCTGCCATCTTCGAACAGTAGCATCATTAGCACAGGAAAGGAATTCCATTTCCCTGAGAATGGCTAAACCTCTCACACAGTCTTCATGTCCTTTATAAAAGAAAGGAACATTTTTAATGCAGCTTTTCTTTCCTTCAGTAGCAGTATACCATTTCTATTTATTTCTATTTCACATCTAATCCTGGCAACCAATCTTCATTATGAAAGCCGTTAAGAAAAAAAGGCAATTCATTGCTTATTATTCACTAAAAACAATCTAATTCTTTTAAAGATGAAGCGACTTCTGTGTGTACACCTTGAGGACTTTAAAAATCCTACCTAAAAATTGTACAATTTTTCTATGGTTTTAATTTTTTTCTCTTTTTAAAAGAACACGTGCCCCCGATCAAATTACCAACTGCAGCAACATTTACCAGTGAACGTTCTTTCACATCTGCCTGCCTTCCACAGTTTAATAGTTTTGTCAGCTGAACCAGTCAACATTAATCCCTGTTCAGGCAGTATTTTCACTGCCCATATTGCAGCTGTGTGACCCTGCAAAAAAAAAAAAAAATCAACATTATTAGACTTGTCAGAATCAAATCAAGAGTACCTATTTTATATTAATATAGAGGAACTTCATACCTGTAATGTCATCATACATCTGTCATTCAACCAGACCTTGGCTGTTGTATCCCATGATCCACTTAATAATGTACCAAATTTCCCAGATGAAAGGCTGCAAACTGGAATTAATATTCAAATTAGCACTGACAAATTTCCTGTATTGCCACAATATTATGCCAGCAATTTAAAGTGATTCATTTAAGAAGATTTACTTAATAGCACATTTAGTGTTGAGAAGTTTGGGGAAGAGTTAAGTTGAACTGTAGCTGCTCTGCAACCTAGAAAGATGCTGCTTAAAAATCTCTTCACTTTAGGTGTCAAAATTTCACATCTTTTTGCCATTCATATTTTTATATTTCTTTTACTATCAGATCTTTTCTCCTCAGACTAAAATATGTTGACAAGCAAGTTAAGTAACTAGTTGAGAAACAGAATTAATGCAAAGCTTTAGTTTTATGATGATAGAGAAAGCCAAGTCTTAATCAATGTGTATTATATCCTCAAGAAGCAATATTTTGAATAAAAAATACTTAGCTCATCTTTTAGAAGGCGAAATACTAGTATCAATAAATTGTGGTGACATTTAAAGATTTAGCAAAAAGATAATCTGCAAATGCTCCAGTAACAAACAGGTATAAAACTGAAGACAAAGGGCGCTAATAAGGTTTACTAATAAGTTTATAAAAAGAACTAAGTCATAAACAGAGAGTACCCTGTTCATTTAATCATTCATAAAACAGAAATAGGGCCTGATGTTTCCTACTTCTATGATTCCACACTGAGAACCAGACAATATTCTACCCGGCACTTATGTCCTACTTTTTCCCACTTAAAAAATATAGAATTACACTAATCATAAAATCTGTTTTAGTGTCTTACATTACTGTAAAAATTGGTATAAGGAAACTTTTAACTTGTCTAGAACATCTCATCTCTTTTTACAGCGTTGGAGGGGAGATGTCACATGTTATTTTAACTACTCATCCATCCTAGGCTTCTGATAAAGTATGTAAGTTATTCCATGCCTCCTTACACAGTGATATTTTCTTTCTCTTAGAGAAAGCCAAGAGTTTTACAATACAAACATAAATTTTAGATGCTGTTTAGCAGTCCAGGATATTTTCAAACTAGTCTCAAACCATCCTTTAACAGTCAAAAAAAACAAAACAACCCAAACCTCCAAGACCTGAAATGTTTATTTTTGATACCTTATAGTTACACGATTAGACTATTTAAAGGTCTGTTAAATAGTAGATTAGCTCACTGTTGTGGTTTAACCCCAGAGAGCAGCTAGGACCACGCAGCTTGTCACCCAGTTCTTCCCTTCCACCAGAGGGGCAGAGAAAAAGGGGAAAAAAGAAGGGGAAAGGAAAAAAAAACCACAAACTTTGTGGGTTGAGATAAAGACAATTTAATAGAACAGTAACAGAAAATAAAAACAACAATAATAATGACAGAAATCACTCTCATTACTAGGTGAATTGGTTAGCACCTTCCCGACCAGCGATTGCAAGCACTCTGTTCCCACCCCAGCCAACCCCATTTTAACCCCACTGAGCACAACATTTATGGCACAGAATATCCCTTGGGCCATTCCATCATTCTGTCTATGGCTCTTATCAGCTTCTGTGGGAAGATGAAAAATGTCCTTGAAAAACATAAACACCACCTGGCAACAACTAAAAACAACAGGCATTATTGACATTCCTTTCTTAGTAACTCTGAAACACAGCAACCATCAAGAAAAAAAATAATAAATTAACTCTAGCCCAGCTGAAACCAGGACACACAGAACAGAAAACCTTAGTATGCTAGTGTGAAAATTTCTGAATCTTATTATATAGCTCAAGAAAAGGTATACAAAGTTTAGTATGTCACATGCTGCACTGACCTGACTGAAGAGAGATGAAATTTCTGTAATAAACTTTTAGTCTTTACTACTATTTAAAGCACCAATTAATTTTAGATCCCCATCTAGGTAACAAAGTGGGCAGTGAGAGTTTGTTTATTTAGGAAGCTGACTTTTTTCTACTTCCATCAACTTTGGAATAAAAATTAAGCTTAATTCATGCAGAATGAAATGAACTGCTTCTTAAAAATCAAACTCTTAGCAAAAAGGTTGTCATTCTGTAAATTGCCATGTGTTCATATATGCAGTAAAAGCTCAAGCGTTCATCCGTGTAATCTTGGAAATCCTTGCAATGAACTGTCATTACGATTACAAAATCCTATTTTGCAGAGGCCATAATTAAATAGTTTGTTATATTAAATACCAAAGAAATCAAGAAGTTTTATAACTTTAGCTTAATTTCCTCTCTAACAAATCATGTTAACTTTAAGCAACAAGGGAAAAAAAAAAAGACTACATACCTGTGTTCTTATGACCCTTAAGGGTGTAAAGAGGAGCTGGGTTGTCGACTGTGAAAATGCAAATATTATGATCATTGCCACCAGTTGCAATCAGCCCACGAGGATAGAGGTCACTTGGAGGTATGATGCACACACAAGATACAAAATTTGAGTGGCCACTCATACAGTGCATTTCAGTAAAACCCCTGTTAGAGCTAAACATATATGATAATCAGTTGAGAGTCATGACAGAAACATTACTTATTTGAGGCATTGAATTACAACAGCTGTCTTATACTCCAACTCTTGAATTAATAACTCTGCTTGTATTGTGCTGAATAAATACTTTGCATGATCTAGAAAGAATGAAAAACTTACCAGAAAAATCCCAGCATTCCAACTCAGTAAGTGATATTTAAAGCTTTCCACTTATCTTTTGGTAACAGTAGGCCTCAAAGGCCTTAGTTTCGGTTTTTCTTGCTCATATGCCCAATTTGATTAGTAGTTACAGTTTGTCTTTATGAAATCTTTTGCAGTCTCAAATAAGACTCAAATATGTAGCTCTCTATACCCTAAAATAACAGGGCACATAAATGACGGAGGTTTACAGCCTGCCAAATCGATTCACTGGCCCTTAATTAGGAGTATTGTAGAGGTTTAATAGTTAAATAGATTATAACTGACTCAAGCAGCAACCCTATTTCTTCATGATGATCCAGCCTCAATAGTGGTATCAGTAACTGCAAAAAGCTTGTTATCCCCACATAATAAATGTGTGGGCTGTGGTGGTGTTTGGTTGGTTTGGGTTTTTTTTTCCTTTTTGTGTTTGTTTCCCCCTCGCCCCAAAAAACATAACATATCATATCACACTGTGATCCTTGAAAAGCTTGGAATACATAGGTAAATCATGATACTCTTCTAAATTCTAAAATGTCTTCTCTGCTGAAGGTACAAAAAACAAATGAAGGTGACATATCTTTCCTGTAAAATTTAAATAACAAAAATAACATACAGCAGTTTGCTTACCCACTGAACCTTGCCTACTGTAACAGCAGTGTCTTCAAAGCAGAGACATAACCATTACCAACACTATAGCTCCACGTTACTAATGTCTCCCTCACACAGCCCTCAAAAATTATGTCCAAATAAGACTTAATTTCCTGCAATAAATTTCTAAGCTATTTAATAAGTTCTCCCCTTGTGATGAGAGATTTAACAAGACACGCTTAATGAGATTAGTCTTCCCCCCCTCAGTTGCAGAGGTAGAGATATCAATTTAATCACACATGTGAGTGTTCAGGCAAATTTGCCAATTATCCAGTTCACTGGGAGGCAGTGGAAAGATTCACAGTTCACAATTTGAAACTACAGGCAGGTGAGGAGATATGTCCTGTGGCTTTCTGCAATACCCTACATCTCCACAGTCTCCTCCTACGCACATTGCTTAGCACTACTTCTGGTGACAATGATGTGCTGAAAAATTCACTAAGTTAATTCAAAAAGACAAATGGAGTAGGAGACAACTCTGTATGACATGAATATCAGAAAAATAACGTTGTGTTTTTTCCTTATCCAACACCTTCGTGTATTTAAACTTCCTGTGTAGTTTTTGGTTCATATTCCATTTTATGTTCAAAGAATTCTGCTCAACAAGGGCAAAATTTTCAAAAATAGTCAAAGTATATCGCCTTACTGTCAAAAACACGGCATTATTACTTAGAGGGATTACTTTGGTACTGAATTCCAAGAGGTGGAAACAACACTAATATCACTTGGAGAAAAGACCGCCAGATTTATAGGCGTTATTAGCGTCTGCAAAGCACGACAAAATGTCGACACAGAGTTAACTGTTTGAGCAAACACAGCCTTCCGAAGAAGCAGGCAAGCAAGCGGACATGCCTCAGCCCTTCGCAAACTCTCCAGCCCGCCTCCAGCGAACCGACTCCCCCCGCCGCGCTCAACCCGCTCCCTCCCCAGCCCCCGCTGACCCACACGGCGGTCCCACGACGGGACACGACCGCGGGGGGAACCCTCCCAGCCGACTGCAACCCGGACCGCCCAGCCACTGGCGGCTTTGCTAAGGAAGGCCGCGACCCAGCGCTCACCCGTCAGGAGCCCAGAGCCGCGCTGTTCGGTCACGGGAAACTGACACGAAACCGCCAGGGGGAAAGAGGCCGCAGGTCAGGCCCCGCACGTCTTGCCCATGCCCCACCAGCGAGCAACGAAGACGGTACCCGCTGCCCTCGCCCGCCATGGCGGGAGACCACCGAGAGAGGTGTCCTGACACAGCAACTATCCCCGCCGCTGCCACCGCTGCCGCCGCCGCTACCGGAAACCGCCGAGCGCCGCCCCGGAAGTACTGTTCCGCAGCACGCCGGCAAGAGACGGGTGGCTAGACTACGTCTCCCAGCAGGTATCGCGCCCCGAAGAAGGGAAGAGCTGCCTTTCCTTCGCCGCGAGGCACACTGGGAGATGTAGTCGCTCCCTCGGTGGCCGGAACGAGATTTCTGACTCTCGAGATAGCAGGGCGCTGGCGCGGTTGGACTGGGTGGTTGCTTCGATACCGGCAGCGTTGTCTGTGGAGGCTTTAATGGCTGGCGGTGAGAGGAAGGGGCTACCGCCGCCCGGGAAGTGGGTTTGGCGCACGTCTGTAGCTCCGTTGGGCTTTCCGGTTTTTTATCTGGGCCCGCTGATGCTGTGACTTCCGCGCCTTCCCGGCTCCAGAGGCCTTCAGCCTCTCTGGGGGCGGGTGTTTATCGCTCCGGGGGAACAGGGGTGCTTGCCGCCCGTTTGGGTCGTGGTTGTCGGTACTGCTATCTGACAAGGCCCGCCGAGCAACTGCCTGGTATCTTCAGTGATCGAAAGGCTGTGTCTGTGTGTCTCTGCGGCTGAGGGGGAGCTCCTCAGGGGGCTTGTGAAAGCTGCCAGGGTTTATCAGGGGTAGTGCAATCTGGGTATGCATTGGTGACTCTTGATGCCTGAAGATAGCCCAAATGGGTATTTATAACAGCTCTTCACTTCCAAGTTATTTCATGAGAGGCTTGAGTTTTGTGGACAGATGCTGAAGCAATAAATGCCAGAAGAATTAGTAGGAGTTATCTGTATAGCAGTATATACTGAGGACTGACTAAGCACTGAAGAGGGACTGCTGTCTCACCTTATGGATGGAGCTTCTGGGTACTTTCTGGGCACTGTTTCCATCTTGTACCGTGCTTTTCCAGTAGGGAAGTACTTTACAGGTTTCTAAAGAAAAATAAACTCCTTTTATTAGGGTAGAAAGTTAAGGTTTAAATAACTGATCTCTGGTAGTTTTAAATAACCTATACAAATTACAGGACTATTTCTATCCCTCTTTCCAGGGAGAAGTCCAAAAGGGAAAAGATATGGCCAGCAGTCACAGACCTCCGATATCTCGTCCTTCTTCAAGAGCAGGAATAGGGCTGACTGCAAGGCCTGCCTCTTCATCAAGGACTCCATCAGCAACCAGAATAGGAACAGGGGTATGTTAAAAAATTTGAATGTGAACTTTGATATATTTAAATTTTTATCCATTTTGGGGGGTATTTTTTTATAAGTACTACATCTGGAGTGATAGTTTCTCAGGAAAAATTTAAGATTTCAATTTTGTACAGAGATTTGTTTTCAAATTTTGACTGAAGGGGGTCAAGGAGGTCTTGCATCAAGAGTTCACCTGGGAGACCTTAATAGCATTAAAGTTGCAGAGAGAGGGAACAATGAACAGCTGCTCAAAGGTAGTCTCTTACCCTGCTGCAGCAGACATTTAACTGAAGCCTTGTTTACCTGAAGAGATGTAAATGCTAGAAGACTTGGAGCAATATAGAGACTAGCTGAGGTTTTTAATTGCTTTATCAGTTGCATAAATGCATAATTCAGAGTTGGGAGGTTTGTGTTTTGTTGTTTTTTATAGATGCCTCCTAGTACATCAAGACCGGGTTCTCGTGGTGGTTCTTCAACTACTGCAGGTGTTCTGTCATCTCAGATTAAAGTTGCAGACCGTCCAGTCACTCAACAGGGATTAAGTGGAATGAAAACTGCAATGAAAGGTATTTTTGACTGAAAATAGGTATTAAGGTGTCTGCAAACATTTTAAAAGAATATTTAGGTTTTTAAAGGAAAACTCTGCATTGCTGTATAAATTGCAGAGTGAATAGCTATGATTAACAGGAATAGGAGAAAGGAAAGGAAGATTAAAGCATGGCTCTTATTTTCTATGGTCTTGATAGTTAGAGAAGACTTAGAGAAGACAAAGGCTTTCCCATGCCTCAGCTGTATTTAAAAATCATTCAAAAGAATAGTATAACATAAATTGTGTCTTCTTCCAGCACTGCAGAATAATTAAAGTACTGTGCTGTATAGTAACTATTCATGTAGCTGAGCAAGTAATTTTTATCTTCACATGGGTCTAAAATGAGTTTCTGCCTTTGTTTCAGTGATGTAAAATCTATTTAAGAACACTGAGAAGATGGCAGTTCTCTGCCTGCAAATGCTGCAGATTGTTTTAATAATTTACAATTCATCAAAATTAGTTGTTTTCTGACAAAATGCCATTTTATTCTCCTTTATCAGGTCCTCAGAGACAGATAATGGATAAAACATATTACCTGGGACTGCTGAGGTATGTCTTAGAATCATAGAATCATTTGGGTTGAAAAGGGACCTTAAAGATCATCGAGTTCCAACCCCCCTGCCATGGGCAAGGACATCTCCCACTACACCAGGTTGCTCAAAGCCCCATCCAGCCTGGCCTTGAACACCTCCAGGGATGGGGCAGCCATGACCTCCCTGGGCAACCTGTTCCAGTGCCTCACCACCCTCACTGTAAAGAATTTC